>CM038039.1:29616162-30112074 GCA_021397845.1 Areca catechu
CGGCCTCTGCCTCGAAGCAACGCATTTATTGCGGGCAAGTGGGCGACGCGTGGCGGCTCCCCATAGGTTTTCAGCCGCATCGAGCCACGGCGACGAGGATCATGGCAATTATGATGCAAGATCTTCGCCTCCCCACATCATGTCCGCATTTAATCCCGACGTTTCGTTCTACGACGCCCCGACGGAACGGCGGGCTGGGGGGCAACTGTTACAGCCGTGACAGTGACGTGGCCAGGCTCAGATACCGCCGAATGCGATCGAGCCACGTGGAGGTTTCTCCGGCCGAGTCAGCGCCACGTCTTCAAGACCAGGTTCGGCAAGACTACAGCGCCCGGCAATTTTCTAAGGCAAACCGCCCTCGCCGAGATCGAGCTCGGATCGGAGCTCCTCTACCACCTCGATGGCGCCCAAGTTCGGAGGGGTCCGCCTAAGTGAGGTCGGCCAAAGCCAGGAGACCTCCTGCCACCTCGCCAGGTGTCCACCCAGGAGGGGTCCACCTGGGCCGAGGTCGGCTGGTCCTTCGCCCCTTTGCCAGGTGGCCTCCCGGAGACGGGCCCACTTCGGCCGAGGCCAGGCGACCTCCTGCCACCTCGCCAGGTGTCCACCCAGGAGGGGTCCACCTAGGCCGAGGTCGGCTGGTTCTTCGCTCTTCGCCAGGTGGCCCCCGGAGACGGGTCCACCTCGGCCGAGGCCAGCCGACCTCCTGCCACCTCGCCAGGTGTCCACCCAGGAGGGGTCCACCTAGGCCGAGGCCGGCTGGTCCTTCGCCCCTTTGCCAGGTGGCCTCCCGGAGACGGGTCCACCTCGGCCGAGGCCAGGCGACCTCCTGCTACCTCGCCAGGTGTCCACCTAGGAGGGGTCCACCTAGGCCGAGGTCGGCTGGTCCTTCGCCCCTTTGCCAGGTGGCCTCCCGGAGATGGGTCCACCTCGGTTGAGGCCAGGCGACCTCCTGCCACCTCGCCAGGTGTCCACCCAGGAGGGGTCCACCTAGGCCGAGGTCGGCTGGTCCTTCGCCCCTTTGCCAGGTGGCCTCCCGGAGACGGGCCCACCTCGGCCGAGGCCAGGCGACCTCCTGCCGCCTCGCCAGGTGTCCACCCAGGAGGGGTCCACCTAGGCCGAGGTCGGCTGGTCCTTCGCTCTTCGCCAGGTGGCCCCCGGAGACGGGTCTACCTCGGCCGAGGCCAGACGACCACCTGCCACCTCGCCAGGTGTCCACCCAGGAGGGGTCCACCTAGGCCGAGGTCGGCTGGTCTTTCGCTCTTCGCCAGGTGGCCCCCGGAAACGGGTCCACCTCGGGCGAGGTCAGGCTGCCCGTACGGAGAAGGTCCCAGGGAAGAGGCGCGGGCCCCGAGGCCATCCCTCGGGCCGTACGAATCCCAGACGGCGCCCCGTACGGAGGGCGGCGGCACGCGGAACATCACTTGCATCGGCCCGACAAGTCCCACAGCCAGGGGGCACGATTCTGACAAGAGCAGGCCCTATAGACGGATGGCGCCCACGCTTGGGAAAGAGGGCACTCTTGCTGGGCCCGAGGCCTGATCGGCCGCCTTACCAGCGCCGCCCTCCCTTTTTCTCTTCCGCCTTTGCCTTTTCCCTGCTGGGCTCGGCGGACGAGGTTGGAAAGCCGCCTGGCCCCCCTTCACCGAAAAGGGAAAAGAGAAGAGGACGAGGGAGGGGAGTCTCCCAGGAGGAAAAGACAAGCGCACGACGAAAGGAGATAAAGAGGGAGGAATCTGGGAACGACAGGATAAGCAGACAAGCCTGGGGACAAAGAAGAAGCAGCGGCAAAAGGCCTCGCTCCGGAAAGTGAAAACCAGAGATCCCGAGAGGGGATCACTAGACGTAAGCTCGGCAAGGAGGCCCGGCCGAGATTCTGGTCCCCAGAGCGTCTCTCTCACCAGTAAACTCTCTAAGTCTGGAACCCTTTCGGGGGTCCGTCTGGAGAGTCTGTTCCTTCTCGTCGTCTACTGACTTGACCGTCGGAGTTCCCTCGCCGGGATCCCCGGCCAGGGTCTCCTAACCCCTTTTTTGCAAGTTAGCCGCAGCCAGGGAGGCTCCTTCGCCAGGCGATCAGGAGGGATCGGCGGATCCGTGGCACGGGCGCGACGACGGGAACAGCAACAATAATTATTTTGTACAATGAATACATCGAATAAAATATATATAGATATATATATATATTTTAAAAAAAAATTCTAGAGTGGGGTCGGAAATTAAATTCCAGCTTTTTCTTTTCTTCCCAAAGCTCCCAACCTGGCCGACTGGTAAACGTCGAGAGAGAGAGGAAATGGATCGTCTTGTAGAAATCCCACTTCTCACTCACTCAAAAAACGCCGCCGCCGCCACCATATCTGCCACTGCGCGCGTTCTGCTCGCTGGCTTCACCATCCTTCTCGTCCTCCACCTCACTCTCTCTTCTCCCTCCAAATCCACCTGCCACTCCCTCTTCCTCTCCTTCTCCAACAACACCACCGCCGCCCGCCACCTCCTCGAGCTCACCCGCCGCCCCCACGTCGCCGGCACCCCGGCCAACGCCGGTGCCGCAGCCTACGTCCTCGCCGTCCTCTCCTCCTCTTCCCTTCCCACCTACTCCGTCTTGTACGACGTCTTCCTCAACTACCCCCTACACCGCTCCCTCATCCTCTCCCCCTTCCCGCCGCCTTCACCGGGGCCCATCCTCGCCTTCGACCTCGTCCAGGAGATCTACCCCGGCGACCCCTATGCCGACGTGGCAGCGGAGGTGCTCCCCACCTTCCACGCCTACGCGCGCTCCGGGGCCGCAGCCGGCCCAGCTGCCTACGCCAACTACGGCCGCCTGGAGGACTTTGCCGCCCTGAGGGCCGCAGGTGTGAACGTCACCGGGGCGGTGGTCCTTGCGAGGTACGGTAAGATATTTCGCGGAGATATCCTAAAGAACGCGAGGGACGCCGGGGCGGCGGCGGCGGTGGTGTTCACGGACGCCAAGGACTACGGCGGTGGCGGACGAGGGCGGTTCCCGGAGGGACCGGGGATGCCGGCGAGCGGCGTGCAGGTAGGGACCACGTACCGCGGGCTTGGCGACCCGACGACGCCCGGGTGGGCGAGCACCCGCGGGTGTGAGCGTTGGAGCGCTGCGGAGGTGGCGGCAAGCGGGCTGGGACCGGGGATCCCATCGCTGCCGGTGTCGACCCGGGACGGGGAGTCGATCCTGAGGACCATTGGGGGACAAGTGGCGGCCGATGATTGGCAGGGCGACGCGGGTGCGCCCCTGTACCGGCTCGGGCCCGGTCCCGGGTTCCTCAACGTCACGTACATTGTAAGTTGGTGTGTCAGTAGGGACCACCGCATTGAGGGTGATCTCCAGGTTTCTTCTGGGGTGATCCCTCTCTTCTAATATTTTATTTTTTTTTGGAGTTGCATGGCGTATGTTTGCCGAAATGTCACTGGTGGTCTCCATCACATATTGCATGGTTCTTTCGACAGGGAAATGAAACATTGGCAACAATCCAAAATGTCTTCGCTGTGATCGAAGGGGAAGAAGAACCTGACCGGTAAGTTGGGTCACTTGTATTATTTTAATATGCCATCGTTGTGGTTATTTGGAGTTAAATTTATTTTTCTTATAGTTTATTAAAATTAAACAACTTGAGCAAATTTCAGTATTCTCCTACTTCTTTGTGGTGGGTGGAGAGTATAAGAATAATGTGTGGGGACCCAAATATGGTTACTAAACATTTCTGTGCATGTAAGCAAATGGTGAAAAATCAGAAAGGAATAATTTAGCATGGGAGGAATTATGCAATTAATCTTCCAATTAGATAGAGATGCTGCCTGGATCATGAAGGAGTGACAAAAAAAAAAAAAAAAAAAGAAGCAACGTTTATGAAAAGTGCATTCATGCATTTGTCAAATAAAAAAGAAGAGATTTGAGGTTTCGGAGCAACATGGTCCAAGGGTTGTTGGAATTTGGAAATTAATAGGTCTTATGATTGGCCTTAACAGCAGAGCATGCTTAATGATCTAGATAGAATTTGGTGGCCGGTTGATGGAATTTGGATGATTTTGATCCGTTCATCAAATTTTTGAGGAGTGTGGTTTCGTGGTTGAGCATTTGTATTGGGCTGCTTAATTAGATCATGGGAATATGTAGTCTGATGGACCATTCCATTGGGTCGATTCGCCAGCCCATGTCAAGTACATAAACTTAGATTAGGTTAAAGAGATAAAGTTCTGTATGTTTATGTTACGAGATTTAAGAGGTTCTGAAAAAAGGGAAACTCGCCATTAATTCATTTATCCTTCACGGATTTTCATCTAGAATAGGACATCCAAAGTGGTGATATCATAGTTTCTTGATACGTGTAGGGTAGAAAATGCAATTCAGGATGCAAAAGTAGCTGGTTTAAAACTCTCAGTGGAGCATAAAATGATAATAATGTTCCTTTGTGCAAAAGTGGTTACCTATTGTCGGAATTCAATTTATATAACACTCATTAGTTGTATGCATGCAAGGAGGCGTGGATTTTTGTAGGTATATATATATATAACTCATTAGTTGTATGCATGCATGGAGGCGTGGATTTTTGTAGGTATATATATATATATATATATGTTCGCGCCCTTGACAGCTAGAACTTTTTAGAACCATGCATGCTATTCGTTTATGCATGCATGGGTGGCTTGGCCCTTTCTTCTTTGTCTCTTTCGTTTTTCTTTTTGACCATGGCATTGTTTGATACTTCCCAAAAAGATGTACCATTCACCTAGAACTAGAATTCTCCAAAGCAGTTCGAGGTGTATGGATGGTAGTTATATTTATCCTTCAAATTAACCGGCACATATGAAATATTCCAGCATTCGAAGTGGATATACTTTAGCATCATGTGGTGATACCTGCAGGTATGTTCTCCTAGGCAATCATCGTGATGCATGGACGTTTGGAGCAGTTGACCCCAGCAGTGGAACTGCAGCTTTACTTGAGGTATCTCTAATAGCTGGAAGCCTCTTGCAGTCATACTTCATCCAAAAGCTGTATCAGTTTGGGTTAAATAAATAATATTCTCAGGATGAATCATCAGCTCATTTGTCTGATTAATAATGTCTTGCATGTCCTTGACTTACGTTCATTAATGCACCTTTATTAATTGGTGGCCAACTGATGATGGACACAAGCTTGTTATCTAAATTCTTTTTCTAGGTATCTCAGGTTTGGGAAACTGCAAAAAAAAGGTGGAGACCTCGACGAACCATTATCATAATGTATTGGGGATGCCGAAGAATATGGTTGTTCTCTTCTCTAACTCGCTTGTTCATGCATATAACTGGTCATCGCATTCACAAACATTTTTAACATAGCTTGTTAATCTGACATGTTCATCACTCTGTGCTTTCTGCAGATAGGATCAACAGAATGGGTTGAAGAGAACAGGGAGATGTTAGCTTCAAGAGCTGTTGCTTATCTGAATGTTGATTGTGCAGTCTCTGGTCCTGGATTCCATGCCTCTGCAACTCCACAACTTGATGAGCTGCTCAAACAAGCAAGTAAAAAGGTGCATAGCATATTGAACTATATGGGGCAATAAAATTGTTTATAAAAACGGAGCCATTCATGCCATAATTTTTTAAACCAGTCTGACTCCAATCATGAAAAGATCCAGATGTGCTCCTTGTCACTCATGAGTAGCACCTTTGTTTTTCCAAACCCAACTCTCAGCATTTTCAATGGGACCTCACAAACACTCTCCAATGAATTGAAGACCAAGTCCATAAATGTCTTTAATAACGTGCATTACTCATAAGAGTCAGCTACAAAGACTAAAATTGTTATCTCCACTATAGTTGAGTAGAATTTAACTAGCCATAACCATCACAAAATGTAACCTATCATCGTATTGGAGTCTTATCTTGAATAGAGACTAGATCAATTAAAACAAATCATGATGTTGTTAATGTGAACCACATCCAGATGGGTTCAATTCGGATGGCCATGTTATGATAATCCGGTTTAATATAAAATGATTATCGGTCCATCAGTCGAACCAATTTCAAATTTTTGGTTTATTAGCTGAATCAATGCACTAAGAAATTTTTTAGCATAGTCCAAAGAAGACATCAGATTTATTAATATTCGATTCCCTTCGGTTTTGTATCTTCAGCCTGGTCCGAAGAATATGCCTGGAATGTTATTCTTTCCTTCGGCTTCATATCTTCAGCCTGGTCCGAAGACTATGCCTTGAAATATTTTTGTCCCTTCGACACTACAGTAAGTAGTTGTTTTCCTTGTTCACTTCAAAGGAATGCGTCCGAAGCATATAACTAATATTTTCTCGAGCCATTTCAAGGAAGGCCCTCCGAAGAGGTTGTTAGATTTATTTCGGACTCTTCCTAAAAAGGAGTACATCTGAAACCTTTGAGCGGTCTTTCCACCTGAAATAGTTAAAGGTTGTTCTGGTTTATTATAGCCGTCCACATGGTCGATAGCTCTAGCTTCGATAACCATGGAATATTAATTTTCTGACAGCCGTACTTACTGTTATGAGGAGGTTTTCTTAACTAATTCCCATAACCGTAAGTAGTTACCCTTATGCCTATAAATACTGGTAAGGAAACACTCGAGGTAAGCTAACTCTAAGCAAATTTAAACCATTTTTTTTTCTTGCTTCTCACCACTCTCTGCTCTTGGGTTCTCCCATTCTGTTGCCTGGATTCTTGCTAACTTTAGCATCGGAGTGTCCCCCACCAGAAAAATTCTGGTCAGAGGAGTTATTTTGTAGGCTCCCATCGACGGCGAACCGTGGGTAAGCTACTCTATCCGGTCGACGAGGATTCAACGTCAACAGATTGGCGCACCAAATAAGGAAAATTTGTTTTCTTTGGTTAAAGGAGAACTTCTGAAAAGCAGAAATGGTGAAAGAGAAGATCCATAATGCTCCTACAAGCAGGAGCAACCTGTTTCTCAGGCAAACGACCTTCTAGTGGATAATACATGCCACCTCCTGTGTTGATGGTAGGACAACAATAGTTTGAAGCTCTTTTGAACATAGTAGACGCTCTGACAGCTCTGGTTCAAAATCTGCAAGAAACTACTGTTCAAAGGTAGTGTCCTCCGCCCATCTCTCAGCCCAGCCATCAAACTGAAAGAAGGGAAGATCTACGTCAAGAGCTCACTCCAATTTCTTCACGGATCCATTCATCCCGTGATCATTATGCTTCGCTGCCACAACACGTGGATGATCATAATGGGAAGAAGAGACACAGGCGTTCTCCCCTCTGTTTCTTCTGGAGATTCTACACCTGGAAGGGTTAGGCAAAAGGAAGCGAACTTCGAGTTTGAAGAGAAGTTTAAGTTCTTGGAGTCACAGATAGCCAAACTTACAGATCAAAGAAGCGATGAAGTGGTTTTCAACTCCCAACCTCCTTTCTCTGATCGGATCATGGCCGAAGTCATTCCTCGGCACTTTAAGATCCCACAACTGGAGGCTTATGATGGGACTTCAGACCCCCTTGACCATCTAGGAAGTTACAAGGCTCATATGATGGTACAAGGGGCATCTGATGCATTATATTGCCTCGCTTTCCCTGCCACCTAAAGGAAAGCTGCTCGAATGTGGTATTCGAGCTTACTGCCAAAGACTATCCATTCTTTTGCTGAACTGGAGCGACAATTTGTCACACACTTCAGAACATGTCAGAAGATGCCGCGTAACACTGACAGTTTATTTTCTCCTTCAACAGAATGAAGGAGAAAGTCTCAAGGAGTTTGTGATCTGGTTCAATTCGGCTATTCTGGAGATTCCAAATCTAAATGAACATGTGGCCATGTCAGCCCTGAAGAAGGGCCTTAGATCGTCTAGGTTTACTTTTTTCTGAAACAAAAAAATTCCTACGAGCTACGCCAAACTACTGGCAAGGGCTCAGAAGTATGCTATTGCCGAAGAGCAGGCTGCGAGTCGTAGACTCGCTGAAGGGAGGAACCCTTCTAAAAAAAATTTCAAGGGACCAAATGTGTCCACATCTTCAAATAATGCTCTAATTCCCAGACGCAGTCCTAAGTCTAAGCAACAAGGTAATCGGTTTGACTCTTACATACCCCTCAATCTGCCGAGGGAGAAGATCCTGTTGGAAATATAAAAGGAAAATTACCTGCAAAGGCCGCGCCCCCTGAAGACTCTGCTAAAACAAGGGATAAAAGCAAATATTGTCGATTCGAGATCATGGCCACAACACCGAAGACTGTTTTCAGCTTCGGATGCCATTGAGGATTTAATAAAGAGGGGGTATCTGGAAAAATATATCAATCGCTTGGAGCCTCAAGCTGAAGCAACGAATCTTCAAAGAATTACTGATCAAGCCGAACTACCTCACCAAAGGCCGACCGATGGGAATGTTGGCATGCTTCATCGATCAATTGGATGGAAGGATGAAGCTGAAGACAGTAACCCCAAGAGATTTAAAGAAAAAATTCCATTACTTTTTCAGATGAAGACCTCCAGGGAGTTCAACTTCCACATGATGACCATGTTGTGGTCTCTGCTGTAATTGCAAAGTATGATGTAAAAAGAATTCTGGTAGATAATGGAAGTTCTGTCGATGTTTTGCTGTATGATGCTTTTTCTTAGAATGAGATTGTCTGGACGTGAGCTGCAAAGATCTTTCATTCCTTTAACTGGTTTTGGAGAAAATCAAGTTGGAGTTGAAGGAGAAACGGTCTTACCCGTAACTTTTGGCACTGAACCATACCAAAGAACTTTTTCCATCAACTTCTTAGTAGTGCAAACATCTTCGGCCTACAATGCAATCCTTGGACGTCCATCCCTGAATAAATTCTGAGCCGTAGTTTCAACCTACCACCTTTTGGTACGATTTTCCACTAGAATTGACATCGAAGAGGTAAAGGGGAGATTAAAGGGTCGCTTGCCAATGCCTAATGATCCAAGAAAAGCAATCAGCTAATCCCTTAATACTTGATCAATTGGATCCAAGAGACGAAGCCAAAGACTGTGGAGAACCAATAGAAAAAAAAATTTGTGTCATTATCCGAAGACGATCCAACGAAACGGTGCAAATTGGTAGTCTGCTGGACGAAGAATAAAACAAGAATGATTGCACTCCTCCAGAATAATGCTGATATTTTGCTTGGACTACTTCGGATATGCCTGGAATACCATCTGAAGTGATTACACATCGCTTGAAGGTGACTCACAACTGTAAACCAGTTTGGCAGAAGAAGAGAAATTTTGCTCCGGAAAGACAGAGAGCTATTGACGAAGAGGTCAACAACCTTCTTGAACTAAATTTATAAGGGAGGTACAATATTCGAATTGGCTGGCCAATGTTGTAATGGTGAAGAAATCTAATGACAAGTGGAGGATATGCATTAATTATACATATCTCAATAAAGTCTGCCCAAAAAATAGTTTTTCTTTGCCAAAGATAGATCAGCTAGTTGACGCCACTGCTGGTCATCAGCTTCTAAGTTTTTGGATGCTTTTTCAGGATATAACCAAATCCGAATGGATTCCGAAGATGAAGAAAAAATTACTTTTATAAAAAAAAAGGCTTTACTGCTATAAAGTGATGTCATTTGGGTTAAAAAATGCTAGGGCAACCTTCCAAAGGTTGATCAATAAAGTCTTCGAGAATCAGATTAGAAGAAATTGGAAGCTTATGTTGAGAAAATGATTGCGAAAAGTCTTCATAAGTCTGATCATATTGAAGATCTGAAAGAATCTTTTGATGCTCTTAGGCATCATCAGAGAGGTTGAATCCGACCAAGTGCATTTTTGGGTTACTTCAAGGAAGTTTCTGGGATTTTTAGTCACTAAGCGGGGGATCGAAGTTAACCCAGAAAAGATTCAAGCACTTCAAACAATGAGGCATCCCTCTTACAAAAAAGAAGTACAGAGGTTAACGGGAAGGATCGCTTCTCTAAGTCGATTTATTTTCCGGTCTGTAGAAAGATGTCTATCTTTTTTCAAGGTTCTCCGTTAATTTGAGACAAAGACTATTTTGAAAAAGACAGAAGACTGAAAATCGTTTATTTTCAATAATCGATATAAAAACATTTATTTGAAAAATCCGTTCTTCAATCTTGAATTTATTTATTTATATTATATCATTGATGTATTCGTTAGTATCAGAGCTATATCAGAGATACATATGTATATCAGAAGCAATCATCTACTAAGTAAAGAGCAGACTGACTACTACAGTAGTACATACAGTACATCACAGCGCTCATTTTCTTCTGGTAGTTGTGGCAAAGCATCTGCCTCCCTATTTCCAAGCTCACTCTATTGTAGTTCTGACAGATCAGCCTTTGAAGGCCATCCTTCACTGTTCAGACACCTCAGGTAGAATAGCTAAATAGACAATTAAATTGGGAGAATTTGACATTGACTTCCAGCCTAGATCAGTAATAAAAGCACAAGTCTAGGCTGATTTTATAACAGAATATACTTGGGGGTCGGAGGAGAGTCAACTAAGAGCCGAAGAGCAGACTGCCGAAGAGGGTTCAGAGTTCATATGGATGCTTCATATGGATGGCGCTTCCATGCCAACGGCGCGGGGCTGGTCTTATCTTGGCTAATCCAAGTGGTCAAGTATAGAATGTGCTCTTCGTTTTTCTTTCCAAGCTTCGAACAATCAGGCAGAATATGAAGCACTCATTACTAGACCCAGAATTTCTCAAAAGCTAGAGATTAAAAAGATTAAGGTCTTTTCAGATTCACGGTTGGTAGTGAATCAGGTAAGAGATGAGTTTGATGCTCGGAATCCTACCATGATTCAGTATCTGGAAAAGGTATGAAGCTTAATATCCTAGCTGGAGCATTTTGAGATTGTTCATGTGCCCAGAATGGAAAATCTCGAGCCGATGCTCTTTCGCGCTTTTGCTACTGTGCTCCAGATTCTCTTGGGAAGACGTACGTGAGTATCTTGAAAACCCCAGCATATCTGAACCCACAGCAGAAGTATGTCCGATTGAGCATGAACCTTCCTGGATGGATCCTATCCTTAAATTTTTAAATGAAGGTACCTTGCCTGAAGACAAGCTAGACGCTAAACGACTCCGGTGGATGGCTTTTCAATATGTGATCTTAGATGGGATCTTATATAAAAGATCCTTTACCCAACCTATATTAAAATACTTGGGTCTTTCGGATTCTGATTATGCTCTCAGGGAAGTGCATAAAGGTATATGTGGAGATCACTTGGGGACAGATCTTTGGCCTACAAAATAATCCGTCAAGGCTATTATTGGTTGACCATACAAAAGGATTCAGCAGAGTTTGTCCAAAAATGTGATTAGTGTCAGAGATATTCTAATATACAAAGATGGCATGCAAATCAATTGACCTCTTTGACAGCTCTTTGGCCTTTCGCTCAATGGGGAATGGACATCCTTGGTCCGTTTCCTCCAGCTTCCGGACAGCAAAAATTTTTTATAGTAGCCATTGATTATTTTATAAAATGGATCGAAGCTGAATCACTTGCACAAATTACCGAAACAAAGGTTGAGAACTTTGTGAAGAACTTTGTCATCTTCCATTTCGAAATTCCTCATGATATAATTGCCGATAACGGAAGGCAGTTTGACAATTCAAAGTTCAAAAGCTTCTGTACCCAGTATCATATACTTCACAAGCTGACTTCAATGGGACATCCTCAGTTTAATGGAGAAGCTAAAGTAACTAATAGAACTATTCTTCATGGTCTCAAAACCAGGTTGAATGATGTTAAGGGATTGTGGGATAATGAATTGAATTCAGTTCTTTGGGCATACCGAACCACTCCCAGAACGGCCACTAGAGAATCTCCATTTTACTTGGCTTATGGCACTAAAGTAGTCCTTCCTGTGAAAGTTTCTTTACAGTCTTTACAAATTGATCAATATAAAGAACCTGAGAATTCCGAACGCCGAAGAGTTGATCCAAATTTATTACAAGGCACTCGGCTTCATGCACAACTGAAAATGGCTACATATCATCAAAGGATTGCTAAATATTATAACTCCCATGTGAAGGAGCGGACCTTTCGTCCTGAGAACTTGGTTCTGCGAAGGTCTGAAGTATCTAAATCAGCCGAACAGGGCAAGCTTTCTCCTACTTAGGAAGGTCCGTATCGGGTCAAAGAAGTCATTCATCCCGGAACTTATCAGCTAGAAACTTTGAAAGGTGTTCTATTACCTCGATCTTGGAATGTACAGAACCTTCGCAAATATTATCAATAAAAATCTCTATTCAGGATTATCAAGATAAGATTTAACTATTGTCTTAATTTTTCTTTTTTTCTAAAAGGCATAAGGATGATCTACGTAGTCTCCCATACGAAGTGCCGATGTAGGCTTGATCAGCATGTCTTAATTTTTTTTTTTTCCTAAAGGTATAAGGATGATCTACGTGATCTACCCTACGAAGTATCAAGGTGGGCTGCCTTAATTTTTCTTTTTTTCTAAAAGGCATAAGGATGATCTACGTGATCTACCCTATGAAGTACCGAAGTGGGCTTGATCAGCCTATCTTAATCTTCATCTAAAGGTATAAGGATGATCCACGTGATCTACCCTACGAAATGCCAAGGTTTGATCAACCTATTTCACTCTCCAAAAACAGGGATGATCCACGTGGTCTATCTTATTTCATATTAGAATTATCCTAAGTCCAAAGACTTAGTATTATTTCAAGTCCGAAGACTTGGTATTATTATTTGGAGATTGATATCTTCTCAAGATCTCAGGATTATTTACTTATCCTAAGTCCGAAGACTTAGTATTATTTCAAGTCCGAAGACTTGGTATTATTATCTGGAGACTTGATATCTTCTCAAGGTCTTGGAATCATTCTCAGAATTATCCTAAGTCCGAAGGCTTAGTATTATTTCAAATCCGAAGACTTGGTATTATTATTTGGAGACTTGGTATCTTCTTTTCAAGATCTCAGGATTATTCTCAATTATCCTAAGTCCGAAGACTTAGTATTATTTCAAGTCCGAAGACTTGGTATTATCATCTGGAGACTTGATATCTTTTCAAAATTTCAGGATTATTCTCAATTATCCTAAGTCCGAAGACTTAGTATTATTTCAAGTCCGAAGATTTGGTATTATCATCTGATGACTTGATATTATTTTCTCAGATCTCGGAATCATTCTCAAAATTATCCTAAGTCTGAAGACTTAGTGTTATTTTAAATCTAAAGGCTTGGTATTTTCTTATCAAGATTTCACGATCATTCTATTGTCGTAAGTCCGAAGACTTAGTGTTATTTTAAATCTGGAGACATAGTATTATCTTGAATTAAAGATTTCAGGATTCTTTCTCAAAAAGATTATATAATTTTAAGTCCGAATGCTTAGTACTATCTTAAACTTCGGAAAGCTCGATCTTATTTTAAGTCCAAAGACTTATTGTTGCCTTAAGCTTTGGAAAATTTAATTTTATTTCAAAGCCGAAGACTTTATACTTGGATGAATCATCATCCCAAATTTGGGGGTGAAAGTAAATGCGCTTGTCTAAAAAGTTCATTCACAGGTGCATAATCCTACTTCTGATGAGTTCTTAAAAGTTATTGCGTCAAAACATAAATTTTCATTCATGAAAAATAGTATGTACATTCTTTCAAAAAAGAAAAAAAAAGAAAATTACAGATCTCCTTCGATTGGAGTATCTTCAATTTGGGTAAGGTCGATCGGATCGGCTGCTTCTTCTTGGCTGCAGCGAGTGCTTCGAGGGATCTTTTGGTGATTCGAGTTCTTCCATCTCTTTGAGATCAAATAATTGAACCTCCGAAATAGCTAGATTTGGATGAAAGTTTTGTACTTCTTTCACCCCATCATTTAAGCTCGCCCGAGAACTGAAGGTCCCAGCTTCAGTTAATTCGTCATCAAAAGTCGAAGACTTTTTGTAGTCTTCGACCGCTCTATTTATCTGATCCTCTAAGATCTTATTTTTTTCAGCTGATTCTTCAGTTTTCTTGATTGCTTCGTCAGCCTTTTTAACAGCATCTTCAGTCTTTTGATGGGCTTCTTTGACTGAAGACTCCAAAGAGCGAATTTTCTTCTTCTTCTTTAGCTTAGCGTCTTGTTCAGAATTAATTGATTAAGCCTTCTCCAGTTCGGCTCTTAATTTCTGAATAGCTACGTCGCTCTGGGTAAGCTTTTCCTCCATAACTTGCCTCCGCTCTTCGGCTATTGCCTTTTCAGACTAGACTGTTTTGACTTTTTCTTTCATTTGCTTGTAATTTTCTCAAAAGTCAATAATTCCTTCTTCCATGATAGTAATATCATGAACTGGCTGCATTAACATCATAATATATGAAGTCAGCAAAGTTAGACAATATACATGTATTGAAAAGAAGAAGAGGTATAAGGCTCAACTTCAGCATAGATGAAAATGCTGAATCAGAGACATCCTCAATACACCGGGATTTGGTATTGTCCCAGTCTTGAGGGATTAAAGTGTGCTTCAGCAGTTCCCTGGCAAATTCCGGGTTCTTCATACCTTGCCCATTAGAGAAAATGGTGAAGTCTATATGATATTCTTTCTCCGTTGAGGCGTTCCTCCTGAAAACCTCTTCAGAGCAGATAGCTTTTCCTTTTCTTCCATCCTTTGGAGAGACAAGGAGCATCTCTTTATCGAATGGAGTTGGATCGGATTAACTCGAAGAAGGTATCGAAGGTGGGCTCCTTGGAGGTCCTCTTGGAGATGGATTTCTTGAAGGTCTTGTTGAAGATGGGCTTCTTGGTGGAGATGCCGTTGAGGGCACATAGGCTTCATCAGATGCAGCCCTCGGAGACACATTTGAAGTCCCTTCGGCTCTTGCCTTCTTTTGGACTTCAAATTCTTTCGGGACTAATACTGGCCTTTTTCTTGAGGCCTGTCAAAGTTTATCTAACTTTGGCTTCATCAGCTCACCTGCAATTGAAAGGAAAAAGTTCCCGATCAGCCAGTAATAAAAAAAAGGGAAGAAATATGAAGCCAACTATCTATACCTAATGAAGGAACTTCACTAATATGGGCACGATGGAGGTTATCTTCCCTCAATAGCTCCTTGGCCAAAGGGATCTCTGGATTTGATAAAATTTCAAAGTCCTTTTGATCGGCCTTCAAATTCTTTTCTCAGCGTTTGCAGTCAAACGTGGAGCCCTTCATTCAGTATTGAATCTCCAGTGTAGGTAATATATGAAGAAAAAACAGGATTTCCATCCATATATGGCACTGGGAGTTCCTTTGATCAGTCTTCGCCTAGCCGAGGGTTGATAACCCACCACCCTTCACCATGAAAATCCCTTTTCAATGGAATAGGGAGGTGAACAAAGAAGTCCTTGGTTCTACGTTTCGGAGTTTGCAGAGGACTAAAAATCCACAGATATTCCTGAAGCTATTTGAGTTAGTTGGGCTGGAACTACTTGATAAAGATTAAAAATTTTGTAAAGAAGGGATGGAGTGGAAATCGAAGACCAGCCTTGAGATGATCTTCGTATATGGCGATTGACCCAGGAGGAGGATAAACTACCTTTTCGTCAGGGTTAAGAAGGAATAGTTTAAAGGTTCGCGGAAAGTGGAAATGGTGTTGAAGGCTCTCTAACCTAACATATGATAGAGAACCAGCAATGGCTTCAGGAGATCTCTCAGGACTCCTCTTTCTACCAGAGCCTCTACTCCTAGTGGGTTCACCTCCTGATGAACCCCTGCTAATAGTTGGATTATCTAAGGACTCCGACATTTTAACAAGGAGGAAGAAGAAAGGGAAAGGATTTCTACCTCCAAAGAAAATAAGGCGAGTGGTTCAAGAAGCTGTTGCAAAGCAAGAAGGAGATGGAGGTTTCGAAAGTGTGGAAGCTCTCTCTATGAAACTTCCCTCCCTTTTATATAAGCAGAATGGTGGGTCTTTCCATTATTTCGAAAATCTCCTCGATCATGCATCGAATCGGCGTCGCTGATCGTCGGTACGATTTTTTAAGAGGCATTTATCGATGAGACTACGGTTATGATCCGTGTGAAAAGAACTGTGGATGGCCAGGATGAATTCTCAGCCTTTCGATCGGAGCAGCAAGATGATGCCAGGTGTCTCTCTCTCGATTAAATAAACATCCTTTAAAAGTCTTTTTAATGAAAAGATCACATGCTTTTTTACAAATCTGTATTTTTGTTTTTTTAACGGAACGCAATAGGGAGATGACACGTGTCCTTAGCACGATTTCCATGCCACCAAGCAGTTATTGTGAGTGACAGTTATCAAAAATCTGCTATCATTGCTCCTCTATTTTTTGTAAATGACAAATTCTGGTACTCCCATTTTTAAAATAAAATTATTTTGAACTTGGAAGTGGGGGCAGCTATTATGATAATCCGGTTTAATATAAAATAATTACCAATCCATCAGTCGAACCAATTTCAAATTTTTGGTCTATTAGCTTAATCAATGCACTAAAGAAAATTTCTTTAGCATAGTCCGAAGAAACATCAGATTTATTAATTTCTATTCTCTTCGGCTTCGTATCTTCGGCCTGGTCCGAAGAGTATGCCTGGGATGTTATTCTTTTCTTCGGCTTCATATCTTCAGCCTGGTCCGAAGAGTATGCCTGGGATATGTTATTCTTTCCTTCGGCTTCGTATCTTCAACTTGTTTCGAAGACTATGCCTTGGAATATTTTTGTCTCTTCGACACTACAGTAAGTAGTTGCTTTTCTTGTTCACTTCAAAAGGATGCGTCCGAAGTATATAACTAATATTTTCTTGAGCCATTTCAAGGAAGGCCCTCTGAAGAGGTTGTTAGATTTACTTTGGACTCTTCCTTAAAAAAGAGTACATCTGAAACCTTTGAGCGGTCTTTCAACCTAAAATGGTTAAAGGTTGTTCTGGTTGTTATAACCGTCCACATGGTCGATAACTCCAGCTTGGATAACCATGGAATAACTAATTTTTTGATAGCCACTACTTACTGTTATGAGGAGGTTTTCTTAACTAACTCCCATAACTGTAAGTAGTTACACTTATGCCTATAAATACTGGTAAGAGGGGACACTCGAGGTAAGCTAACTCTGAGCAAATTTGAACTATTTTCTTTTTTTCTGCTTTTCACCACTTTCTGCTCTCTAGTTCTCCATTCTGTTGATTAGATTCTTGCTAACTTTGGCATCGGAGTGTCCCTCACCGAAAAAATCCGGTCAGGGGAGTTGTTTTGCAGGCTCCCATCAACAGCGAACTGGCGGGCAAGCTACTCCATCCAGTCGGTGAGGATTCAACGTCAACAGGCCATATCTCGATGGTTTCAAATAATACTACAGCTAATACTTGTTTTGTCATTTGCTTTGGATGCATACTTTCTTTTTGTCTTCTTTTCTACTAACCTAATGTGAAGCAAAGTCCATGTTCTTTGTCTTCTCTCTTCTCAATCGCTCTTCTATGTACACATATCATGTCAGTAATTCGTTAACTGTCCAATCCTTATTGAGTATATTATAAGAGACCTTACAAAGATTATATTAAGATGAGAAAGAAGTGAAAATAGAGTGAACTAAGAATGTATTAGATATGGAAACTTAAATATCATTTAACCACGCTACAATATCCCTCGCCTCTATAATTTGCTCCCATATCCCAGTTTGGCCAGTATATCTCGTGCAGATTAATCTTGTCATTAGGGTGCTGTCTTAGTCTTGTCAAAACATACAACTTACCACTCTATAGCATCCAAAAAATTATGTGCCTTGTCACATAAGTGATGCCTTCACTAATATATTTAGTCAAGTTGGATTTTATTAGAAGCAAACTCAAGTGATTGAAGTGCTCTCATTTCTCAGAAAAACTCTTATGATGTTTTCCTTCATAAATGGTGAATATTTTTATCCACTTGAAACATCAAGTCAAAGTCAATACATCTTGATACAAGCATTATTCCTTTTTTACATTCCAAGAAATTTGATCCATTAATAAAAGTAGTTTTCCTATGCTACTATCAACAATTAAGAGAATTAATGCTACAAATAAATATGCTTATATTAACAGCATACTAAATAACAATTAAATTTCATCCAAATAAATTAATTTTTTTTTATCTTTAACTGTAGTAGGCAATCAAGTACATCTTTATGCCTATCCTTTGGATAGGTGACACAACATGCTAATGTCTATATCTAATTAGCGATATATCCTCGTTACTAGTTTGAAAAACTCTAGAAACCGGAGAAGCAACATGCATATCAGGTACAAGCAAGCACCAATGCATCTTTAAGCATAAAGTGCCACTTGACCCAATGCATATTCCTGCCATCTCATCCATCTAAACCTGGAATATTAAGAATTGTTCCTAAAGAATGACTCAATATTTTAATAATTTAAATATAATAATTATATTATTAATTTTACTGGATCAATTATATTTATTTGGAATTATATATTATAGAAAATTTCTAATTTTTCATGCTCTAGATAGATTACTTTGATGATCATACCAAGTAATCAAAAAAAATTTTCATTTTTTTATAAATAATATCAATTAACGCGAAACATGATATATAAGTAACCAATCATCAAAAATATAAAATCAAGCCTACAATACTTGCTTTGGACATGAACAAATTAAATAGTATTTAAATTATCGTATAATGTACAAAAATAGATGTGACTAAACATTCTATTGTATGTAGGCCCCTACTGATGAACAGATATTTACAAATAGATCCCTTAAAATATTATTCACAGATGCTTATTTACAAATATATAATATTAAATATTAGTAGATAAATATTTTATTGCAATCACAACAAGATATATCTCATCGTAGGCTTATCTTGAATCAGAGTTCAGGCCGAATTAAAACAACTAAAATAAATTTTGATATATATCAGTGTAGGTCACATCTGGATATATTCAGTCAAATAAATTCTAATATTGCATTGTCATGTCCTATCAATTTTTTTGACTGAAAATATAAAATTTAATTGTATTATAAAACCTAAAACTTAGAATTAGCACCAACACTCAAGAAGCATTAGTGTAAGTAGACAATGTACGGATGGGGGTAGGTATGCGAGTAATTTTGTGCTTGTGGTAAGGGGAGTCTTTGAGTCTCGACGGTAGTAGTGCGCATAAGCTGATGAACTTTGGAAATCTTTGAGAAAGAGGCATTTGCATTTATATCACCTAAACTTCTTAATTGAATGCATCGGTCCATAAATAAATAAATAAATAAATAAAAAAACGGAGCCGTATTTGCATTTATATCACCTGCCTTTTTTCTATATAAAACTTTACAAGATTTTTTTTATTATTATGTTAAGGTTCAAGATCCAGACAATTCCTCTCAGACATTATATGAATCATGGATTGCATCTAATTACTCTTCACTGGTATAATTAATTTGTTTCTTCTTTGCTTCCATGCTAGTAAAAGTTATCTTAACTTTGATGTATTTCTAGAAAAATAATATGTAGTTATATTTATCCCCATTTAATTTTAGCTTTGATAATTAATAACTAAAAACCATCATTTCCCTTGATCCATCGAAGATTGAGAGATTAGGTGGCAGAGGATCAGATTATGCAGCTTTTCTCCAACACGTCGGAGTTCCATCAGTTGACATGATTTTTGGAGGAGGTAGCATTTTTCTATCATTATCTCTCTTCATAGCCTTACTTGAAGGCGTATAATTGTATACCTAAACGTTTTATCAGTATACTTGAACATAGAGATTTAGCCATTATTCTTTGGATATGAAGTCACTAAGATA
The DNA here is from genome assembly GCA_021397845.1 of Areca catechu. Classification (NCBI taxonomy): domain Eukaryota; kingdom Viridiplantae; phylum Streptophyta; class Magnoliopsida; order Arecales; family Arecaceae; genus Areca; species Areca catechu. The sequence continues at coordinate 29,635,872 of CM038039.1, forward strand.
TATTCCAAGGATAGGCTGTGGGGCACGGTGTTCTTCTTATTATAATTTTGACCTTAATTTCAAACATGTCCTGTGTTTAACGGCCATTGTATTCGTTCGCTTGCTTCTTCTTTCTTTTTTTTTTCTTTTTTTTTTTTTTTTTTAAGAGAGAAGTTAGATTTCGGGCATGGCCATCTCGAAACGATCCCTCAATCTCAGCCAAGAAATAATTGATACACGATGCATATTATTTTTTTGTAGCCGTTTTCCATCCGAAAATGAGTACATCAACCTGATTATCACTTGCGTCAGCCAAGTGAACGAAATTTATTATATATATTTTTATTTTTTTTACTACCATGAGAAGGGAGAGGCTCCAAAATTATTTTATTATTTTATTTTTTTTCTTTTATTCTACCCTGGACTCTTTAGTCGAAACTTGCTTTTTTTTTTTTTTTCTTTGGGACTTTTAAGGTTTGGTGCCGTCGGATTGGCGGCTGGAGTGGTCTGGCTGGGTTACAATTTTGCCTTGCTGCAGCTTTATATGTGTTCCCTTGGTGCTCCAAAAGTTAGCATGGTCCTCATTGATAAGGCATAGGCTCTCTGTTCCCTGCCATCGGTGTGATTCCTCTTTGGTTGCTTATTGTTGTTCCGCTTGGGTTGGCTGTGGTTTTCTTCGCTGTTTGTTCAGTTAAGCATCATGTGTTTGACAAATTGTTTCACCCATTAGGATGGTGGGGTGTCTAGGATTCAGGGTTAGGGTGGTGACTGTTTGAAAAGTGGCTGGTGACTCTTTGTAAAGTGGCTATGCTTTGGCGCTATTGTTACAGTGACGTGTTGTTTTTATCAGCGGATTGGCCCAGCCAATCTGGTCATTTTGTTAGAGTGGGCAGGATTTCGGTTTTGGTCCCTTCTAATTGAGGTTAGGATCTTCGAGCATCCATTGTTGGGAAAGCATTATATGCTATGTTGGTTTTGTTAAGTTGTGCTGATCGTCATGTTTGATGATTTTTCCCTTGTGCTCCAAGGGTTAGTATTGATTGTTTTTGAGTATCATTTGTTTGATGAAATGTTTCTTCTTCCGTTGAAATTAGTTATTTTTTTTTTGCATTTTTTGTTCAGTTTGTTATATGGTTATTTATTTGGCTTCCTGGTGTTGAGCCTTGTTTGGTGCATGGACATGTGCTGGCGTGGGAGAGAAAAGTAGCTCGCTGAGCTGATCCATGTGCTAGTTGGCGGTGGGTGTGACTGAGAAGGATTGATCAGGCATTTGATTGTTGTGGGATGTTTGTGCCAACTATTTCTCTTTAGACAATGGTTTGAAAGCTGCAATTTTAACTTGGTTTAATGTTGGCTTTAGCCGGTTCATCACTTTTTGCTGCCATTGTGTTGCCTTACCTAATTTTGGTGTTCATTGCTGACTGTTTGTAATCCTCCAGTTGTTGCTGTTACATTATGTGGTCCTGGGCATTGGGGCTTATGGTATATGCTCCGTTATGATGATGGGCTTTGGTTGTTACTCTTGGTGTCTTCATACTTAATACTCGTTTATTGCTTCTTCCACTTTTTGACTTGTTCTAAAACGTGGTCTCTGTTGCTCTTGAAGCTATTACCTATTATATATTGTTGGTCTTGGTTGGTGTATTTTCCTTGCTGCTTTTGGGGCCAAGGGAGAGTTTGTTGCCATGGGGATACAACATTTGAGTAAACTCTTCATCTGGTTATTGGTTCCTTGTTTGGATTTTGATCTTCCTCTATTTTCCTATTTTCTCTCTCTCGTATGCTATTTGTTTTGCTTGATGATTAATACATGCTTTTGTCCTTTTTGTTTCCTGTGTAACAATCTACAATAAGGCTTACCAGATTTTAGAATCGTGTGCTGATAGATTTGTTTCCTATCATTATTTGCAGATTAGTTGGTGTTTTTCTTCCTTGATATGCACTTTGCCATTATTTAGCGTTTTCCATTTCTTTTCCTTGTGTTTTCATTGCTTTCCTTTTTTTTAGCATGATTTTTTTTGTTTCTGTTTACTTTGTTCATTTTTCAATATGCAAGGCAATGATTGTAATTGGCTATGCATCAGTGAATTTTTTCTTTTATGCATAATGACAGGCTGGATGGCTTTGGTTATCACCTGGACAACCACTGTAGTTGCCGCCTCTCTTTTCCCCCTCTTTTGTTTACTGGTTGGTGGTGATGAGACTTGTTTATGATCTTTCTAGCCATTGCACTTGCCGTGAGCTGTAACCTTTTATGCATACAATCTGTTGTGCTCCACTGTTGCAGCTGTGTCTATTGTATGAGTATTTTCATAGGCAAACATTGATGTTCGCATGTCCTATGCTGATTAATTGTTTCTTTGCTACTGAGCCTTGCAATATATTTTTTTTCCATTTTTCCCTTAGATATTCCTTGATAATTCTAGATAGACTTTGATGGGTTTATTATGATTATGGAGGCAGTTCAGTCTTTCATATAGCTCATGGAAAAGGTGTAGATTTGCACTTCTTTACTGCTTAAAGGCAGCGAGTTTTTTTTCTTTTCCCTACGATTTGTATACTTTGAATTTTCCTCCTTTGTGGTTGTTATTGTTGGTTCTGATGGTCTACTCTGTAGGTTTTGTGGTGTTAGGTATTTGGAAGCTATCTTTCTTAGTTTTTTTTTTTAAATGATAATTCTTTATCTATATACTTGTATTTGCTTCCCTATATTATTTTGTACTTGAGGATAATCTTCTTACACTTGAAGGTCATACTTACTTCGTTTTATGTATGTTTGACCAATCCAAAGGAATCAGAAACATAAAATATTTCTGTGACTGAAATCACAAAACTATAACAGTGTTTGCATTACATTACATGGCTAGAACCTAAGGTTTACATATTTTTGGAGCATTTTTCTTGTTTTTTATCATATTAACATGTCTAATGTAGGATTGGTGTCTCTTTCAGGATACCCAGTTTATCATTCTATGTATGATGACTTTGTATGGATGGAGAAATTTGGAGATCCAATGTTCCACAGGCATGTAGCAGGTACTATATGAAATTTCACTTCGGTACAGACTGTTCTAAAAAAGTCCAACATCACCTTTGGGGATGTTTGGTTGCCATATTGTGCTGTACAAGAAGCATCGGTTCTATTTAAAAATTTTAGTTGGCAACCTAGCCCAAGTATGGCAAATTGATTCCTGGTCCCTTTTCTTTTCTGCAGAATTCCTGGCCCTTTCATTGGCTGCCATTTACTTTTAAACCTTGACTAAATTTTGTTTAACTTTTACCCCCTGCTAGACAATTAGGCTTGCTCTTTTACACAGCTATGCCTGTTTTGCACACATTTTATACTTCGGCAATGGACAGAAAGGAAAATGGCCATCAAAACTATGAGCAAGAAATAAAATGTGCAGTCAACATGGCCTAAGCCCTAAATGGAAGTCTCCAAGGCATGGGAATTAATTTCCCCAAAATCAGATACCCTGCAACTTCTCATCCTAGTAGCTAAAATAATTAGCCTTGATGTCCAGCTGTATATATCATGCCCAGACATCCAAAGTCCAAACAATGTACAATTGTTCACTGCCAGGACATACCCCCATGAGGTCCATGTATTTCTAATTGACCTTTTGATTTGAATTCCAGCTCTTTTACCATACATGAGTGGAAGGTCTGACTTCTGAACTAGTTTAGAAACTCCTATGTATATGGCCATAATGCTAATATCAGTTTTGGTTGGAATCCATCTCTGTGAGGTTTTAATTGTACTAGATGTTGCAAAACCAGACTGTCAGAAGTATTAGAGCACATTTCCTGGTCTAGCATTATTTGGTGATGAATCCCCTATTTCTGTTTCCCATTAGTCCAGCATCTTGAGGAATTTAGGTTTCTTGTTTTTGTTATGAAATTCAAAACCTGACTTTATATAGCTGAGGCTTTGCTAACGTTGCTGTAATGGAAACAGAAAACCATCATTTTTTCATGCTTCACCCCTTTTACCACGAGTTATTTACAACAATGGCAGAATTAAAGGTGTTTGTGGATCTTGCTATTAACTGTTCCATCTGATGAACCATTGACATATACTAAGTTCAAGGTGATGAGAATATTCATTTTGATTCCTCATCTCTTCTTTCTCGTATAGTGGCAAGCATCTGGGGACTGGTTGCTTTGAGACTTGCAGATGAGGAGTTCTTGCCATTCAATTACATCTCCTATGCTTCAGAGCTCCAGGTATAATTTCTCCTATTATTCACAATGTACATATATTCATGCAAATATGCAGAACAATCTGAACATACTGAGATCCATATGGTGTATCAATTGGAGGTTTATTCTGCAATATATTCCTTTCTTCTGGGACAACAGTTCCCCTGGCCCTCTGTTGCTTCTACATACATTTATGGAAACACGGCATGGGGCTTCAGCAATAGAATGACTAGCATATTTTCCAACATGATTGGAATAAATGCCACATATGAACAGCTAAATTTATGTATAATTTGGTAGCTGAAGAATCTTACAGTGCCTTTTTTGACAGAGAAGCGCAAAGATGGTAGAAGATGATGCATTGGGGATGCCTGTCACTTTTGCTCCCTTATACAGTCTATAAAAGAGCTCAAGAAGGCAGCCACCAAAATAGACAACCAAAGAAAGGTATCCTTCAATCAAAAGAAGATTGAATTGAAATCATTGATGTTTTTAATTAACAGTCTTGTTGCATTTTCAGGCACTAGAAAGGAATTTTTTGTCATTCAATTGGAGGAAGGATCCCTTGAAAGTTAGAGAGCTCAATGATAGGTTGATGATGGCTGAGCGGGCATTTACTGATAGTGATGGACTCTTTGGAAGAGAATGGTACAAGCACCTGGTAGGTTTTTACATTTAGGAATATATATATATATATAATATATTGCATAAATATTGTGAAGTTCACACACATCTCAAATTTTACAGTACAAATTTTCCTTTCCTGAAACTAATATTAAACAGATTTATGGACCTTCAATGCGTGATGGTTATGGATCGAAATCATATCCAGGCATTGATGATGCCATTGTGAAGGCAAAGAGCTCGAACACTTCGGACTCATGGAGTTTTGTACAGCATGAAGTGTGGAGGGCTGCCAGAGCTGTGACCCAAGCAGCTTTAGTCTTGAACGGGAAATTCACATGAATGTTCACAGATACAGCTAAATGGTACTCCGGGCAGATACATTTCTTCAAGGGTATCCTTGCAGCTTGGACTATGAAATAATGGTTAGGATCAAAATCAGCGGTTTCTTTCATTTCTTGAGCAAATAATTAAAGATGTAATTATATCATTGTTTTCCGCTTCCAGTGTTACTGTGCAGTAGAAAAAAACCTGTGTTACTGGATACCTTGGATTATGCCTCGGAAGAAAGGAGGATATATTTTGTGTATTTCGGATACGGATGTCTGTAGACTCATAATCTTATTCATGTGAAGATCTATACCCCGTCGATCTTTGCATGTTACTAATAGATTGGTTCATCTCCTTCTAGGATGTTCTAATTTTTTGAGACCTAGATTTTGTAACTTCAGCCCACTTCAGAACTTTTCGGACTACTTGGACAAGGCTTCAAGTTGTTTGCTTTTCTCTGTGCGATCGGTTCTGGAGGTTTTGAATATTATATCGTCCGAATCATGGAAATAGCTATCAATGGCGATGAAATCACCAGAAATCGCATTCCTATCCATGATTCTTAAGAGCATATCGTATGATTCTTAAGAGCTGATCATGGTAATAATTTTATAATGATGTAATCATGGTCCGATATTTTCGGGATTGTTCGTTTTGCTCAGCTTTCTTCTATAAAGTTTCTAGGTTAAGTAATTTTTTTCTATGCTCATAATTTTTCATCTGTTTCATATCGTTGAAGTGTTTGTATCGAACTTCTCCTAGTTGTGGATCTTTTTAAAGGTTATTCCATTAGTGATTCTAGCTAGTCAACATCATCTTCGATCTCATAGCAAGTTTTGTCGTAACAGATTTGTAACTAGAGGAAGGGCTCCAAGTTCGCTTTTAGAAAGAAAAGTGAGCAAAAGTCTTTAACGATGTCACCTAAAAAGGTAGCATCGAAGAATACTAAGGCCTATTCGAATAGTCGGGCCCTCACACCTACCTCATAACTAGCCCAGTTGCTGGGCTCTCACAACCATCCCTCTGTCGGGTAAATCTGTATCAATTTGATGATTTGGTATTCTGGTCTGTGATCTAGCGAACATTATTCGAGGGATGCAGTAGAATGCTGCTATCTTGCAGGGAGCACCCTCTGCTCCTCTACAGCTGCTGCAACCACAACCACCTACTCTTTATCTGCAAGAGTAGCCACCTTCTGTTGCGTTCTAAGTACCATCGCCCAAATCGGAACCAGAGGGATGGACAAGACAGAGTCGCCCTAGAAGCTGGCTCGGGAAGGGAAGCGGTTGCCAACCCATACTTTAAAAGGGGCTCGACCCTTAGGGGTCACTACCGCACCAATTAGTGGTTGACAACCTAGGGATATCAAGATAGAGCGACATCTACAAGAGATGAATCGGTAAATCGAGGTATTACAAAATTAGGTCTTGACCCAGGGTGAAAGGCCCAGCCTCGATATCAACCCACCTTGCACATTTAGGATCATGCAATAAGCCATCCCTACCAACTTCAAAGTCTCCCACTTGGAGCCTTAAAATGGGTCAGGGACCTTTTGGACCATTTGAGTTTCCAAACTCTCATATTGCTCCATCAGACCTCCATAGCATACTCTACTAGGCTTTTTCCTCAACCCTTAGAAAAATAGCAAGACATTGGTACTCCAACCTGAGGTCCGGTTTTATCGACTTCTTTAAAGAGTTGAGTCTGCTCTTCATCTCCCACTTTACCAGTAGTTGGAGGTGTCGCCAAGAGTCAAACTATTTGATGATGATCCGGCAAAGAGGAGAAGAATCCCTCCACTTGTACCTTAGTTGCTTCAACACGACGATCCTAGAGATGCAAAATTTGGATCAGTCCATAACCATGACGGCTCTGAAAAGTAAATTACAAAAGAATGCTTTCCTCTTCTCATTGAAGAAGAAGAGCCCAAAGGACTTCATCGAGATGCTGACTCGGGTAGAGAAGTATGCTGTGCGGGAAAGGCTATGAGGCACATCAGGTCCCCGTCGAAGCAAAGAATGACAGAAGCTGGGGAGCTCCAGGCCAGTGCCAACTAGCCAAGCTAACTAAAGGAATCGATGGAGGTCCCATAGTCCACCTCGTCAACGATCTAGTTCTCCATCGAAGATTTGACATAACCGATCCCTGCCTGGAAGGCATGAGCCTTTTATCCGAGGTGTTACACCAACTACACCCCCTTGAATATACCTCGAGGGCATATTTTGATGGTGGTTCGTAAGCAGCTGCCGCCGACCAAAAGAATTCAAGTTCGATGAAAACATCGTGATATGCAGAAGTACTATCATTACCATTGTGATCAAGGGTACAATATAGAAGAATGCATCCAACTGCAGGATAAAATCGAGCATTTCATCCGAGAAGGAGGGCTTGTGCAGTTCGTCTGCAAGAGCCCCCCGATGACAACCACCTCGAAGGCCTCAGTAGCAACCACCACCCCCTCCATCGCAACCATGCTAGGATGTTGAACAACCTCCCTGGCAGGATAATAGGGAGAGGAGCCTGCCTGAACTGAATGTGAACATGATTTATGTGTTCACACTTGAGAAGACTAGCCGAGGGTCATCCAAGCTATTCATGAAGGCAAAAAGAAAGAAGATCAAGGAATCCATCAACTTCTGAACATGATTCATGTGTTCACACTTGAGAAGACTAGTCGAGGGTCATCCAAGCTGTCCATGAAGGCAAAAAGAGAAGAATCAAGGAATCCATCAACTTCATCGAGGGGGATGCTTCAGATATCCAGTTCCTTAATGTTGATGCAATTGTAGTATCCTTGAGCATTAATAATCACAATGTACATCGTGTATTAGTTGATGATAGAAGTGCACTTAATGTTTTATATTTCTCTACCTTTTGTCGGATGAATCTTTCTATGGAATGACTGGAGCGATATGGGTTACTCATCTAGGGCTTTAATGGTGAGTCGGTGTTGCCGGAGGAAACAATCACTTTGATTATTAAAGTCGGTACTTACCCCTTACGCATCATCGCTGAAATAAGCTTCTGGTAGTAAGATTTTTGCCACGTACAAGCTATCCTCGGACGATGGGGTTATGTGCACTAGATATCGTGCTCTCCCCCAATTATCTAATGGTAAAATTTTTGACTAACCATGGAGTAGGGCAATTAAAGGGCAATCAAATAGTGGTGCGACAATGCTATAGTGCTAGGTTGTAACCCAAGAACCCATCCAAACCTCTCTCTACAGAGCTGGATTCTAGGGATAAAGTATCCAAGGAGCGCGACAAGCCATCGAGCGAACTATTAGGCATCCCTTAGTTTAAAGAGGATCCCACTCGGACGACTCGAATCAGTTTAGACCTGAAACGGTAATGAGGGAAAAGCTAACAAATTTCTTGTAAGAAAACTCCAATGTGCTCGCTTGGATTATCACTGATATGCCAAGGATAGATCTGGAAATGATGGTGTATCAACTGAACATAGACCCAACTTATCGTTCAGTGAAGCAGAAGAAGCACAGCTTCGCCCCCAATACTAGAAAGCCATCGTCAAAGAAGCTAACAAGTTGATCAAGGCTAGATTCATCAGGGAGTTGATAACCCCAAATGGCTGGCGAGCATGGTCCTGGTAAATTATAGATTTCATAGATCTAAATAAAGCCTATCCAAATGATAGCTATCCCCTATCTTAGATTGACCAGCTGGTCGATGCTACATTCAGTCATAACTCCTCACCTTCATGGATGCCTTATATGGTTATAATCAAATCCGAATGACCCTGAAAGATGAAAAGAAGATCGCCTTTATTACTGACCATATACTCTACTATTATAGGGTCATACCCTTTGGACACAAAAATGCAGGAGCGACCTATCAGCACCTAGTGAACAAAGTGTTCAAGGATCAAATCGGCCATAACATGGAAATGTACATAGATGATGTGCTGGTCAAGAGTCGATCTACCCAAGGTTACATTGTAGACCTTTAAGAGGCCTTTAACACCCTGCACCAGTATAAAATAAAACTAGACCCTATGAAGTTGCCTCTGGGGTCGCATCCGGCAAGTTTCTGAGCTTCATGGTGTCTAGCTAAGGTGTCGAAGTGAACCCAGAGAAGATTTGGGCGATCTAGAAGATGACCTCACAAAATTCATTAAGAAGGTGCATCGTCTCACCAGGAAGGTCATAGCTCTTAATCGCTTCATCTCAATGTCAACCAAAAATGTCTTCCCTTCTTCAAGATCCTCAAGCAGCCAAAGGACTTCCAGTGGATCATAAAAGCTCAGTGGCATTCCAGGAGCTTAAGGGATATCTCAATTCTGCACCTTTGCTAAGCAAACCAATCCCTGGCGAGGAATTTTTCTTGTATCTCACCATTTCCCTAGTAAAGGTCAGTGTTGTACTTGTTTGAGAAGAAGACAAGTATCAAAAACCAGTTTATTACATCAGCAAAGTCCTACATAATGCCAAAATTAGATATATGGGGTTAGAGAATTTCTTTACTCTCATTACCTCTATTCGGAAGCTCTGACTATATTTCCAAGCTCATAGCCTCACCCTCCTTATTGACTAGTCGATGAGGGTGGTCCTCCACTGCCCCGACACCTCCAGAAGGATTGCCAAGTAGGTGCTCGAATTCTCCAAGTTTGATGTAAACTTCTGGCCAAGACCCTTGATCAAAGCTCAAGCACTTGCATACTTCATCCTGGAATGTACAATCCTAGGAGAAGACCCACCACTTGGGGAAGGACCAAATCCTTGGTAGACCCGAAGGAATGATGGCCCCTACATATCGATAGATCATCAAGCTTTACTGGATCTAGGCTGGTCATTCTGTCTCGCCTTGAAGGAGAGATGGTGGAGTATGCCTTGAGGTTCAACTTCCTCACCACCAACAACGAGATAGAGTATGAGCTGCTCCTTGCTGGACTCAACATTATAAAAGAGTTAAAAATCGAGCACCTCACTATTTACAGCGACTCTCAATTGGTAGTGAAATAGGTGAAGGGAGAATACAAGGCTTAAGAGGAAAACATGAAGAAATATCTGGCCAGGATGAAGGAGCTGATTAATCGTTCCTAGAATTCGACATCCAACGAATTCCTAGAATCAAGAACTCCAAGGCCAATGCACTATCAAAACTAGTGGCACTCTTACCATTAGATCTCCAAATAGGCGCATACCTCAAAGTTTTACAGTGACTGAGCCTTGAAGCCCCTCGGCCTATTCAACAGGTCGAGGAAGAAGAGCCAAGTTGGATAGACCCTCCTTAGGTATCTTAAAGATGGGGAACTACTCAAGATCGATAAGCAACCCAGAAGATCAAATGCCAAGCTCCAAATTATGTCATCTATGATGGCAAGTTGTACAAGCACACACACTCTTTACCGTTGTTGAGATATTTACACCTGATTGAAGTAGATTATGCACTAAGAAAGATCCACAAGGGGGTTTATGGAAGTCATCTGCTGGCATATCACCAGCCTTCAAGTCCTTCATAAAGGTTATTACTGGCCCACTATGCACTAGGATGCAATTGAACTCATTAGGAAATGCAATGATTACTAGAGGAATGTCATCATCCAGTAGCAGCCAACACCATACTTGAATCCGATCTCACACCTCGGCCCTTTATCCAGTGGAGGATGGATATTCTGGAACCATTTCTACAAGCTATGGGGCAACACAAATTCTTACTGGTAGTAATCGGCCATTTCACCAAGTGGGTCGAGGCCGAGCCCCTAGCTCGCATCACAAAGGCCTAGGTTAAGGACTATGTGTGGAAATCTATTATCTCTCATTATGGCATTCCTTGAGCTATAATCATCGATAATGGGTGACAATTCAGTAGTGCTAAATTTTAAGAGTTATGCTAAAAGTTTAGCATCTTATATAAGGCTGCAAATGGGTCGAATTGACCCGTGACTCGACCTGACCCGATACCATTGTAGACCGACCGATCCAATCCATTTTTATGGACTCGTGGATCCGGTTGGGTCCTAAAATTAGACTATTCTATTTTTTGGGTCGGGTCTGGGTTTACTAAATTTGGACCCGACCCGACCCAACCCGATTCGAACACTAATACTGTTAAAATTATATCTATTTGGACCTTTAAATTATAATTTAAAACTTGTATGGAACTAGTTATAATTATTTTTATATCTTAATTTATTTTAAAATAATATATTATTTGTTATCTATTTTATAGTTAATAATAGTTGCTATGTAATAATTAAAATATAGTTGTCTATATTTTATTCGGATCATATTTAGATCCAAACTTTGTAGATTAAAACTGGATTATTTATGGACCCGATCCAACCGAATGACCTGTTGGGGTTGAAAATTTCTGATAGTGGACCCGACCCGACCCAATCCGATTTTCTAGCGAATTGGGTCTGGGTACTATTAAGACCCGATCAAAGAACCGGATTGGATCGGGATCACTCATGACCCGATCCATTCGCACCCCTAATCTTATAATGGTTTCTTCTTGGTGGCGTATCCCCAAGCCAATGGTGAGGCAAAAGTCACAAACAGAACTTTCCTATAAGGCCTAAAGCCCACCTTGTCAAGCCGCAGGGGAACTGAGTGGATGAGCTTCACCATGTCTTATAGGCCTATCGAACCACCCAGAGGACTCCAATTGGAGGCACTCTATTTAGTCTTGCATTTGGACTTGAGGCATCATCCTTGTTGAGATGGGGCTTCCCTTATTTTGAGTCGAGAGAGATAACAAGAGAGTTTTTGAATATTGTATATGCTTCACAAATCTGGATATGCTTGAAGACACATAAAGCGAGCTACGATGAGAATGGCTTCCTATCGCCAACAAATGGCCAATATTACAACGCTCGTATAAAGCTAAGGAGTTCAAGGTAGGAGACCTGGTCCTATGATGAGCCTAAGCTTCTCAATCTACTGAGCAAGAAAAACTCTCTCCGAATTAGGAAGGTCCTACCAAGTGAAGGAGTGATTCATCCTAGGACCTATTGCTTGAAGTGTCTCAACGGAATTGCTCTTCTAAGCCCTGAACTCCTCCAACCTATGCATGTATTATCGATGATGTAGTTTTCCTGATAAAGTTTAATTTAATTATTTATTATGAGTTTATAGTATTTTATCAATATCGAAAAGCTAACTAACAAAATACTCAGAGAGATAACTACTCAAGGGACCTTCTCAAATAATATGCAAGTTAAAGATTTCAACTCCCGAAAGTCTTGGACTAGGATAATATCAGAAGCTACGTGCCCGACATCCAACGCTTAAAAATCTTGGGCTGAGTCAGAACTTTAACTTTCAAAACCCTTGGACCGGACAACATCAAAGAGCTTCATGCTTGATATCCAATGCTCAAAAGCCTTAGATTGAGCCATAATTCATCAACTCCCAAAAGTCTTGGACCAGGATAATGTTGGAGAGCTATAGGCCGATGTCCAATGCTCGAAAGTCTTGAGCCCAGCCATAATTTCAACTCTCAAAAGTCTTAGACCGAGATAATATCCAGAGCTATGTGTCCAATATCCACACTCAAAAATCTTGGATCGAGCCCATAATCAACTCCCGAAAGTCTTAGTTAGAACACGTCAGAAAGCTACGTGCTCGATATCCAATGCCTAAAAGCCTTGGACCAAGCCATAATATCACTCCCTGAATGCCTTGGATTGCGTGCTCGATATCCAATGCCTAAAAGCCTTCTTGGACGAGCCATATATCAACCCTTCATCGTTTTGCTCGGAGTGCGTCGGTGCATCAAAAATCCGCCGCGGGAGTGACCCAGCCGTCGCCTCGCCCTCCTCCAGTGCGGCCGGCACCGGGATGGGGCAGCCATGCCCGGAAGCCCAGCGCGGCCATCCTCTTCGTCAAAATGATGCCGCGCAGTTGGGACCGGCAGTAGGCGAACCCCTTGAAGAGGAGTCCGTCGCTGCCTCCTTGAAGTCCGCTAGGTACTCCAGGGAAGCCTTGAAGTTGGCCACCACCTCGGCGACCTCCTTCTCTGGCCTCACCTCCTGGAGAAGTGCCTTGGACAACCTCTCCTCCGCCCATTTAGCCCGGTGGGGTCACCTCAGCCATTCCCCTCTCCCGCCTCGGCCAAGCTGGCGATAGCAGAAGCTCTCCCCTCTACCTCCGCGGCCCTCTGCTCAGCGGCCGCAGCCTTCTTCTCACGGAGGCGGCCCCTCCCTTGCCGCCTCCGACTCGCTCAGAGCTCCTTCAGCCAAGTCCTCTTCGCCTCGAGCTCCCCCTCAAGCTCCTTCTTAAGCCACTCAGCACTGGCGGCCTCGCCCATGAGGTTCTTCACTCTCAAGGTGGCTTCCCAGGCCTCCTCGTTCTTCCACCTCAACTCGGCCCTCAGGGACTCGAGCTCCCAGATGCTCCTTGTCCCTCCTAGTCTAGTTGCGGCAGTAGTCTCGAATAAGGACAAGCTCCCTACCTTGCTGCATTAGTAATGTGTTAGCCACACCAAAGAATGTCAAACAAGACAAAGCAAAGCAAGAGAAACTTACGGCGTAAAGATTAGAAAACGACGCGTTGATAACGTCGCCGAGGAGTCTCCCACTCCCCTCTCGCCGATCGCGCAGACTGGCAGGACTGGATGGAGAAATCCATCATCCGCTCGGCGAGGCTCGGGTCCTTCATGAGGGAGATGTTGGGCCCCAGCCTGAAAGGGACCTGGCGATAGTCCCTGTCCCTTTGCCCCGCCGCCGGTGTAGACTCTTCTGCGGCGGGAGATGTTTCTGGTGCGGGTTGTGGGCTCGGCACCGGCTCAAACCGTGCCGCTGGCACTGACCTCGCATCTTCCGACTCCCCTCCACATCGACGATCTCTGGAGGGGTCTTCATGGCAGTAGCAACAATGGCCGACCTAGCCCGGGCCACCACCTCGGACTCGGGCGTCGAGGTCGGACCGCATTACCTCGGAGGCTCCGGGGCGTGCTCAGCTGCCCTCTTCCACCTCCGCTCAGGTTCAGGTGCGGTGGGCCCCGCCTGCACTGGCCTCGCACCATCGTCCGTGCGAGCCCTCTTCGGAGCGGGCTCACTGGCCCCCGCCACCTGATTCCTCTCCTCAGTGAAGAAGAGCAGCTCATCCATCGAAATCTTCGTGTCTGTACCAAGGAAGACATTGTCAGCTTCAAAAAAAAAGAGAGAGAGAGAAGAAAAGAGAAAGAGCAATATATATATATGTCGAGCCGAACTCACCCAACTCCCACGTCGAGTCGACCCCAGCCTCACGAAGGTTCTGCTCTGACAGCAGGTTCTCGAGCGAAGGGATCGCGGCGGAGCAGAGCTGCTCATACATCTCCAGGTCGGCGGCCTCGACTGCGGAGTTCCGGTTAGGGGACCGATCTAGGTCACTCCAAGCCCAGTCGACCCTCTCAACCGAGGCAAAGAAAAATCTACTCTTCCATCCCTTGATGGAAGAAGGAAGTTCGAACCTAATGCCCCTGGGGCGGGAGGAAAGAGACCACCACCCCTCCTCGGACGGGTGGTGCTTCAGGGTAAAAAACGTCCTGAACAAAGAAAAACGGGCAACTATCCCGTGGAAGTGATACAGAACGATGAAACAAAAAATCGTTCTAACAGCATTGGGGACGAGTTGAGCGGGAAAAGGCGATAGTTGGTCAAGACAGATAAAAAGAAGGGATGGAGTGGGAATCGAAGGCCCCCGGCGAAAGTCTCCTTGTAGAAGGCTATCTGGCAAGGGTCGCTGGAAGTGACATGTTCCCCCGGACGAGGGACCGAAAGTCGAATGGAGTCCGGGATGCCATAATCATCCCGGATGGTTGCGAGCTCAGCGACAGTGATCGCAGAAGCAATCCCCCTGGGACCTGATGACCAAGGAGGTTCAAAAGTGGGGGCAGAAGGAAGAAGGGGTTGAGGTGGAGGAGAAGAACTAGGCTCCCTAATCGATATCCCCCGGGTGCGGGCCTCCTACTAAACTCAAAGCGCACCACATCCCCTTCCTCGTCAGAAGAAGAAGGAGATCTCGGCCTAGAAGGCCCGGCCTCGACCTGACAAGAAGGACGGAAACTCGGACCGAAACGAGCCATGAAGAAAGAAAGACCAGGTGGGAGAGAACCTAAGAAAACCCCTATTCGGCTGGCAGGAGGAGAGAGAGAGCTAACCTGCAGAAAGCTTGAGGAGAACACTCGAACAGCCGAAGGGGACGGAAGGGAAACTCGGTACGACTGCGGGCACGAAAAATTTGAAAGAAGGTGAGTTATGGGAAGCTACCTTTCTTTTCGAAGTGACCGATGCCCGACCGTACCGTTATGGCTCCCCCGCCAAAGGATGCCTGCCGCATATCATCGATCAACGGGGTAGGCACCTCATTCTGACTGTGGCCGCTCTGAATTCCGTGCCCGTCATAACTACTCCTCAGATGTGGCCACGTGGTGCCACCGCACTGGCTCAGTGACCCGCCTCGCGAAGCACCGTCGATCGCGTTCATTATTGCACCGGATCTTCACCTTTCCATGTCAGCACCGCAATTACTCCCTTCGCCCCGAGCGCCGTGCACCAACTGGCCTCGGGAGTGGGAGGCAAATGATGTGGCAAGAGCGCTGACGTAGGACACCTATCGGATACCGTGTCTACGTATGCTGCCACGGTGGACGCTTTCTCCCGAGCTCCCTCGTCGGGCAGAGCTCTCCTAGAGCGCCTGATCTGCCTGCTGAGATCGAGCACCGTCCTTCGCCAGATCGGCCTCCCGCGAGGTCGGGCGCACCTAGGTCGGAGCTGAGCGACCTTCCCAGATCGAACCCCCGAAGCTGGGAACCGCGATTCGGAGTCTAGCTCTGTCCTCCTCCGCCGCGTGGATCCCCTTCGAGGTCGGACCCTCCCGTCTGGGGTCACGCGCCGCCCTCCTTCGCCAGGCCAGGCCCCGAGGTCGAGCCCCACGGTCCGGAGTCGAGCTTAGCCCTCTTCCATCACATGGGGTCACTTCGAGGTCGAGCCCGGTGGAGCTCAGCCTTGCTCTCCAACTTGGCCACCATCTCGGCCAGGGCGCCAATCCCTGGGGAACAGCGCCTTCCCTTTCAGGACGTCGGCGGGCCTCCCGAGGGCCACGAAGCAATGCCTTCCACGCCACAATAACTGCCTGAAGAGAAGGGAGAGAGGTCCCCAGACCAGGATGCCATGTCGCCCATACCACTAGAAAAAGGAGGTCAGTCTAAGGGCACGAATCCCGAGGGTGGCGGCCCCCGATCGAGGCCCTGCCAGGGATGGTGCAGCCAGAAGGAATGTCAGAGCACATAGAAGCTTCCCCTACCGCATGTCAGGAGACACGTCCCATCCACCACGCAAACGATCACCTCAAATACAAAGAACGATCGACCCCGAAGGGGGAGGTAACAGAAAAAATAACACAATACCAGTGCAAGCTCAACCATAAGGGCAAGCCACCACCATCACTACAAAAAGAGAGAAAAAAAGACAGGCCAAGGGGGAGGCGGTTAAGCAGAGAATCCCTCTAGCTCCGTCGTCATCCTCCTCCTGACTCACTTTCACTTCACTCTTACACCGTTCACTCCTCCTCGTGTAGAGTCCATCAAGAGGGGCTCGACCAGGAGGACCTGTTCCCTGGATCGTCGCTGACTTGACCGTCAGAGTGCCCCCGCCGGAATCCCCGGCCCGGGCCTCTAACGCTTCTTTCCTTGCAGGTGTCGAGGAGCTCCGGGAAGACCGGCCGGCAGTCCGACGCCTCTGATAGTTACAGGCTACGGCGATCTCGGCGGCAACACCATCCAATCGAGATTAATCGTGCTAGAATCATGCTCATTAGTGCTTGAATCGAATCGGGCTCTCTTGTGGTCGCTTGATCATACCTGCTCAATATGTTGGGCCATCCAAGCATACAACAGGCCTTGTGGACCGTGATAATGGATTGGAACTTGTCCCTGGATCATGATAACCATCCCATGGACCGCGCCATCTCCTTTGGTCCATGTGATGCCCCCAAGGGACTGTGGTAGACCGTAACAAGTGTCTAGACAGAGCGCTTTGCTGAGCAGCACCCATGCATCCATACATGTGGATCACATCGACTTAGGTCGCGTGCACCTGCTAGTACACTTCTTATAAGCCGGGCTCGAGGCATAGCCCAACAAAATATTAGCAGGCTTAAATAAAACTGCATCCAATTAAATCAATCACTTTGAGAGCAGTGCCGATGGATGATTGATGCAATTTAGAATGCTTTGAGATTTGTGCACGGGTGAACCAATTAACAAACCCTATCTTGATTCAACGCTCCCATGGGTCGCCGTGCATTCCATCAAAACTAGCCAGAAATCTAATTAGAGAACTGTTTTAAAATAAGTTTTACTTGTTCCCAAAATATACTACAATTCATTTCCCCTGGTTCTAAACCGATACACTGGATGGAGACTGAGACCGCCCTACGGAAACTCGTATCCGACCGAAGGATTCGAAATTTGAACCGCCGTCTCCAGCGGATAAATCCCTTCCCAACGGTCACTTTTCTCGACCCTGAGAAGGAAGACGAAGAGCAGTCTCACAGCCGTTCACGCGAGGGAAAAAGGAGGGAATTTTTTGGTAGATTAAAAAGAGAGATTTTTCAGTGGAAGAATAATCGAGCAAGAAGAAGGATCTCCTGTTGATTTAAAACACTCTCCAATTCGCGATTTGACATTGTCAATCCCACCCCTTCTGGTAAATTTCTTTGGCCTTTTAGGTTTTCAGTCCTTCGTTTCATTTCTCAGGGCAATATTTTCTCCATATGATCCGATTTCGGGATTCTTTAGATATTATCGGTACCTTTTCTTTTCCTGTTTTCTTCTTTTTGATTGCCCTTTTTTTATTTCCTCTTATCGTTTTTGTCTCAGCAATTTTTTTTGGGATTCTTTAGCTGTTCTCTTGTAGATTGTTTTGCCCTTCTCTCATCAATTCTGGTTCCAGATTCTCTCAGAAGAAATATTGTTATGGAATTTACCCAAGATGCCGATGAGAACTGTGGGCATTTTCACAAAGTTACTGGGCCAAGATCACAATCCAGGGAAAGGAATCAATAACTCCAACCCTTCAACCACATCAGCAATTTCAAAGAAGAAGATCTTGGCCGAGAAGGATGATCCTCCTTTCTCAGATTCTTGTGATCTCTACTACCACATAACCCTCAAGAAAAGTCCATGGTGGTTTGGGCGATCCTGGTGCCCATTCTCGAGTCATGCTCCTTTGTTCGAAGGTCTCCAAGTCTGGTGATCAAAACGCAATCAGCCCTGATGGTTTTCATTTGTCTCCTTATGATCCGCTGATCAATTACACATCCCCAAGGCCAGAGTTCCTCCACTACAACCCAAACAGGTGTAAAGAAATTCTTCAGCGCATAGAGGGAGAGATGAAGAAAGAAGAAGAGAAATCAGGGACCGACTGGAGCTCTTCATCTGATTCCAAGATGACTGCCGCAGAGGAATCGTCGTCAGTGTCTTCCACACCTTGCAGACATCCTTGCAGGATAAGGATGGTCAAGAAAGTGAGGAAGTTGTTAGTGATGCCGAGGATTATGACACAGAAGAGGAGGAGGAGGTGGAAGCGACGTCGTGGTATTCCAGAATTGCTTGGAGGTTACTTCTACTACTAGGGGTTTTGCTGTCCTCATTCTTTTATACATCTTTTACGAATTATGCTTCTGTTCCTACTTTAAAAGAATATGGAGGCCTTGAAGAAAATTATCAGATGATTCGAGATGGAGGGCTTGTCCAACAAGCCCATAATCTGAACAAATTCCTGGAAATTTCTGGGGGATTTTAATGGGATTGTCAAATGAGTGCTTTGCCATACATTCCAGGGAACCAACATGTGCAATTGATGGTTTCAAAAGGGAAGTCCCAGAAGAGGATTTGGAAGAAGGAATATCAACGATCCATCTCAGAAATTTAACTGAAGATGAAAAGATGAATGAAAAACTTCTAACGTTGGAGGATATTGCTAGAAAGGATGCGTCTGAGGAGATGCAATCCTTTGATGGAAATGAACTGATAACAGAAAGTTATACATTACTTGAGAATGGAACATTAGGTGGTGTTGACTTAGTGGCTGAAGACATGAGTGAGGAGGCAGTTAGTTCTAATGAGATTGAGCAGGAAGCGTATATTGAAGGAAACACTGAGGCTGTCAAAGATGCAAGGAGTGAAAAAGTTGAGATTTTGGGAGTTGAGTCAGTGGAGGCACACAATGCTGCTCAGCTTTTGAAAGAATCTTCACAAGTTTCAGAGATCGAATTACTTGAAATTGACTCATTATTTGGCCAAGATGCTTGATATTTGTGGTTCTTTTGAACTGAAGAAAGATTTTGGAGAGGAGGCACATGTTATGGGCAATTCTGATTTTGATGAATATTTACAGATTCCTCAGTCCAAGATTGTTGCAAACATATCATCCAATAATCAGAAGCTAGGAGTATCTGAAATCTCCAGTAATTCTGGTGTAGAATTGAAATGGGAGAGCATTTATCTGTTTGCACCAAAGTATGTGCTGCAACTGCAATATATTTTGATATGTTTGTCAGTGATAATTGTTTTCAATGGCTTGCACAAATACTTCTTAAAATTTCACAAGATCTCAGCTTCTGAATCTCACACACCTCCTGCACTCAAACCTGCTTTTAAGTTGGCACTTGAGAAGAATAATAGTTCAGTTGTGTCTGTGAAGGAAGAAGTCGAGAACAAGGGTAGTGATTCAGATATTTATCAGATGCCTCTGACTCATTTGAATGACGAACAAATGAAGTTTAATGGAGTTCAACGACCAACAGTGGAATTGCTTGCAGAGTTCTCGGTCGTAGAAGGAACTATATCTGGAAAAGGTTCTGGTCAGAAAGTGAAAAGGTTAGTTGACTCAGATGAGGAATCACAATTTTTTCAATATCATAAGAAGATTTCAGTGAAGAAGAGCCTTTCATCTTCAGCAAATAAGGTTTACCCATCTCCTTTAGAGTCTTCAATAGCAGCAGAGTCCAATTCAACTGGAAAGTCTACAGTTCAGAAGCTGCAAAAGAAAAAGGTATTGCATAGTTGATAATTAGCAAGGCATTTGATTGCTTGCATGTTCAGATATTCGATAGGTTCTGAGACTAATAGAGAGGCTATATTTTTTACTTTGTTAACAGTTAACATGAATCATGCATGCATAGTCAATAGGATAATCACAATAATGCGTAGTCAATGCCGAAATAAGTGGCCTTGTTATATTGAAATCAGTGTAGATCAAGATTGAAAATGCTAAGTGTACACTGGGCTACTTCTCACTGGTTGCAACCCTCCATTAGAGAGGAGGTTCCATGTTTGGACCTTGGGATTTGTTTTGCTGGGTGTGTTTTTTGCAGGCTATGCTTGCATCATTTCTTTGAAGTGATTGGCGGTGCTCCCACCATTATCCTAAAAAAGGGAGGGGGTGGGGGGTGTGGGGAAGGAATAAAAAGCTAGACTTAGGTCAAAGTAAAGTTTTGCTTAGCATACTCTTTCCCATGACTTTATGATAAACAACTACATATCTTGAACATAGTGAATATGGGTATATATGCAAATGCTCAAGGCTTGTCATAGTTGAGATTGTTGAATAGAGATGAGGATGGAAATAAAACTCAGAAAAAGTATGCATATGAACGTGATTGTGCTTTTGTTAAATAATTTGAATAGGTTTTTTTTTGTAAGTAGAAATTCAAGATGCACTCTATGTTAATGTGCTGCCTGTCAATATATCAAGATGGATTGCATTCTAGCTTTTGTGACTGGGGAAGCAGAATAATGTGTTAAGGATACATTAGGCAAGTAAAAAAAACATATGTAGGGCATGTTTGGGTAATCCAGTAGGATTAGGCTAGATTTCTGACTAGATTCATAGATTGGATAGCCAATATGAGCATCGCCCATATCTGCTCCATACCCTCTTAGCCTAAATACTGGGGAAGGAATAAAAAGACCTCCATGGGTCTTTTTTCATTTCCTGTGAACCAACAGGCCCACAGTCTGGGTCTTTGACTCTGACATGGGTGGTCCTTTGAAAATTGCGGATTGACCGCTAAGGGGCCCAAATCTTGCAGGATATCCTGCAGGAATACCAAACAGTCCCTTAGTGCATAACCCCTTCTGACCTATGGGATAGTGGAATATTTGTGTCTGAAACCTTGATTCTGTCCTATGGGATAGTGGGGACGGAACTGCTTGCTAACTTTATAAGTATTTCGATCTATTAACTTAAAAGTGATGAGTGGTGAAACTTAATATCTTAATATTAATCAAGATAGATGCAGAAGAGTCCCTTTTTTTCAAAAAAAAAAAAAAAATCACATAGTTGATCTTTCTGATTTTTTTCAGAAAACTTGTGATTGAACGGGCATAAATATAACCATATGCCTATATATATATGCAATGATTTATGCATATATTTTCATGAATAGGAACAACAATTAGCAATTGTGCCCTTAGAATTTAGTGCGGCAGCTCTTTCAAATCTGAGTTTTGATTGTTTAGACTTTGAGAGTGCATTCATTATATCCAGTGGTTAAACATTCCTTCTTTGAAGAAGCCCATCTTTCTTGCCAATTAAACTAGGGAAACTTAATACCTGATCCTCCATTTTGTTTCTGGCATGACAAGTTTGTAATGTGTATGTGCATTTTGAGACATGTTACCAAATGTTTTGTCTGCAAAATTATTCTGCCTTTCTCTCAGGAGTGTGGGTCCAAATCAAGAGTTTGTTTGGAAATATGTTTGGGGTGAATATGTATCAATCCAGGTAGTCCTAAGATGTTGAATTATGTATCAATCCAGGTAGTCCTAAGATGTTACGTTAACAATTCTGTGTGAACACCTTCCTCTGGATTTAGGATTACTCTTTGTCTACACATTTCTGGGTGAAAACTGTGGTTTACAGCAAGCAGATGGTTTGTGCATGTATGCATACTTTCATATAAATGTCTGGATATATTTACCCAAATTCAGTCTTGCTAGCTACTCAATTTGAACTTTAGAATCACATCTGATATTCTGGGTGGACTAAATGATTTTTTATTCCTATTTTGGTTGCTAAGTAAAATCAGTTTTTTGACTGAGCTTATTTGAGCTTTATCTAGTACAAAAATATTAATCTCACACCTGGATTGATCCTGTTCAAAAGATATGCTTGATGCTTGCCAGTCTGAAGCAGAGTGAATGTTCTTATAGAATCTCTCCTTTGCAGAGTTTTTCCATTTAAGAGGCTTAATTATTTCAAGAAAACAATCTTGGTGTAAGTGTCTAATAGTTATATCATGTCTTGATGGAAAAGGTTGCTGGAGAGAGAGAAGTAGTAGTCAAGCAGGTAACTATTCCTTTGAGGCGCTCAAGCAGACTCTGCAATCGGGTTACTTCTTCTTGAGCTGAAGATGAGACAGTTCTTTAGTGCTGATCAAAACAGCATCCTGTTGTTTCATGTTCTTATCTTTTTGACTTGTTGCATTGACAAAACGAATGCTTCCTGGTACTGCTGTACCATTAGAAAGCTTGACACAACTGAATGATTATTTTTAACATGTAATTCTTTTCCCCTACTTGACAGCTTTAACACTGCATGAAAAGAAAGCCGAGAAGTTTCAGAGTGCATCTTATGTAATTTTTGTCTCAGTATTGCTGCCATCAACTCCCTTTGATAGTTTTGTCAACACACTCTAGTTTTGTCTGCATCAATGATTAGTCAGACAAGTTTGCAAGATCTTTTTAACACCCAAGCTAAAAGTAGGTTTTTATCGATCCAGTTGTTGATTAATGTGATTTATTTAGTGATCGGAATCTCCTTTAGAAGTATGAGTTCTTAAGATCAAGGATCCCCATCTCAATCTATTTATATGAGTAGTGGAATGATTTGTCCTGTATTAACTTATTTTATCCTGCCTCTCTGACATAATTACATCTGAGAATAGCCAAACTTCTGGCTGGTGATTGAAGTTTGGGAACAATATATTGCAATCTGTTATTGCAGTTTGATAATTGGGAGCATCCGCATCTGATGAGCAGCTTGTGTATATTTTGATACATGGGATGGCCTTGAGGTTCTTCAATAATGCAAATCAAGAAAAATTGGTTACTGTTATATTTTTTTATATTTTCATTTTAGGGTTCTTGTAAAATCACCAATAAGATGCTCTGCATCATTTGCCAGTCCAGTTAATTATGTAAAGTGGGTAGTTCATATTGTTTAATAGCCATGATGAAGATTTAAGCACTATCTTTTTGGTTCGCTAGCTGTTCATTTGGCATGGCTACTCTTCTTTTCTTTTCTTATTTTATTTTTATTTTTATTTTATTTTATTTTTTTGATAAAATAGATGATCCAACCAACAGTCCTGGTATGAATGCATCCAAAAAAGTCCGAAAAAATACAGTTCCTAAAAGACAAAGGCGTCTCATTGAGATGGGTCCACGACATCTGACCAGAATGGCAGGCGACAAATGAAGCAACCCAATCAGCCATCGAATTAGCCTCTCTATACACATGACTAATACAAAGGGAGGAACACCGATGTAGCAAAATGCCAATATCTTGGAGCATTGATGTTGGGATGCGCGCAGCAGATTGAACCAGTTTAGGCTTCCAATTAATTCCTGTTTATTCACTTTAGCAATTTACCAATTACACGGGCAGATATCAAATCAAAAGGAAAGACGAGATTTAAAGTGGTTCGGCAAATTTGCTTACATCCATACAGAGGAAGGAGCAATCCATTATAATCTGCCCCCAAAATTGGGCACAAAAGAAATACAATATCCCAATAATAATTGCAAATTAATCAAAAGAGGCAACAAATCGAAAAGGAAGAAGAAAACAGGAGAGATCACAGAATACCAGGCCTCTAGCCTCGCCAAATCCTGTCGTGGATTCTCTGTTATTTTATTTGCTCTCTGGATCGTCTTCAATATTTTTCTGGACCTTCTGCAGCTCTTTGTTGCATCTCAGAAAAATATTTCGGCATCTTTGATCCCAAAGGGAAGGGAAGGAGGGAGAAGACGAGAGAGCGAAAGAGAACAACAAAGCCGCGGTTTCCCTTGCCGTTAAAAAAAAAAAAAAAAAAGGGTCGGCAATACGTAAGAGAATCCCGGTCACATAAGAATTTTAGTTGATCTAAAATTAGCATAAAGCTAAGCCACATCCCCCGCCCCACTAGTGCGATCCAGGTACCACCCGCTGTCGTGGCGGTTGGGAGAAAAAAAAAATGGTAACAATCCTCCTTGCGACAAAAAAAAAATATCTCTATCAAATATGGATCGTAAAGCCTCCTCCTCATCACAAGCCCCGAATGGGGCATCACCAAGTGCTCAAATCAATCAAGTTCAGGAATGTCCTGAACTTGACCACTGGAGTTGGTTTAGTGAGCAAATCAGCCGAATTAATAGCAGTGCTAATTTTCTGAAGTTGAATATCACCATCCTCTACCAAATCTTGATAAAATGATACCTGACATCCACATGCTTAGTGCGTTCATGATACATCTGATCTCTGGTAAGATGTAAAGCACTCTGACTGTCATAGTGAATAACCAAACAATTATGCTTGAAACTCAAATTTTGTACTAACCCTCTTAGCCAGATATTCCTTTGCTGCCTCTGTCAATACCATATACTCTGCCTCTGTAGTAGACAAAGCAGCTGTAGATTGCAAAGTAGCCTTCCAACTAATTGCACTACCAGAGAGAGTAAATACATATCCGGTCAATGACCTTCTCCTATCCAAGTCACAAGCATAATCTGAATCACAAAATCCTGTAACAGTGCAACCACTCTGTCCGAAGAATACCAATCCCAAATCAGAAGTGCCTTTCAAGTATCTAAGAATCCATTTCACAGCTGACCAATGAGCTTTTCCAGGCTTGTCTATATATCTGCTCACTACACTACTGCCTGTGAAATATCAGGACGAGTGCAGACCATTGCATACATGATACTGCCAACTGCACTTGCATAAGATACTTTAGACATATACTTCTCCTCATCCTCAGTCTGAGGAGAATCCCTGGCAGATAATCGAAAATGACTGGCAAAAGGAGTAGTGACTGGCTTAGCTGTAGACATACCATATCTATCCAAGACTTTCTCAATATAATCATGCTGAGTAACAAATAGTCTACATAATTGCCTGTCACGAATAATCTCCATCCCAAGTATCTTCTTTGCCGGTCCAAGGTCCTTTATCTCAAATGCAGTACTAAGCTCAGCTTTCAGCTTCTGAATGACTGACATATCCCTGGCTGCAATCATCATGTCATCCACATATAATAATAAGTAACAAAAGGACCCATTTCAAAACTGTTGATGATACACGCAACTATCATATAGAGATCTTTTGAAGTCATGGTCGACCATAAACCTATCAAATTTGCGATACCATTGTCTTGGAGACTGCTTCAAACAATACAAAGGCCTTTTGAGCAAGCATACAAAATCTTCTTTATCTGGAGCCTCAAAACCAGGTGGCTGTTGCATATAAATCTGCTCATTCAAATCATCATGTAGAAAAGTTGTCTTGACATCTAGTTGTTCTAACTCCAAATTCTGGGAAGCAACTAAAGCAAGGAACACACGAATAGAAGAGTGTTTAACCACAGGAAAAAAACCTCCTTATAATCATAATCAATACCCTCTTTGACTGTAACCCTTAGCCACTAACCTTGTCTTATATTTCAAATCCTGAGGAGTAGCTCTTTCCTTCTTCTTGAAGATCCATTTGTAGCCAATTTTCTTCTTGCCCTTAGGTAATCTGACTAATTCCCAAGTCTGATTCTTTTCCAAGACTGAAGCTCTTCTACCATAGCCATGGTCCATTGCTCAGCCTGTGAACTACCAATTGCTTCTTGAAATGTGATCGGCTCATCACCTATAGTGTCTGCAATATTCAAAGCATAATATACTAACTCAGCACAAGCATAATCCTCAAAATCATACCTTTGAGGTGCTCTGATATGTCGCCTGGTTCTTCGAGTGGCAATACTATCATCTTGAACTTGACTACGTACAATAACCTCCTCCCGAGTCTGTAACTCTGAATCTGTTTGCTGATGCTGTTCATTCTGAATATCACCTGTAGGCTGCAACTGCTGTGATCTAACAGTCTGATTAATATCAACAACAGTCCTATCATGCTGATCTTGAACTTGATCTCCCGGTGAAGAACTTGGCTGTAGCTGCCATGGAGTGGCTGACTCATCAAAAGTCACATCCCTGCTGACTAGAAAACCTGGGATCCGGACTCTGTGCACCATAATCTGTAGCCCTTCACCCAATATGCATATCCAAGAAATATGCATTTCTTAGCCCTGGATTCAGCTTTCCATCTTTGACATGTGCATATGCGAACACCCAAATACTCTAAGAACTGAATAGTTTATAGGTCTACTGTCCACATTTCTTCCGAAGTCTTCATATTCAATGCAGATGCTGGAGATCGATTTATAATAAAGCAGGCTGTATGTGCAGCCTCTGCCCGGAAATCTCTACTCAATCCAGAACTTGATAGCATAGATCTGACTCTTTCCAGTAGTGTGCGATTCATGCGTTCCGCCACACCATTTTACTGAGGAGTATACACAGTGGTCATATGCTTGACAATGCTCTCTGACTTGCAAAAGTCATTAAACTCTGTAGAACAAAATTCCAATCCATTGTCAGTCCGGAAGGTTTTCACCTTCCTCTCAGTTTGCCTCTCAACCATAGTCTTCCACCCTTTAAAAGTATGAAATACATCATTTTTATTTTTGATAGTATAAATCCAGACTTTGCGGGAGTAGTCATCAATCAAAGTGAACAAATATCTAGATCCACCCTTAGATGTAACTGGGGCGGTCCACATAGGTCAGAATGAATGTAATCCAATATACCTACTGTCTTGTACACGCCTGAAGTAAAGCTGACACTGTGTTGTTTTCCAAATATGCAATGCTCACAGAATCCAAGTGCACCAACTTTCTAACCTCCTAGTAGACCACGTCTACTCAGCTCCTGTAAACCTTTATTTGACATGTGGCACAATCTTTGATGCCATAACTGTATCAATTGAACAATAAAGGAATATGCTGAAGAAGCATCACCAACCACTATAGTGCCATCCAAATAATAAAGAGTACCACTCAATTTACCTCTTAACAAAGTCAATGCACCTTTACTAATTGTAATAGATCCTTTACCATCTGCCCTCAAAACCTGTAATATCAAGAGCATTTACCGAGAGAAGATTTCTTTTCAATTGGGGAACATATCTAACATCATCCAAAGTCACTACAGTATTTGCATGAGATTTGACTGAACTATACCAATTCCTTCCACTTTACAGATGGCGTCATCCCCAAGAAGAACAGAACCTCCATCACAGGATCTAAAAAAAGTGAACCATTCTTTATGGGGTGTCATGTGGAAAGATGCTCCAGAGTCCACGATCCAGGTATCAGCCTGACTGACACTGCATGCAGCTATAAATACTGCATCATCTGCAACACTGCTGTGATCTGCTGAAGTAACTGCAACTGATGCCGAATTTGAGATTGTTCCTTTTTCTTTCTGTCCTTCTCTTTCTTGGACTGTAGAAGTCTACACTCATTTTTCCAGTGGCCTGGTTTCTTGTAGTAATGGCAAACTCCGGGTCTTTTAGACCTAGACTTTGATCTTGTCTTGGACTTGTTTCTACCTTGTCCACCTGTTCTTTGCTCATCTCTACCTCTGACAGTAAGTCCTTGTGCCAGATTTGGAGCCTGATGCTCCAACTGTACTTTCAACCTCAGTTCATTGGATAACAAAGTGGCTTCAACCTCATCGAGACTTATAGTCTCTCTTCCATAGAGCATGGTAGTAATAATATTTTCATAGGACTTAGACAAAGAATAAATCAGGATCAAAGCCTTGTCTTCCTCATCAACATTAACACCAATATTCGCCAAATCGAGCAGGAGTTATTATAATCATCCAAGTGATCCTTGAATGAGGTCCCTTCTGTCATACGGAATGTGTGTAGCTTGCCCCTCAAATACAGCCTATTTGTAAGAGATTTTGGTATATACAAAATGTCTAATTTTTTCATACACTTTTAGCTGTAACAAGATCCACCACATTGCGGAGAACTTTATCATTCAGTCCCGAAAATATAGTCCCAAGTGCTCTTTCATTCATCTCCTCTTTTACAGCTTCTGTATCACCAGGAATTGCATCCATACCTTTGAAGGCTATTGACATGCCCTCCTTGACCAGCAGATATTTCATTCTCACATTCCATAGTGCAAAATCACATGTGCCATCAAATATTGCCACCTCATGTCTAGAGATAGTAGAATAAAAAATAATTGCCTCTGGAGCCGTAAAAGAACTTGGTTGCCCGTCAGATGCCATCTCAGTGCTCTGATACCAATTGTTGGGATGCACACAGCGGATTGAACCGTTTAGGCTTCCAATTAATTCCTGTTTATTCATTTTAGCAATTTACCAATCATACAGGCAGATATCAAATCAGAAGGAAAGACAAGATTTAACGTGGTTCGGCAAAATTGCCTATATCCATATAGAGGAAGGAGCAATCCATTATAATCTGCCCCCAAAATTGGGCATAAAAGAAATACAAATATCTCAATAACAATTACAGATTAATCACAAAGAGGTAAACAAATCGAAAAGGAAGAAGAAAACAGGGGAGATCACAGAATACCAGGCATCTAGCCTCGCCAAATCCTGTCATAGATTCTCTATTATTTTATTTGCTCTCTGGATCGTCTTCAATATTTTTCTGGACCTTCTGCAGCTCTCTGTTGCATCTCAGAAAAATATTTTCGGTGTCTTTAATCCCAAAGGGAAGGGAAGGAGGGAGAGGATGAGAGAGCAAAAGAGAACAACGAAGCCGCGGTTTCCCTTGCTATTAAAAAAAAAAGGGTCGGCAATACGCAAGAGAATCCCGGTCACATAAGAATTTTAGTTGATCTCAAATTAGCAGAAAACTAAGCCACATCCCCCGCCCCACTAGTGCGATCCCGGGTACCACCCGTTGTCGTGGCGGTTGGGAGCAAAAAAAAAAAAAATGGTAACAATTGGGTGGGTCGGAAGAAATCTAACAGCATCCCTGATCCAAGTAATCATTGTGGAAGAGTCCCTCTCAATAATAAGACGGTCCCTCCAAAGAAAGATGACGAACATACTGAATCCCAATCCAAGCCATAGTGAACTCAACTTGAAAGACAAAAGGACAGACAAGATAGCATCCTCCTGTATCCAAAATATCAAATTGGAGTTACAAATGATAAAAGCCATCCTATTTTCAAGACCTGATATTTTCATCAAAATTATGTGATTTGAGACGAGGTGAACGTTGTTAATCTCTCACATGAATTGATGCGAATGTGTTCAATTTTTTTTTTTTTTCACTCCGTTCATGTAGACTGTACTGCATTTCTTTTTCTCCCTTATAGTACCTGAAAGATTGTTGCTTTGATTTGATGCCACTAACTTTCACTGCTTTCTACTGGAAAGTCGTTGCTGTTATCATCGTTTCGACTGTGGGAGGAGAGTTTATCTGTAAATATCTTGAGTTCTCCATTATCATGATTCGTACAGCTGCTAGGAGAAAAATGCTTGATGGACTTTAGAGTCCCATCTTTATTGAATGACCTGGTGCCTTCCTGCAGGTCAAGGCTAGATGCATCGGATGCAACTCTATGTCACTTTGACAATGTTTGTTGTTATGCTGCATAATTTTATCAATACCATCCCTTTCCTTTTTGGAAGCGGGCTGTATCCTTGGTGCGAATGAATGGTTCTTTTGGGTTTTTTTTGGCAACAGTAACAGTTGGATGGTGCATTGCACTATCTTTAAAACATGCATATTTCTGCTTGTACAGTTTTAAAGAATCTTTTATGTCATCCAACAGTTGCTATTTTAAAAGAAGACCAATCATTGATGTGCATGCATGAAAGATACAACTGCTTCCTCTTGTTTATTTATTTCTTTTCCATCAGTTCCATCAGTGACCAGGATGGATTATGAGGTGCACAAAAGGTGTGAAATTGGATTGTCACGAGTCGGCACTCGTATTAGCGAGAAGATTTATATCTTATATGGGATTATGTTATGGTGGGAAAGCAAAATATGCAAATAATTCAAGCCACATTTACATATGCAAACGTGCTTTTCGAAGTCCACTCCCTTGGCCTAATTTTTATCCAGACGCGGTAACCTACTCGTCTCCATCACCACGTATACGACGTCCTACCGATCTGTTCTTATTCAGCAGTTGATTAGATTAGAAACGCCCACTAGAAGTAGGTGGGGTGCTATGTGCAATTGAGTTGGGTGTGATGTTGCATGGGGGGAGGGGGTAGCTTCTCGTTCGGATCCCAACCATTAGATTTTTGTTCGATTCGGACCGTAAATTTCCGTGTGCCCTCCTCACCAACAGAATGAGTAGATCAGCCTAACCCCACTACGATACCATGGTTTTTAGCCCTTCTTTTTGGTGTTTGCTTGGTGCTTGTGCATGTCAATTCATAGCGAGTGCAGCAACCTCACCATCAAACTTTGGCATGGAAGAAAATAAAAATAAAAGTTTGGCATATAAGTGACAATTGGAAAGTGACATTTACCTAACGTTTATATCTAAAGGAGCTCAAGCAAACTTGCCAACTTAACTATTTAGCATTATTTAGAATGATACTAAATTAGCTAAGATGAAATAGACAAATAATCTTGAAGAATCAGGATTTTTGTCTTAAAAATTGCTTGTAGAAGGGCGTGGAGGGGGATGATTAGCCAGCTTTTATGGTTGCTAATGTAATTTTCTTATTTTTTATATGTTGTGACCTAGCACTATCTCCTGCCTAGCTTTTCTCTAATAGATCACCATCCTTTGGTCTTAGATCAATAATATAGCCAACATGTTTCAAAGGTCCATAGGTCAAAAAAAAAAAAGATAATATCTATCATTATATTTTTTAAGAAAGAATATGTAATCTTTGATTTTTTTTATCATATCAGTGAGGAAACATAATTAGTTTACATTTTCAAATGTTAAAATGATGTGAAATATTAACTATTTTTTACTTAAAAAAAGAAATGTTAACTATTGCAGGACTTTCTAACCCTAGGTCATTATGATAAACAAAACTATAAAATGAAATGTTGAGTTATTAAGAATAATAAGATCTACTTTATATAGTTTTATTAATTGTTGTGCTCATCTTAGACTTTTGAATGATGGTACTATGGTCTTGTAATATGTATCAATAGATGGTACTATGGCCTTGTAATATACAATATATATATAATATATACTATACATATATACATATATACATATATACATATATACATATATATACATATATATATATATAAAATACATATAATATATACTATATACATATATAATATTATACATATATACATATATACATACATATATACATTATACATATATACATACATATATACATATATACATACATATATACATATATACATATATACATATGATGGGGAACTAATATGCATGCAATTTTTTTTTATATGTTTTATATGTGGGTTTGGGTGATTAATTCCCGAATTTCAGATTAAAATAAGTTATAGGAATTTTATATGAATTTTAGAAGATCAGCATGCAGATTAGGACCTAGAAAAGTAGAAAAGAAGGATCGCCGGGGCTGAGAAGCCTCGGTTAGGGCAAGTTCTCCTACAATAAAACTACTGGAGGTAAAGGGTGTGTACCTGACAACGTCTGTGAAGATCGCAGCAAAAGGGTCTCTCATTCCTCGACGATGCGGCCTGGAAAATCGAGCCAAGACCCGCGGATACCCGCTTTCTGCTCGGTGATCCGATTGAGGCTTGGCTGGAGTCGTTGGATTCGTAGGAACTCGGGGACCTGCAAACGACCTGTCAGGTTAGAAACTCACAAAGGAACAAGAAAATAAAGGAAAAACAGCAAGGAAAGGCTTCTTTTGGTGGGCGTCCAGGGATCTGAGATGCTTGTTGGTAGCAGGAAGATGATTGCAGCACTGGGAAGAAGAACTCTCGCAAACCCCTTTATGCACACAGCAGGGTATCACACAACTCAATAGAAGAACTCAAGGTTTTCATTCATCAAAAATTTTCCTCATACAAGAGGCTAGGGTCCCTTAAAATAGACCCTTAACCTTGGGCTCCAAGTAAGGTACATAAGTCTTTACATAAGAATCCTTTTCCCTCTCAAACCCTAGCTAGAAAATAAGGAAATATTAGGTAGAAAAATCCCTAAAATTTTTCTTGACTTGGTCAAGACTCCAAGGATGCCTAGGGGGGGCGTGTTGGGCTTCTAGGAGCAGCAAAAGGCCGGCCCAAAGGGGCCCGGTGTGCATGGTTTGGGCCTCTGGAAGCTGGGGTGGCCTAGTAGCCAGGTAGCAGGAATATTTCTGGTATCTTGCTTCTTAGGGGCTTGGGCTTGGCACCCTTGGCTTGATTTCATTGGCTAGGAGGCCATGGACCTCTGGAATCAGGATGCCCTATAGGGGTTGATATTATGGCTCAGTCCAAGGCTTTTAGGCATTGGATATCGAGCACGCAATCCAAGGCATTCAGGAGTTGATATTATGGCTTGGTCCAAGGCTTTTAGGCATTGGATATCGAGCACGTAGCTTTCTGACGTTGTTCTAACCTAAGACTTTCGGGAGTTGATTATGGCTCGATCCAGATTTTTGAGTGTTGGACATTGGACACATAGCTCTCTGATATTATCGGTCTAAGACTTTTGAGAGTTGAAATTATGGCTGGCTCAAGACTTTCGAGCATGGACATCGGCCTATAGCTCTCCAACATTACTGGTCCAAGACTTTGGGGAGTTGAAATTATGGCTCAATCTAAGGCTTTTGAGCATGGATATCAAGCATGAAGCTCTTTGATGTTGCCGGTCCAAGGGTTTTGAAAGTTAAAGTTCTGACTCAGCCCAAGATTTTTAAGCGTTGATGTCGGGCACGTAGCTTCTGATATTATCTAGTCCAAGACTTTCGGGAGTTGAAATCTTTAACTTGCATAATTATTTGAGAAGGTCCCTGAGTAGTTATCTCTCTGAGTATTTTTGTTAGTTAGCTTTTGATATTGATAAAATACTATAAACTCATAATAAATAATTAAATTAAACTTATTCAGGAAAACTACATCATCGATAATACATGCATAGGTTGGAGGAGTTCCAGGGCTTAGAAGAGCAATTCCGTTGAGACACTTCAAGCAATAGGTCCTAGGATGAATCACCTCCTTCACTTGGTAAGGACCTTCCTAATTCGGAAGAGAGTTTTTCTTGCTCAGTAGATTGAGAAGCTTAGGCTCATCATAGGACCAGGTCTCCTACCTTGAACTCCTTAGCTTTAATACGAGCGTTGTAATATCTGGCCATTTGTTGGCGATAGGAAGCCATTCTCATCGTAGCTCGCTTTATGTGTTCTTCAAGCATATCCAGATTTGCCTGAAGCTATTCAAATTGGTCTCTTTGTTATACTCTTCGACTCAAATAAGGGAAGCCCGATCTCAACAAGGATGATGCCTCAAGTCCAAATGCAAGACTAAATAGAGTGCCTCCAATTGGAGTCCTCTGGGTGGTTCGATAGGCCTATAAGACACCTGGTGAAGCTCATCCACTCAAGTTCCCCTTTGCTTGACCAAGGTGGGCTTTTAGGCCTTATAGGAAAGTTCTGTTTGTGACTTTGCCTCACCATTGGCTTGGGGATACGCCCAAGATAAACCATTATAAGATTAGGGGTGCGAATGGATCGGTCATGAGTGATCCCGATCCAATCCGGTTCTTTGATCGGGTTTAATAGTAGACCCAGACCCAATTCGCTAGAAAATCGGATTGGGTCGGGTCGGGTCCACTATCAGAATTTCAACCCAACAGGTCATTCGGGTTGGATCGGGTCCATAAATAATCCAGTTTTAATCTACAAAGTTTGGATCTAAATATGATCCGAATAAATATAGACAACTATATTTTAATTATTACATAGCTAACTATTTAACTATAAAATAGATAACAAATAATATTATTTTTAAAATAAATAAGATAAAAAAATATTATAACTAGTTCCATACAAGTTTTAAATTATAATTTAAAGGTCCAAATAGATATATTTTAACAGTATTAGTATGTTGAATCGGGTTGGGTCGGGTCGGGTCCAAATTTAGTAAACCCAGACCCGACCCAAAAAATAGAATAGGTCTAATTTTAGGACCCAACCCGGATCCACGAGTCCATAAAAAATGGATTGGATCGGGTCTAAATGGATCGTCAGGTCGAGTCAGGGTCAATTCGACCCATTTGAACCTTATATAAGATGCTAAACTTTTAGCATAACTCTTAAAATTTAGCACTACTGAATTGTCACCCATTATCGATGATTATAGCTCAAGGAATGCCATAATGAGAGATAATAGATTTCCACACATAGTCCTTAACCTAGGCCTTTGTGATGCGAGCTGGGGCTCGGCCTCGAACCACTTGGTGAAATGGCCGATTACTACCAGTAAGAATTTGTGTTGCCATAGCTTGTAGAAAGGTTCCAGAATATCCATCCTCCACTGGATAAGGGCCGAGGTGTGAGATCGGATTCAAGTATGGTGTTGGCTGCTACTGGATGATGACATTCCTCTAGTAATCATTGCTTTCCTAATGAGTTCAATTGCATCCTAGTGCATAGGGGGCCAGTAATAACCTTATGAAGGACCTTGAAGGCTGGTGATATGCCAGCAGATGACTTCCATAAACCCCCTTGTGGATCTTTCTTAGTGCATAATCTACTTCAATCAGGTGAAAATATCTCAACAACGGTAAAGAGTGTGTGTGCTTGTACAAATTGCCATCATAGATGACATAATTTGGAGCTTGGCATTTGATCTTCTGGGTTGCTTACGATCTTGAGGTAGTTCCCCATCTTTAAGATCCTAAGGAGGGTTATATCCAACTTGGCTCTTCTTCTCGACCTGTTGAATAGGCGAGGGGCTTCAAGGCTCAGTCACTGTAAAACTTTGAGGTATGCGCTATTTGGAGATCTAATGGTAAGAGTGCCACTAGTTTTGATAGGGCATTGGCCTTGGAGTTCTTGATTCTAGGAATTCGTTGGATGTCGAATTCTAGGAACGATTTATCAGCTCCTTCATCCTGGCCGATATTTCTTCATGTTTTCCTCTTAGCCTTGTATTCTCCCTTCAACTATTTCACTACCAATTGAGAGTCGCTGTAATAGTGAGGTGCTCGATTTTTTTAATCTTTTATAATGTTGAGTCCAGCAAGGAGCAGCTCATACTCTATCTCGTGGGTGGTGAGGAAGTTGAACCTCAAGGCATACTCCACCATCTCTCCTTCAAGGCGAGACAGAATGAGCCCAGCTAGATCCAGTAAAGCTTGATGATCTATCGATATGTAGGGTCCATCATTCCTTCGGTCTACCAAGGATTTGGTCCTTCCCCAAGTGGTGGGTCTTCTCCTAGGATTGTACATTCCAGGATGAAGTATGCAAGTGCTGAGCTTTGATCAAGGGTCTTGGCCAAAGTTTACATCAAAACTTGGAGAATTCGAGCACCTACTGGCAATCCTTATGGAGGTGTCGGGGCAGTGGAGGACACCCTCATCGATAGTCAATAAGGAGGGTGAGGCTATGAGCTTGGAAATATAGTCAGAGCTTCCGAATAGAGGTAATGAGAGTAAAGATAAATCTCTAAACCCCATATATCTAATTTGGCATTATGTAGGGACTTTGCTGATGTAATAAACTGGTTTTTGATACTTGTCTTCTTCTCAACAAGTAAAACACTGACCTTTACTAGGGAAATGTGAGATACAAGAAAAATTCCTCGCCAGGGATTGGTTTGCTAGCAAAGGTGCAGAATTGAGATATCCCTTAGCTCCTGGAATCCACCTGAGCTTTATGATCCACTGGAAGTCCTTTGGCTGCTTGAGGATCTTGAAGAAGGGAAGACATTTTTTGGTGACATTGAGATGAAGCGATTAAGAGCTATGACCTTCCTGGTGAGACGATGCACCTTCTTAATGAAGTTTGGTGAGGTCATCTTCTAGATCGCCCAAATCTTCTCTGGGTTCACTTCGACACCTTAGCTAGACACCATGAAGCTCAGAAACTTGCCGGATGCGACCCCAGAGGCAAATTCATAGGGTCTAGTTTTATTTTATACTGGTGCAGGGTGTTAAAGGCCTCTTAAAGGTCTACAATGTAACCTTGGGTAGATCGACTCTTGACCAGCACATCATCTATGTACATTTTCCATGTTATGGCCGATTTTCCTTGAACACTTTGTTCACTAGGTGCTGATAGGTCGCTCCTGCATTTTTGTGTCCAAAGGGTATGACCCTATAATAGTAGAGTATATGGTCAGTAATAAAGGCGATCTTCTTTCATCTTTCAGGGTCATTCGGATTTGATTATAACCATATAAGGCATCCATGAAGGTGAGGAGTTATGACTGAATGTAGCATCGACCAGTGGCAATCTAAGATAGGGGATAGCTATCATTTGGATAGGCTTTATTTAGATCTATGAAATCTATAATTTACCAGGACCATGCTCGCCAGCATTTGGGGATATCAACTCCCTGATGAATCTAGCCTGATCAACTTGTTGCTTCTTTGACGATGGCTTTCTAGTATTGGGGCGAAGCTGTGCTTCTTCTGCTTCACTGAACGATAAGTTGGGTCTATGTTCAGTTGATACACCATCATTTCCAGATCTATCTTGGCATATCAGTGATATCCAAGCGAGCACATTGGAGTTTTCTTACAAGAAATTTGTTAGCTTTTCCCTCATTACCTCGTTCTAGGTCTAAACTGATTCGAGTCGTCCGAGTGATCCTCTTTAAACTAAGGGATGCCTAATAGTTCGCTCGATGGCTTGTCGCGCTCCTTGGATACTTTATCCCTAGAATCCAGCTTGTAGAGAGAGGTTTGGATGGGTCTTGGGTTACAACCTAGCACTATAGCATTGTCGCACCACTATTTGATTGCCCTTTAATTGCCCTACTCAATGGTTAGTCAAAAATTTTACCATTAGATAATGGGGGAGAGCACGATATCTAGTGCACATAACCCTAATCGTCGGAGGATAGCTTGTACTGGCAAAAATCTTACTACCAGAAGCTTATTTCAGCGATGATGCGTAAGGGTAAGTACCGACTTTAATAATCAAAGTGATTGTTTCCTCGGCAACACCGACTCACCATTAAAGCCCTAGATGAGTAAACCATATCGCTCCAGTCATTCCATAGAAAGATTCATCCGACAAAAGGTAGAGAAATATAAAACATTAAGTGCACTTCTATCATCAACTAATACACGATGTACATTGTGATATTTTAATGCTCAAGGATACTACAATTGCATCAACATTGGAACTGGATATCTGAAGCATCCCCCTCGAGGATGAGTTGATGGATTCCTTGATCTTCTTTCTTTTGCTTCATGGACAGCTTGGATGACCCTGACTAGTCTTCTCAAGTGTGAACACATGAATCATGTTCAGGAAGTTGATGGATTCCTTGATCTTCTTTCTTTTTGCCTTCATGAATAGCTTGGATGACCCTCGGCTAGTCTTCTCAAGTGTGAACACATAAATCATGTTCACATTCAGTTCAGGCCGGCTCCTCTCCCTAGTTATCCTGCCAGGGAGGTTGTTCAACATCCTAGCATGGTTGCGATGGAGGGGGTGGTGGTTGCTACTGAGGCCTTCGAGGTGGTTGTCATCGGGGGGCTCTTGCAGACGAACTGCACAAGCCCTCCTTCTCGGATGAAATGCTCGATTTTATCCTGCAGTTGGATGCATTCTTCTATATTGTACCCTTGATCACAATGGTAATGATAGTACTTCTGCATATCACGATGTTTTCATCGAACTTGAATTCTTTTGGTCGGCGGCAGCTGCTTACGAACCACCATCAAAATATGCCCTCGAGGTATATTCAAGGGGGTGTAGTTGGTGTAACACCTCGGATAAAAGGCTCATGCCTTCCAGGCAGGGATCGGTTATGTCAAATCTTCGATGGAGAACTAGATCGTTGACGAGGTGGACTATGGGACCTCCATCGATTCCTTTAGTTAGCTTGGCTAGTTGGCACTGGCCTGGAGCTCCCCAGCTTCTGCTCATTCTTTGCTTCGACGGGGACCTGATGTGCCTCATAGCCTTTCCCGCACAGCATACTTCTCTACCCGAGTCAGCATCTCGATGAAGTCCTTTGGGCTCTTCTTCTTCAATGAGAAGAGGAAAGCATTCTTTTGTAATTTACTTTTCAGAGCCGTCATGGTTATGGACTGATCCAATTTTGCATCTCTAGGATCGTCGTGTTGAAGCAACTAAGGTACAAGTGGAGGGATTCTTCTCCTCTTTGCCGGATCATCATCAAATAGTTTGACTCTTGGCGACACCTCCAACTACTGGTAAAGTGGGAGATGAAGAGCAGACTCAACTCTTTAAAGAAGTCGATAAAACCGGACCTCAGGTTGGAGTACCAATGTCTTGCTATTTTTCTAAGGTTGAGGAAAAAGCCTAGTAGAGTATGCTATTGGAGGTCTGATGGAGCAATATGAGAGTTTGGAAACTCAAATGGTCCAAAAGGTCCCCTGACCCATTTTAAGGCTCCAAGTGGGAGACTTTGAAGTTGGTAGGGATGGCTTATTGCATGATCCTAAATGTGCAAGGTGGGTTGATATCGAGGCTGGGCCTTTCACCCTGGGTCAAGACCTAATTTTGTAATACCTCGATTTACCGATTCATCTCTTGTAGATGTCGCTCTATCTTGATATCCCTAGGTTGTCAACCACTAATTGGTGCGGTAGTGACCCCCTAAGGGTCGAGCCCCTTTTAAAGTATGGGTTGGCAACCGCTTCCCTTCCCGAGCCAAGCTTCTAGGGCGACTCTGTCTTGTCCATCCCTTTGGTTCCGATTTGGGCGATGGTACTTAGAACGCAACAGAAGGTGGCTACTCTTGCAGATAAAGAGTAGGTGGTTGTGGTTGCAGCAGCTGTAGAGGAGCAGAGGGTGCTCCCTGCAAGATAGCAGCATTCTACTGCATCCCTCGAATAATGTTCGCTAGATCACAGACCAGATATACCAAATCATCAAATTGATACAGATTTACCCGACAGAGGGATGGTGTGAAGCCCAGCAACTGGGCTAGTTATGAGGTAGGTGTGAGGGCCCGACTATTCGAATAGGCCTTAGTATTCTTCGATGCTACCTTTTTAGGTGACATCGTTAAAGACTTTTGCTCACTTTTCTTTCTAAAAGCGAACTTGGAGCCCTTCCTCTAGTACAAATACAAATCTGTTACGACAAATACTTGCTATGAGATCGAAGATGATGTTGACTAGCTAGAATCACTGATGGAATAACCTTTAAAAAGATCCACAACTAGGAGAAGTTCGATACAAACACTTCAACGATATGAAACAGATGAAAAATTATGAGCATAGAAAAAAATTACTTAACCTAGAAACTTTATAGAAAAAGCTGAGCAAAACGAACAATCCCGAAAATATCGACCATGATTACATCATTATAAAATTATTACCATGATCAGCTCTTAAGAATCATACGATATGCTCTTAAGAATCATGGATAGGAATGCGATTTCTGGTGATTTCATCGCCATTGATAGCTATTTCCATGATTCGGACGATATAATATTCAAAACCTCCAGAACCGATCGCACAGAGAAAAGCAAACAACTTGAAGCCTTGTCCAGGTAGTCCGAAAAGTTCTGAAGTGGGCTGAAGTTACAAAATCTAGGTCTCAAAAATTAGAACATCCTAGAAGGAGATGAACCAATCTATTAGTAACATGCAAAGATCGACGGGTATAGATCTTCACATGAATAAGATTATGAGTCTACAGACATCCGTATCCGAAATACACAAAAAATATCCTCCTTTCTTCCGAGGCATAATCCAAGGTATCCAGTAACACAGGTTTTTTCTACTGCACAGTAACACTGGAAGCGGAAAACAATGATATAATTACATCTTTAATTATTTGCTCAAGAAATGAAAGAAACCGCTGATTTTGATCCTAACCATTATTTCATAGTCCAAGCTGCAAGGATACCCTTGAAGAAATGTATCTGCCCGGAGTACCATTTAGCTGTATCTGTGAACATTCATGTGAATTTCCCGTTCAAGACTAAAGCTGCTTGGGTCACAGCTCTGGCAGCCCTCCACACTTCATGCTGTACAAAACTCCATGAGTCCGAAGTGTTCGAGCTCTTTGCCTTCACAATGGCATCATCAATGCCTGGATATGATTTCGATCCATAACCATCACGCATTGAAGGTCCATAAATCTGTTTAATATTAGTTTCAGGAAAGGAAAATTTGTACTGTAAAATTTGAGATGTGTGTGAACTTCACAATATTTATGCAATATATTATATATATATATATATTCCTAAATGTAAAAACCTACCAGGTGCTTGTACCATTCTCTTCCAAAGAGTCCATCACTATCAGTAAATGCCCGCTCAGCCATCATCAACCTATCATTGAGCTCTCTAACTTTCAAGGGATCCTTCCTCCAATTGAATGACAAAAAATTCCTTTCTAGTGCCTGAAAATGCAACAAGACTGTTAATTAAAAACATCAATGATTTCAATTCAATCTTCTTTTGATTGAAGGATACCTTTCTTTGGTTGTCTATTTTGGTGGCTGCCTTCTTGAGCTCTTTTATAGACTTGTATAAGGGAGCAAAAGTGACAGGCATCCCCAATGCATCATCTTCTACCATCTTTGCGCTTCTCTGTCAAAAAAGGCACTGTAAGATTCTTCAGCTACCAAATTATACATAATTTAGCTGTTCATATGTGGCATTTATTCCAATCATGTTGGAAAATATGCTAGTCATTTCTATTGCTGAAGCCCCATGCCGTGTTTCCATAAATGTATGTAGAAGCAACAGAGGGCCAGGGGAACTGTTGTCCCAGAAGAAAGGAATATATTGCAGAATAAACCTCCAATTGATACACCCATATGGATCTCAGTATGTTCAGATTGTTCTGCATATTTGCATGAATATATGTACATTGTGAATAATAGGAGAAATTATACCTGGAGCTCTGAAGCATAGGAGATGTAATTGAATGGCAAGAACTCCTCATCTGCAAGTCTCAAAGCAACCAGTCCCCAGATGCTTGCCACTATACGAGAAAGAAGAGATGAGGAATCAAAATGAATATTCTCATCACCTTGAACTTAGTATATGTCAATGGTTCATCAGATGGAACAGTTAATAGCAAGATCCACAAACACCTTTAATTCTGCCATTGTTGTAAATAACTCGTGGTAAAAGGGGTGAAGCATGAAAAAATGATGGTTTTCTGTTTCCATTACAGCAACGTTAGCAAAGCCTCAGCTATATAAAGTCAGGTTTTGAATTTCATAACAAAAACAAGAAACCTAAATTCCTCAAGATGCTGGACTAATGGGAAACAGAAATAGGGGATTCATCACCAAATAATTGCTAGACCAGGAAATGTGCTCTAATACTTCTGACAGTCTGGTTTTGCAACATCTAGTACAATTAAACCTCACAGAGATGGATTCCAACCAAAACTGATATTAGCATTATGGCCATATACATAGGAGTTTCTAAACTAGTTCAGAAGTCAGACCTTCCACTCATGTATGGTAAAAGAGCTGGAATTCAAATCAAAAGGTCAATTAGAAATACATGGACCTCATGGGGGTATGTCCTGGCAGTGAACAATTGTACATTGTTTGGACTTTGGATGTCTGGGCATGATATATACAGCTGGACATCAAGGCTAATTATTTTAGCTACTAGGATGAGAAGTTGCAGGGTATCTGATTTTTGGGGAAATTAATTCCCATGCCTTGGAGACTTCCATTTAGGGCTTAGGCCATGTTGACTGCACATTTTATTTCTTGCTCATAGTTTTGATGGCCATTTTCCTTTCTGTCCATTGCCGAAGTATAAATATGTGTGCAAAACAGGCATAGCTGTGTAAAAGAGCAAGCCTAATTGTCTAGCAGGGGTAAAAGTTAAACAAATTTAGTCAAGGTTTAAAAGTAAATGGCAGCCAATGAAAGGGCCAGGAATTCTGCAGAAAAGAAAAGGGACCAGGAATCAATTTGCCATACTTGGGCTAGGTTGCCAACTAAAATTTTTAAAATAGAACCGATGCTTCTTGTACAGCACAATATGGCAACCAAACATCCCCAAAGGTGATGTTGGACTTTTTTAGAACAGTCT
Source organism: Areca catechu (assembly GCA_021397845.1). NCBI lineage: Eukaryota > Viridiplantae > Streptophyta > Magnoliopsida > Arecales > Arecaceae > Areca > Areca catechu. The sequence goes on from CM038039.1 coordinate 29,678,241, forward strand.
GTACCGAAGTGAAATTTCATATAGTACCTGCTACATGCCTGTGGAACATTGGATCTCCAAATTTCTCCATCCATACAAAGTCATCATACATAGAATGATAAACTGGGTATCCTGAAAGAGACACCAATCCTACATTAGACATGTTAATATGATAAAAAACAAGAAAAATGCTCCAAAAATATGTAAACCTTAGGTTCTAGCCATGTAATGTAATGCAAACACTGTTATAGTTTTGTGATTTCAGTCACAGAAATATTTTATGTTTCTGATTCCTTTTTGGATTTGTCAAACATACATAAAACGAAGTAAGTATGACCTTCAAGTGTAAGAAGATTATCCTCAAGTACAAAATAATATAGGGAAGCAAATACAAGTATCATAGATAAAGAAGTTTAAGCACTTATAACCCATGAAAAACTAAGAAAAGATAGCTTCAAATACCTAACACCAACAAAACCTACAGAGTAGACCATCAGAACCAACAATAACAACCACAAAGGAGGAAAATTCAAAGTATACAAATCGTAGGGAAAAGAAAAAAACTCGCTGCCTTTAAGCAGTAAAGAAGTGCAAATCTACACCTTTTCCATGAGCTATATGAAAGACTGAACTGCCTCCATAATCATAATAACCCCATCAAAGTCTATCTAGAATTATCAAGGAATATCTAAGGGAAAAATGGAAAAAAATATATTGCAAGGCTCAGTAGCAAAGAAACAATTAATCAGCATAGGACATGCGAACATCAATGTTTGCCTATGAAAATACTCATACAATAGACACAGCTGCAACAGTGGAGCACAACAGATTGTATGCATAAAAGGTTACAGCTCACGGCAAGTGCAATGGCTAGAAAGATCATAAACAAGTCATCACCACCAACCAGTAAACAAAAGAGGGGGAAAAGAGAGTGGCAACTACAGTGGTTGTCCAGGTGATAACCAAAGCCATCCAGCCTGTCATTATGCATAAAAGAAAAAATTCACTGATGCATAGCCAATTACAATCATTGCCTTGCATATTGAAAATTGAACAAAGTAAACAGAAACCAAAAAAAATCATGCTAAAAACAAAGGAAAGCAATGAAAACACAAGGAAAAGAAAATGGAAAACGCTAATAATGGCAAAGTGCATATCAAGGAAGAAAAAACCACTAATCTGCAAATAATGATAGGAAACAAATCTATCAGCACACGATTCTAAAATCTGGTAAGCCTTAGTTGTAGATTGTTACACAGGAAACAAAAAGGACAAAAGCATGTATTAATCATCAAGCAAAACAAATAGCATACGAGAGAAGAAATAGGAAAATAGAGGAAGATCAAAATCCAAACCAAGGAACCAATAACCAGATGAAGAGTTTTACTCAAATGTTGTATCCCCATGGCAACAAACTCTCCCTTGGCCCCAAAAGCAGCAAGGAAAATACACCAACCAAGACCAACAATATATAATAGGTAATAGCTTCAAGAGCAACAGAGACCACGTTTTAGGAACAAGTCAAAAAGTGGAAGAAGCAATAAACGAGTATTAAGTATGAAGACCACCAAGAGTAACAACCAAAGCCCATCATCATAACGGAGCATATACCATAAGCCCCAATGCCCAGGACCACATAATGTAACAGCAACAACTGGAGGATTACAAACAGTCAGCAATGAACACCAAAATTAGGTAAGGCAACACAATGGCAGCAAAAAGTGATGAACCGGCTAAAGCCAACATTAAACCAAAGTTAAAATTGCAGCTTTCAAACCATTGTCTAAAGAGAAATAGTTGGCACAAACATCCCACAATGTCAAATGCCTGATCAATCCTTCTCAGTCACCAGTCACCGCCAACTAGCACATGGATCAGCTCAGCGAGCTAAGTTCCTCTCAATCTCCTCCACGCCAGCACATGGCTCCATGCACCAAACCAAGGCTCAACCCAGGAAGCCAAATATAAGCCATATCCATACTGAACCCAAACTTTAGCAATGAACAAAAAATAACTAACTATTTCAACGGAAGAAACATTTCATCAAACAAATGATACTCAAAAACAATCAATACTAACCCTTGGAGCACAAGGAAAAATCATCAAACACATGACGATCAGCACAACTTAACAAAACCAACATAGCATATAATGCTTTCCCAACAATGGATGCTCGAAGATCCTAACCTCAATTAGAAGGGACCAAAACCGAAATCCTGCCCACTCTAACAAAATGACCAGATTGGCTGGGCCAATCCGCTGATAAAAACAACACGTCACTGTAACAATAGCGCCAAAGCATAGCCACTTTACAAAGAGTCACCAGCCACTTTTCAAACAGTCACCACCCTAACCCTGAATCCTAGACACCCCACCATCCTAATGGGTGAAACAATTTGTCAAACACATGATGCTTAACTGAACAAACAGCGAAGAAAACCACAGCCAACCCAAGCGGAACAACAATAAGCAACCAAAGAGGAATCACACCGATGGCAGGGAACAGAGAGCCTATGCCTTATCAATGAGGACCATGCTAACTTTTGGAGCACCAAGGGAACACATATAAGCTGCAGCAAGGCAAAATTGTAACCCAGCCAGACCACTCCAGCCGCCAATCCGACGGCACCAAACCTTAAAAGTCCCAAGAAAAAAAAAAAAAAAAGCAAGTTTCGACTAAAGAGTCCAGGGTAGAATAAAAGAAAAAAATAAAATAATAAAATAATTTTGGAGCCTCTCCCTTCTCATGGTAGTAAAAAAATAAAAAATATATATAATAAATTTCGTTCACTTGGCTGACGCAAGTGATAATCAGGTTGATGTACTCATTTTCGGATGGAAAACGGCTACAAAAAAATAATATGCATCGTGTATCAATTATTTCTTGGCTGAGATTGAGGGATCGTTTCGAGATGGCCATGCCCGAAATCTAACTTCTCTCTTAAAAAAAAAAAAAAAAAAAAGAAAAAAAAAGAAAGAAGAAGCAAGCGAACGAATACAATGGCCGTTAAACACAGGACATGTTTGAAATTAAGGTCAAAATTATAATAAGAAGAACACCGTGCCCCACAGCCTATCCTTGGAATATATCTTAGTGACTTCATATCCAAAGAATAATGGCTAAATCTCTATGTTCAAGTATACTGATAAAACGTTTAGGTATACAATTATACGCCTTCAAGTAAGGCTATGAAGAGAGATAATGATAGAAAAATGCTACCTCCTCCAAAAATCATGTCAACTGATGGAACTCCGACGTGTTGGAGAAAAGCTGCATAATCTGATCCTCTGCCACCTAATCTCTCAATCTTCGATGGATCAAGGGAAATGATGTTTTTTAGTTATTAATTATCAAAGCTAAATTAAATGGGGATAAATATAACTACATATTATTTTTTCTAGAAATACATCAAAGTTAAGATAACTTTTACTAGCATGGAAGCAAAGAAACAAATTTAATTACTTACCAGTGAAGAGTAATTAGATGCAATCCATGATTCATATAATGTCTGAGAGGAATTGTCTGGATCTTGAACCTTAACAATAATAATAAAAAAAATCTTGTAAAGTTTTATATAGAAAAAAGGCAGGTGATATAAATGCAAATACGGCTCCGTTTTTATTTATTTATTTATTTATTTATGGACCGATGCATTCAATTAAGAAGTTTAGGTGATATAAATGCAAATGCCTCTTTCTCAAAGATTTCCAAAGTTCATCAGCTTATGCGCACTACTACCGTCGAGACTCAAAGACTCCCCTTACCACAAGCACAAAATTACTCGCATACCTACCCCCATCCGTACATTGTCTACTTACACTAATGCTTCTTGAGTGTTGGTGCTAATTCTAAGTTTTAGGTTTTATAATACAATTAAATTTATATTTTTAAGTCAAAAAAATTGATAGGACATGACAATGCAATATTAGAATTTATTTGACTGAATATATCCAGATGTGACCTACACTGATATATATCAAAATTTATTTTAGTTGTTTTAATTCGGCCTGAACTCTGATTCAAGATAAGCCTACGATGAGATATATCTTGTTGTGATTGCAATAAAATATTTATCTACATAAATATTTAAACATATATTTGTAAATAAGCATCTGTGAATAATATTTTAAGGGATCTATTTGTAAATATCTGTTCATCAGTAGGGGCCTACATACAATAGAATGTTTAGTCACATCTATTTTTGTACATTATACGATTAATTTAAATACTATTTAATTTGTTCATGTCCAAAGCAAGTATTGTAGGCTTGATTTTATATTTTTGATGATTGGTTACTTATATATCATGTTTCGCGTTAATTGATATTATTTATAAAAAAATGAAAATTTTTTATTTGATTACTTGGTATGATCATCAAAGTAATCTATCTAGAGCATGAAAAATTAGAAATTTTCTATAATATATAATTCCAAATAAATATAATTGATCCAGTAAAATTTTAATAATATAATTATTATATTTAAATTATTAAAATATTGAGTCATTTCTTTAGGAACAATTCTTAATATTCCAGGTTTAGATGGATGAGATGGCAGGAATATGCATTGGGTCAAGTGGCACTTTTATGCTTAAAGATGCATTGGTGCTTGCTTGTACCTGATATGCATGTTGCTTCTCCGGTTTCTAGAGTTTTTCAAACTAGTAACGAGGATATATCGCTAATTAGATATAGACATTAGCATGTTGTGTCACCTATCCAAAGGATAGGCATAAAGATGTACTTGATTGCCTACTACAGTTAAAGATAAAAAAAATTAATTTATTTTGGATGAAATTTAATAGTTATTTAGTATGCTGTTAATATAAGCATATTTTATTTGTAGCATTAATTCTCTTAATTGTTGATAGTAGCATAGGAAAAATACTTTTATTAATGGATCAAATTTCTTGGAATGTAAAAAAGGAATAATGCTTGTATCAAGATGTATTGACTTTGACTTGATGTTTCAAGTGGATAAAAATATTCACCATTATGAAGGAAAACATCATAAGAGTTTTTCTGAAATGAGAGCACTTCAATCACTTGAGTTTGCTTCTAATAAAATCCAACTTGACTAAATATATTAGTGAAGGCATCACTTATGTGACAAGGCACATAATTTTTTGGATGCTATAGAGTGGTAAGTTGTATGTTTTGACAAGACTAAGACAGCACCCTAATGACAAGATTAATCTGCACGAGATATACTGGCCAAACTGGGATATGGGAGCAAATTATAGAGGCGAGGGATATTGTAGCGTGGTTAAATGATATTTAAGTTTCCATATCTAATACATTCTTAGTTCACTCTATTTTCACTTCTTTCTCATCTTAATATAATCTTTGTAAGGTCTCTTATAATATACTCAATAAGGATTGGACAGTTAACGAATTACTGACATGATATGTGTACATAGAAGAGCGATTGAGAAGAGAGAAGACAAAGAACATGGACTTTGCTTCACATTAGGTTAGTAGAAAAGAAGACAAAAAGTATGCATCCAAAGCAAATGACAAAACAAGTATTAGCTGTAGTATTATTTGAAACCATCGAGATATGGCCTGTTGACGTTGAATCCTCACCGACTGGATGGAGTAGCTTGCCCGCCAGTTCGCTGTTGATGGGAGCCTGCAAAACAACTCCCCTGACCGGAATTTTTTCGGTGAGGGACACTCCGATGCCAAAGTTAGCAAGAATCTAATCAACAGAATGGAGAACTAGAGAGCAGAGAGTGGTGAAAAGCAGAAAAAAAGAAAATAGTTCAAATTTGCTCAGAGTTAGCTTACCTCGAGTGTCCCCTCTTACCAGTATTTATAGGCATAAGTGTAACTACTTACGGTTATGGGAGTTAGTTAAGAAAACCTCCTCATAACAGTAAGTAGTGGCTATCAAAAAATTAGTTATTCCATGGTTATCCAAGCTGGAGTTATCGACCATGTGGACGGTTATAACAACCAGAACAACCTTTAACCATTTTAGGTTGAAAGACCGCTCAAAGGTTTCAGATGTACTCTTTTTTAAGGAAGAGTCCAAAGTAAATCTAACAACCTCTTCGGAGGGCCTTCCTTGAAATGGCTCAAGAAAATATTAGTTATATACTTCGGACGCATCCTTTTGAAGTGAACAAGAAAAGCAACTACTTACTGTAGTGTCGAAGAGACAAAAATATTCCAAGGCATAGTCTTCGAAACAAGTTGAAGATACGAAGCCGAAGGAAAGAATAACATATCCCAGGCATACTCTTCGGACCAGGCTGAAGATATGAAGCCGAAGAAAAGAATAACATCCCAGGCATACTCTTCGGACCAGGCCGAAGATACGAAGCCGAAGAGAATAGAAAATTAATAAATCTGATGTTTTCTTCGGACTATGCTAAAGAAATTTTCTTTAGTGCATTGATTAAGCTAATAGACCAAAAATTTGAAATTGGTTCGACTGATGGATTGGTAATTATTTTATATTAAACCGGATTATCATAATAGCTGCCCCCACTTCCAAGTTCGAAATAATTTTATTTTAAAAATGGGAGTACCAGAATTTGTCATTTACAAAAAATAGAGGAGCAATGATAGCAGATTTTTGATAACTGTCACTCACAATAACTGCTTGGTGGCATGGAAATCGTGCTAAGGACACGTGTCATCTCCCTATTGCCGTTCCAAAAAAAACAATACAGATTTGAAAAGCATGGCTGATCTTTTCATTAAAAAGACTTTTAAAGGATGTTTATTTAATCGAGAGAAGACACCTGGCATCATCTTGCTGCTCGATCGAAAGGCTGAGAATTCATCCTGGCCATCCACAGTTCTTTTCACACGGATCATAACCGTAGTCTCATCGATAAATGCCTCTTAAAAAATCGTACCGACGATCAGCGACGCCGATTCGATGCATGATCGAGGAGATTTTCGAAATAATGGAAAGACCCACCATTCTGCTTATATAAAAGGGAGGGAAGTTTCATAGAGAGAGCTTCCACACTTTCGAAACCTCCATCTCCTTCTTGCTTTGCAACAGCTTCTTGAACCACTCGCCTTATTTTCTTTGGAGGTAGAAATCCTTTCCCTTTCTTCTTCCTCCTTTGTTAAAATGTCGGAGTCCTTAGATAATCCAACTATTAGCAGGGGTTCATCAGGAGGTGAACCCACTAGGAGTAGAGGCTCTGGTAGAAAGAGGAGTCCTGAGAGATCTCCTGAAGCCATTGCTGGTTCTCTATCATATGTTAGGTTAGAGAGCCTTCAACACCATTTCCACTTTCCGCGAACCTTTAAACTATTCCTTCTTAACCCTGACGAAAAGGTAGTTTATCCTCCTCCTGGGTCAATCGCCATATACGAAGATCATCTCAAGGCTGGTCTTCGATTTCCACTCCATCCCTTCTTTACAAAATTTTTAATCTTTATCAAGTAGTTCCAGCCCAACTAACTCCAAATAGCTTCAGGAATATCTGTGGATTTTTAGTCCTCTGCAAACTCCGAAACGTAGAACCAAGGACTTCTTTGTTCACCTCCCTATTCCATTGAAAAGGGATTTTCATGGTGAAGGGTGGTGGGTTATCAACCCTCGGCTAGGCGAAGACTGATCAAAGGAACTCCCAGTGCCATATATGGATGGAAATCCTGTTTTTTCTTCATATATTACCTACACTGGAGATTCAATACTGAATGAAGGGCTCCACGTTTGACTGCAAACGCTGAGAAAAGAATTTTGAAGGCCGATCAAAAGGACTTTGAAATTTTATCAAATCCAGAGATCCCTTTGGCCAAGGAGCTATTGAGGGAAGATAACCTCCATCGTGCCCATATTAGTGAAGTTCCTTCATTAGGTATAGATAGTTGGCTTCATATTTCTTCCCTCTTTTTTTATTACTGGCTGATCGGGGAACTTTTTCCTTTCAATTGCAGGTGAGCTGATGAAGCCAAAGTTAGATAAACTTTGACAGGCCTCAAGAAAAAGGCCAGTATTAGTCCCGAAAGAATTTGAAGTCCAAAAGAAGGCAAGAGCCGAAGGGACTTCAAATGTGTCTCCGAGGGCTGCATCTGATGAAGCCTATGTGCCCTCAACGGCATCTCCACCAAGAAGCCCATCTTCAACAAGACCTTCAAGAAATCCATCTCCAAGAGGACCTCCAAGGAGCCCACCTTCGATACCTTCTTCGAGTTAATCCGATCCAACTCCATTCGATAAAGAGATGCTCCTTGTCTCTCCAAAGGATGGAAGAAAAGGAAAAGCTATCTGCTCTGAAGAGGTTTTCAGGAGGAACGCCTCAACGGAGAAAGAATATCATATAGACTTCACCATTTTCTCTAATGGGCAAGGTCTGAAGAACCCGGAATTTGCCAGGGAACTGCTGAAGCACACTTTAATCCCTCAAGACTGGGACAATACCAAATCCCGGTGTATTGAGGATGTCTCTGATTCAGCATTTTCATCTATGCTGAAGTTGAGCCTTATACCTCTTCTTCTTTTCAATACATGTATATTGTCTAACTTTGCTGACTTCATATATTATGATGTTAATGCAGCCAGTTCATGATATTACTATCATGGAAGAAGGAATTATTGACTTTTGAGAAAATTACAAGCAAATGAAAGAAAAAGTCAAAACGGTCTAGTCTGAAAAGGCAATAGCCGAAGAGCGGAGGCAAGTTATGGAGGAAAAGCTTACCCAGAGCGACGTAGCTATTCAGAAATTAAGAGCCGAACTGGAGAAGGCTTAATCAATTAATTCTGAACAAGACGCTAAGCTAAAGAAGAAGAAGAAAATTCGCTCTTTGGAGTCTTCAGTCAAAGAAGCCCATCAAAAGACTGAAGATGCTGTTAAAAAGGCTGACGAAGCAATCAAGAAAACTGAAGAATCAGCTGAAAAATAAGATCTTAGAGGATCAGATAAATAGAGCGGTCGAAGACTACAAAAAGTCTTCGACTTTTGATGACGAATTAACTGAAGCTGGGACCTTCAGTTCTCGGCGAGCTTAAATGATGGGGTGAAAGAAGTACAAAACTTTCATCCAAATCTAGCTATTTCGGAGGTTCAATTATTTGATCTCAAAGAGATGGAAGAACTCGAATCACCAAAAGATCCCTCCGAAGCACTCGCTGCAGCCGAAGAAGCAGCCGATCCGATCGACCTTACCCAAATTGAAGATACTCCAATCGAAGGAGATCTGTAATTTTCTTTTTTTTTCTTTTTTTGAAAGAATGTACATACTATTTTTCATGAATGAAAATTTATGTTTTGACGCAATAACTTTTAAGAACTCATCAGAAGTAGGATTATGCACCTGTGAATGAACTTTTTAGACAAGCGCATTTACTTTCACCCCCAAATTTGGGATGATGATTCATCCAAGTATAAAGTCTTCGGCTTTGAAATAAAATTAAATTTTCCAAAGCTTAAGGCAACAATAAGTCTTTGGACTTAAAATAAGATCGAGCTTTCCGAAGTTTAAGATAGTACTAAGCATTCGGACTTTAAATTATATAATCTTTTTGAGAAAGAATCCTGAAATCTTTAATTCAAGATAATACTATGTCTCCAGATTTAAATAACACTAAGTCTTCGGACTTACGACAATAGAATGATCGTGAAATCTTGATAAGAAAATACCAAGCCTTTAGATTTAAAATAACACTAAGTCTTCAGACTTAGGATAATTTTGAGAATGATTCCGAGATCTTGAGAAAATAATATCAAGTCATCAGATGATAATACCAAATCTTCGGACTTGAAATAATACTAAGTCTTCGGACTTAGGATAATTGAGAATAATCCTGAAATTTGAAAAGATATCAAGTCTCCAGATGATAATACCAAGTCTTCGGACTTGAAATAATACTAAGTCTTCGGACTTAGGATAATTGAGAATAATCCTGAGATCTTGAAAAGAAGATACCAAGTCTCCAAATAATAATACCAAGTCTTCGGATTTGAAATAATACTAAGCCTTCGGACTTAGGATAATTCTGAGAATGATTCCAAGACCTTGAGAAGATATCAAGTCTCCAGATAATAATACCAGTCTTCGGACTTGAAATAATACTAAGTCTTCGGACTTAGGATAAGTAAATAATCCTGAGATCTTGAGAAGATATCAATCTCCAAATAATAATACCAAGTCTTCGGACTTGAAATAATACTAAGTCTTTGGACTTAGGATAATTCTAATATGAAATAAGATAGACCACGTGGATCATCCCTGTTTTTTGGAGAGTGAAATAGGTTGATCAAACCTTGGCATTTCGTAGGGTAGATCACGTGGATCATCCTTATACCTTTTAGATGAAGATTAAGATAGGCTGATCAAGCCCACCTCGGTACTTCATAGGGTAGATCACGTAGATCATCCTTATGCCTTTTAGAAAAAAAGAAAAATTAAGGCAGCCCACCTTGATACTTCGTAGGGTAGATCACGTAGATCATCCTTATACCTTTTAGGAAAAAAGAAAATTAAGACAGGCTGATCAAGCCTACATCGGCACTTCGTATGGTAGACTACGTAGATCATCCTTATGCCTTTTAGAAAAAAAGAAAAATTAAGACAATAGTTAAATCTTATCTTGATAATCCTGAATAGAGATTTTTATTGATAATATTTGCGAAGGTTCTGTACATTCCAAGATCGAGGTAATAGAACACCTTCAAAGTTTCTAGCTGATAAGTTCCGGGATGAATGACTTCTTTGACCCGATACGGACCTTCCTAAGTAGGAGAAAGCTTGCCCTGTTCGGCTGATTTAGATACTTCAGACCTTCGCAGAACCAAGTTCTCAGGACGAAAGGTCCGCTCCTTCACATGGGAGTTATAATATTTAGCAATCCTTTGATGATATGTAGCCATTTTCAGTTGTGCATGAAGCCGAGTGCCTTGTAATAAATTTGGATCAACTCTTCGGCGTTCGGAATTCTCAGGTTCTTTATATTGATCAATTTGTAAAGACTGTAAAGAAACTTTCACAGGAAGGACTACTTTAGTGCCATAAGCCAAGTAAAATGGAGATTCTCTAGTGGCCGTTCTGGGAGTGGTTCGGTATGCCCAAAGAACTGAATTCAATTCATTATCCCACAATCCCTTAACATCATTCAACCTGGTTTTGAGACCATGAAGAATAGTTCTATTAGTTACTTTAGCTTCTCCATTAAACTGAGGATGTCCCATTGAAGTCAGCTTGTGAAGTATATGATACTGGGTACAGAAGCTTTTGAACTTTGAATTGTCAAACTGCCTTCCGTTATCGGCAATTATATCATGAGGAATTTCGAAATGGAAGATGACAAAGTTCTTCACAAAGTTCTCAACCTTTGTTTCGGTAATTTGTGCAAGTGATTCAGCTTCGATCCATTTTATAAAATAATCAATGGCTACTATAAAAAATTTTTGCTGTCCGGAAGCTGGAGGAAACGGACCAAGGATGTCCATTCCCCATTGAGCGAAAGGCCAAAGAGCTGTCAAAGAGGTCAATTGATTTGCATGCCATCTTTGTATATTAGAATATCTCTGACACTAATCACATTTTTGGACAAACTCTGCTGAATCCTTTTGTATGGTCAACCAATAATAGCCTTGACGGATTATTTTGTAGGCCAAAGATCTGTCCCCAAGTGATCTCCACATATACCTTTATGCACTTCCCTGAGAGCATAATCAGAATCCGAAAGACCCAAGTATTTTAATATAGGTTGGGTAAAGGATCTTTTATATAAGATCCCATCTAAGATCACATATTGAAAAGCCATCCACCGGAGTCGTTTAGCGTCTAGCTTGTCTTCAGGCAAGGTACCTTCATTTAAAATTTAAGGATAGGATCCATCCAGGAAGGTTCATGCTCAATCGGACATACTTCTGCTGTGGGTTCAGATATGCTGGGGTTTTCAAGATACTCCACGTACGTCTTCCCAAGAGAATCTGGACACAGTAGCAAAGCGCGAAAGAGCATCGGCTCGAGATTTTCCATTCTGGGCACATGAACAATCTCAAAATGCTCCAGCTAGGATATTAAGCTTCATACCTTTTCCAGATACTGAATCATGGTAGGATTCCGAGCATCAAACTCATCTCTTACCTGATTCACTACCAACCGTGAATCTGAAAAGACCTTAATCTTTTTAATCTCTAGCTTTTGAGAAATTCTGGGTCTAGTAATGAGTGCTTCATATTCTGCCTGATTGTTCGAAGCTTGGAAAGAAAAACGAAGAGCACATTCTATACTTGACCACTTGGATTAGCCAAGATAAGACCAGCCCCGCGCCGTTGGCATTGGAAGCGCCATCCATATGAAGCATCCATATGAACTCTGAACCCTCTTCGGCAGTCTGCTCTTCGGCTCTTAGTTGACTCTCCTCCGACCCCCAAGTATATTCTGTTATAAAATCAGCCTAGACTTGTGCTTTTATTACTGATCTAGGCTGGAAGTCAATGTCAAATTCTCCCAATTTAATTGTCTATTTAGCTATTCTACCTGAGGTGTCTGAACAGTGAAGGATGGCCTTCAAAGGCTGATCTGTCAGAACTACAATAGAGTGAGCTTGGAAATAGGGAGGCAGATGCTTTGCCACAACTACCAAGAAGAAAATGAGCTTTTGTACTGTAGGATATTGTACTTCTGTCTCATGCAACACTTTACTAGTATAGTAGATCGGCTTCTGCAAGTGATTGTTATCTCTTCATATAAGCTCCGAACTAACAGCTTCATCAATGATAGATAAATATAAATAAAGAGTCTCTCCTTCACGGGGCTTGAAAAGTAAAGGGGGATTTTTCAGATATTCCTTCATTTTATCAAAAGCGATTCTACAGTCTTCTGTCTATTCAAAATCTGGGTCTAACGGAGAACCTTGAAAAAAGATAGACATCTTTCTACAGACCGGAAAATAAATCGACTTAGAGAAGCGATCCTTCCCGTTAACCTCTGTACTTCTTTTTTGTAAGAGGGATGCCTCATTGTTTGAAGTGCTTGAATCTTTTCTGGGTTAACTTCGATCCCCCGCTTAGTGACTAAAAATCCCAGAAACTTCCTTGAAGTAACCCAAAAATGCACTTGGTCGGATTCAACCTCTTCTGATGATGCCTAAGAGCATCAAAAGATTCTTTCAGATCTTCAATATGATCAGACTTATGAAGACTTTTCGCAATCATTTTCTCAACATAAGCTTCCATATTTCTTCTAATCTGATTCTCGAAGACTTTATTGATCAACCTTTGGAAGGTTGCCCTAGCATTTTTTAACCCAAATGACATCACTTTATAGCAGTAAAGCCCTTTTTTTAATAAAAGTAATTTTTTCTTCATCTTCGGAATCCATTCGGATTTGGTTATATCCTGAAAAAGCATCCATAAAACTTAGAAGCTGATGACCAGCAGTGGCGTCAACTAGCTGATCTATCTTTGGCAAAGAAAAACTATTTTTGGGCAGACTTTATTGAGATATGTATAATTAATGCATATCCTCCACTTGTCATTAGATTTCTTCACCATTACAACATTGGCCAGCCAATTCGAATATTGTACCTCCCTTATAAATTTAGTTCAAGAAGGTTGTTGACCTCTTCGTCAATAGCCTCTGTCTTTCCGGAGCAAAATTTCTCTTCTTCTGCCAAACTGGTTTACAGTTGTGAGTCACCTTCAAGCGATGTGTAATCACTTCAGATGGTATTCCAGGCATATCCGAAGTAGTCCAAGCAAAAATATCAGCATTATTCTGGAGGAGTGCAATCATTCTTGTTTTTTATTCTTCGTCCAGCAGACTACCAATTTGCACCGGTTTCGTTGGATCGTCTTCGGATAATGACACATTTTTTTTTTCTATTGGTTCTCCACAGTCTTTGGCTTCGTCTCTTGGATCCAATTGATCAAGTATTAAGGGATTAGCTGATTGCTTTTCTTGGATCATTAGGCATTGGCAAGCGACCCTTTAATCTCCCCTTACCTCTTCGATGTCAATTCTAGTGGAAAATCGTACCAAAAGGTGGTAGGTTGAAACTACGGCTCAGAATTTATTCAGGGATGGACGTCCAAGGATTGCATTGTAGGCCGAAGATGTTTGCACTACTAAGAAGTTGATGGAAAAAGTTCTTTGGTATGGTTCAGTGCCAAAAGTTACGGGTAAGACCGTTTCTCCTTCAACTCCAACTTGATTTTCTCCAAAACCAGTTAAAGGAATGAAAGATCTTTGCAGCTCACGTCCAGACAATCTCATTCTAAGAAAAGCATCATACAGCAAAACATCGACAGAACTTCCATTATCTACCAGAATTCTTTTTACATCATACTTTGCAATTACAGCAGAGACCACAACATGGTCATCATGTGGAAGTTGAACTCCCTGGAGGTCTTCATCTGAAAAAGTAATGGAATTTTTTCTTTTAAATCTCTTGGGGTTACTGTCTTCAGCTTCATCCTTCCATCCAATTGATCGATGAAGCATGCCAACATTCCCATCGGTCGGCCTTTGGTGAGGTAGTTCGGCTTGATCAGTAATTCTTTGAAGATTCGTTGCTTCAGCTTGAGGCTCCAAGCGATTGATATATTTTTCCAGATACCCCCTCTTTATTAAATCCTCAATGGCATCCCGAAGCTGAAAACAGTCTTCGGTGTTGTGGCCATGATCTCGATGGAATCGACAATATTTGCTTTTATCCCTTGTTTTAGCAGAGTCTTCAGGGGGCGCGGCCTTTGCAGGTAATTTTCCTTTTATATTTCCAACAGGATCTTCTCCCTCGGCAGATTGAGGGGTATGTAAGAGTCAAACCGATTACCTTGTTGCTTAGACTTAGGACTGCGTCTGGGAATTAGAGCATTATTTGAAGATGTGGACACATTTGGTCCCTTGAAATTTTTTTTTAGAAGGGTTCCTCCCTTCAGCGAGTCTACGACTCGCAGCCTGCTCTTCGGCAATACATACTCTGAGCCCTTGCCAGTAGTTTGGCGTAGCTCGTAGAATTTTTTTGTTTTATAAAAAAAGTAAACCTAGACGATCTAAGGCCCTTCTTCAGGGCTGACATGGCCACATGTTCATTTAGATTTGGAATCTCCAGAATAGCCGAATTGAACCAGATCACAAACTCCTTGAGACTTTCTCCTTCATTCTGTTGAAGGAGAAATAAACTGTCAGTGTTACGCGGCATCTTCTGACATGTTCTGAAGTGTGTGACAAATTGTCGCTCCAGTTCAGCAAAAGAATGGATAGTCTTTGGCAGTAAGCTCGAATACCACATTCGAGCAGCTTTCCTTAAGGTGGCAGGGAAAGCGAGGCAATATAATGCATCAGATGCCCCTTGTACCATCATATGAGCCTTGTAACTTCCTAGATGGTCAAGGGGGTCTGAAGTCCCATCATAAGCCTCCAGTTGTGGGATCTTAAAGTGCCGAGGAATGACTTCGGCCATGATCCGATCAGAGAAAGGAGGTTGGGAGTTGAAAACCACTTCATCGCTTCTTTGATCTGTAAGTTTGGCTATCTGTGACTCCAAGAACTTAAACTTCTCTTCAAACTCGAAGTTCGCTTCCTTTTGCCTAACCCTTCCAGGTGTAGAATCTCCAGAAGAAACAGAGGGAGAACGCCTGTGTCTCTTCTTCCCATTATGATCATCCACGTGTTGTCCTGGCAGCGAAGCATAATGATCACGGGATGAATGGATCCGTGAAGAAATTGGAGTGAGCTCTTGACGTAGATCTTCCCTTCTTTCAGTTTGATGGCTGGGCTGAGAGATGGGCGGAGGACACTACCTTTGAACAGTAGTTTTCTTGCAGATTTTGAACCAGAGCTGTCAGAGCGTCTACTATGTTCAAAAGAGCTTCAAACTATTGTTGTCCTACCATCAACACAGGAGGTGGCATGTTATTATCCACTAGAAGGTCGTTTGCCTGAGAAACAGGTTGCTCCCTGCTTGTAGGAGCATTATGGATCTTCTCTTTCACCATTTCTGCTTTTCAGAAGTTCTCCTTTAACCAAAGAAAACAAATTTTTCCTTATTTGGTGCGCCAATCTGTTGACGTTGAATCCTCGTCGACCGGATAGAGTAGCTTACCCACCGGTTCGCCGTCGATGGGAGCCTACAAAATAACTCCTCTGACCAGAATTTTTCTGGTGGGGGACACTCCGATGCTAAAGTTAGCAAGAATCCAGGCAACAGAATGGAGAACCCAAGAGCAGAGAGTGGTGAGAAGCAAGAAAAAAAAATGGTTTAAATTTGCTTAGAGTTAGCTTACCTCGAGTGTTTCCTCTTACCAGTATTTATAGGCATAAGGGTAACTACTTACGGTTATGGGAATTAGTTAAGAAAACCTCCTCATAACAGTAAGTACTGGCTGTCAGAAAAATTATTTATTCCATGGTTATCGAAGCTAGAGCTATCGACCATGTGGACGGCTATAATAACCAGAACAACCTTTAACTATTTCAGGTGGAAAGACCGCTCAAAGGTTTCAGATGTACTCCTTTTTAGGAAGAGTCCGAAATAAATCTAACAACCTCTTCGGAGGGCCTTCCTTGAAATGGCTCGAGAAAATATTAGTTATATGCTTCGGACGCATTCCTTTGAAGTGAACAAGGAAAACAACTACTTACTGTAGTGTCGAAGGACAAAATATTTCAAGGCATAGTCTTCGGACCAGGCTGAAGATATGAAGCCGAAGGAAAGAATAACATTCCAGGCATATTCTTCGGACCAGGCTGAAGATACAAAACCGAAGGGAATCGAATATTAATAAATCTGATGTCTTCTTTGGACTATGCTAAAAAAATTTTCTTTAGTGCATTGATTCAGCTAATAAACCAAAATTTGAAATTGGTTCGACTGATGGACCGATAATCATTTTATATTAAACCGGATTATCATAACATGGCCCATCCGAATTGAACCCATCTGGATGTGGTTCACATTAACACACATCATGATTTGTTTTAATTTGATCTAGTCTCTATTCAAGATAAGACTCCAATACGATGATAGGTTACATTTTGTGATGGTTATGGCTAGTTAAATTCTACTCAACTATAGTGGAGATAACAATTTTAGTCTTTGTAGCTGACTCTTATGAGTAATGCACGTTATTAAAGACATTTTATGGACTTGGTCTTCAATTCATTGGAGAGTGTTTGTGAGGTCCCATTGAAAATGCTGAGAGTTGGGTTTGGAAAAACAAAGGTGCTACTCATGAGTGACAAGGAGCACATCTGGATCTTTTCATGATTGGAGTCAGACTGGTTTAAAAAATTATGGCATGAATGGCTCCGTTTTTATAAACAATTTTATTGCCCCATATAGTTCAATATGCTATGCACCTTTTTACTTGCTTGTTTGAGCAGCTCATCAAGTTGTGGAGTTGCAGAGGCATGGAATCCAGGACCAGAGACTGCACAATCAACATTCAGATAAGCAACAGCTCTTGAAGCTAACATCTCCCTGTTCTCTTCAACCCATTCTGTTGATCCTATCTGCAGAAAAGCACAGAGGTGATGAACATGTCAGATTAACAAGCTATGTTAAAATGTTTGTGAATGCATGACCATGTATATGCATGCACAAGCGAGTTAGAGGAGACCAATCCATATTCTTCGGCATCCCAATTACATATGATAATGGTTCGTCGAGGTCTCCATCCTTTCTTTTGCAGTTTCCCAAACCTCTGAGCTACCTAGAAAAAAGATTTAGATAACAAGCTTGTGTCCATCATCAGTTGGCCACCAATTAATAAAGGTGCATTAATGAACGTAAGTCAAGGACATGCAAGACATTATTAATCAGACAAATGAGCTGATGATTCATCCTGAGAATATTATTTATTTAACCCAAACTGATACAGCTTTTGGATGAAGTATGACTGCAAGAGGCTTCCAGCTATTAGAGATACCTCAAGTAAAGCTGCAGTTCCACTGCTGGGGTCAACTGCTCCAAACGTCCATGCATCACGATGATTGCCTAGGAGAACATACCTGCAGGTATCACCACATGATGCTAAAGTATATCCACTTCGAATGCTGGAATATTTCATATGTGCCGGTTAATTTGAAGGATAAATATAACTACCATCCATACACCTCGAACTGCTTTGGAGAATTCTAGTTCTAGGTGAATGGTACATCTTTTTTGGGAAGTATCAAACAATGCCATGGTCAAAAAGAAAAACGAAAGAGACAAAGAAGAAAGGGCCAAGCCACCCATGCATGCATAAACGAATAGCATGCATGGTTCTAAAAAAGTTCTAGCTGTCAAGGGCGCGAACATATATATATATATATATATATATATATATATATATATAATATATATATATATATATACCACGCCTCCATGCATGCATACAACTAATGAGTTATATATATATACCTACAAAAATCCACGCCTCCTTGCATGCATACAACTAATGAGTGTTATATAAATTGAATTCCGACAATAGGTAACCACTTTTGCACAAAGGAACATTATTATCATTTTATGCTCCACTGAGAGTTTTAAACCAGCTACTTTTGCATCCTGAATTGCATTTTCTACCCTATACGTATCAAGAAACTATGATATCACCACTTTGGATGTCCTATTCTAGATGAAAATCCGTGAAGGATAAATGAATTAATGGCGAGTTTCCCTTTTTTCAGAACCTCTTAAATCTCGTAACATAAACATACAGAACTTTATCTCTTTAACCTAATCTAAGTTTATGTACTTGACATGGGCTGGCGAATCGACCCAATGGAATGGTCCATCAGACTACATATTCCCATGATCTAATTAAGCAGCCCAATACAAATGCTCAACCACGAAACCACACTCCTCAAAAATTTGATGAACGGATCAAAATCATCCAAATTCCATCAACCGGCCACCAAATTCTATCTAGATCATTAAGCATGCTCTGCTGTTAAGGCCAATCATAAGACCTATTAATTTCCAAATTCCAACAACCCTTGGACCATGTTGCTCCGAAACCTCAAATCTCTTCTTTTTTATTTGACAAATGCATGAATGCACTTTTCATAAACGTTGCTTCTTTTTTTTTTTTTTTTTTTTTGTCACTCCTTCATGATCCAGGCAGCATCTCTATCTAATTGAAGATTAATTGCATAATTCCTCCCATGCTAAATTATTCCTTTCTGATTTTTCACCATTTGCTTACATGCACAGAAATGTTTAGTAACCATATTTGGGTCCCCACACATTATTCTTATACTCTCCACCCACCACAAAGAAGTAGGAGAATACTGAAATTTGCTCAAGTTGTTTAATTTTAATAAACTATAAGAAAAATAAATTTAACTCCAAATAACCACAACGATGGCATATTAAAATAATACAAGTGACCCAACTTACCGGTCAGGTTCTTCTTCCCCTTCGATCACAGCGAAGACATTTTGGATTGTTGCCAATGTTTCATTTCCCTGTCGAAAGAACCATGCAATATGTGATGGAGACCACCAGTGACATTTCGGCAAACATACGCCATGCAACTCCAAAAAAAAAATAAATATTAGAAGAGAGGGATCACCCCAGAAGAAACCTGGAGATCACCCTCAATGCGGTGGTCCCTACTGACACACCAACTTACAATGTACGTGACGTTGAGGAACCCGGGACCGGGCCCGAGCCGGTACAGGGGCGCTCCCGCGTCGCCCTGCCAATCATCGGCCGCCACTTGTCCCCCAATGGTCCTCAGGATCGACTCCCCGTCCCGGGTCGACACCGGCAGCGATGGGATCCCCGGTCCCAGCCCGCTTGCCGCCACCTCCGCAGCGCTCCAACGCTCACACCCGCGGGTGCTCGCCCACCCGGCGTCGTCGGGTCGCCAAGCCCGCGGTACGTGGTCCCTACCTGCACGCCGCTCGCCGGCATCCCCGGTCCCTCCGGGAACCGCCCTCGTCCGCCACCGCCGTAGTCCTTGGCGTCCGTGAACACCACCGCCGCCGCCGCCCCGGCGTCCCTCGCGTTCTTTAGGATATCTCCGCGAAATATCTTACCGTACCTCGCAAGACCACCGCCCCGGTGACGTTCACACCTGCGGCCCTCAGGGCGGCAAAGTCCTCCAGGCGGCCGTAGTTGGCGTAGGCAGCTGGGCCGGCTGCGGCCCCGGAGCGCGCGTAGGCGTGGAAGGTGGGGAGCACCTCCGCTGCCACGTCGGCATAGGGGTCGCCGGGGTAGATCTCCTGGACGAGGTCGAAGGCGAGGATGGGCCCCGGCGAAGGCGGCGGGAAGGGGGAGAGGATGAGGGAGCGGTGTAGGGGGTAGTTGAGGAAGACGTCGTACAAGACGGAGTAGGTGGGAAGGGAAGAGGAGGAGAGGACGGCGAGGACGTAGGCTGCGGCACCGGCGTTGGCCGGGGTGCCGGCGACGTGGGGGCGGCGGGTGAGCTCGAGGAGGTGGCGGGCGGCGGTGGTGTTGTTGGAGAAGGAGAGGAAGAGGGAGTGGCAGGTGGATTTGGAGGGAGAAGAGAGAGTGAGGTGGAGGACGAGAAGGATGGTGAAGCCAGCGAGCAGAACGCGCGCAGTGGCAGATATGGTGGCGGCGGCGGCGTTTTTTGAGTGAGTGAGAAGTGGGATTTCTACAAGACGATCCATTTCTTCTCTCTCTCTCTCAGTTTACCAGTCGGCCAGGTTGGGAGCTTTGGGAAGAAAGAAAAAGCTGGAATTTAATTTCCGACCCCACTCTAGAATTTTTTTAAAAAAATATATATATATCTATATATATATTTTTTTTTTTTATCGATGTATTCATTGTACAAAATAATTATGAATACAACCTAGAAAATCATTAAAATAATAACCTAAACTGTACGGAACAGAATGCTAATTCAATCGTAAAACAACACAACATTACCAAACCAACGTCACTCTTAAAAATATTATCGTTTTACGATAGTTTTAGTCAGCTGTCCAATTTTTTTTATTTTTTTAAAATTTTATTTTTACCATGGGCCGTTGCCATTGGCCAGATGGTCTCATTGCCCAAGCTACGTCTTTTGACTAAAATCATAGTTTTTTTTTTTTTTTTTTTTTTTGCTGGTTACCATGCCCAAGCTACGTCTTTTAGCTAAAAATTTTTTAGACTTTTTTTACCAAATCAAGCAATCTTAACGGAATATATATTGTTGCCGCCAAATTATCGTGATCCGTAGCTGCCGTGTCGAAGCGCGCTCCTTTCGCTGCCTGCCGGTCTTCTGCTCCTGGACCTGCGAAACATGGATTAGTGACCGGGCCGGATTTCCGGTGGGGGCACTCCGACAGGATCATTGTCGTGACGATCCAAAAATAGATCTTTCCTGGATGCGGGCCCCTCTTGATGGACTCCGTACTAGAAGAAGTGGGAGATGTATCGGTGAAGAAAAAATGCAGCAGGGGGAGAGTGATAGCGGAGACAGAGGGATTCTCTGTTACTCCGCTTCTCTTTGTTTCCCGGCGACTTTTCCTCGACCGTGGTGTTGGTGGTGGCGCTTTGCTCTCTTGGTCGAGCTTGCGCTTATGTTGGTGGTGGACCGTAGTTCTTTTCTACCGGTATATTTTTCTGTTGTTACCTCCCCCTTCTGGAGTGCCTATCGTTCTTTGTAGTTGAAAACTAGCCATTGGGAGTCTACCTCGGGATCCTCGCTGGGTTTGGCAGGCGCGTGGGGCAGGATTCCGTGCCGTGGACGGGACGCCTGTCCTGACAGGTGGTAGGGGAAGCTTCCATTCCTTTTGACATCCTCTCTGGTTGCTTATTTCAGGAAGTCTAGCAGAGCCTCGATCCGGGGCCACCGTCCTAGGGGTGCGTGCTCTCTGGCTGGCCCATCCCCTGGAAGTACGGTCGGACAGGCAGCTATGGCGATAGGGGGCGCCGTTCCATGGTCCTCGGGCGGCTCGCCGGTGTCTTGGGACGGCAGGGTCTGCTCCGATCTGGGCGCTCCGAGCTCATGCAGTCACCTTGGTGAAGGAGGGAAGAGTGCGGGCCCGGCCCAGAGGGCGCGCGCTCGGAGAGGCTCCACATCGGCGGGCGAGCTCTTGGCTCGACCTCGACTGCAGGGCACTAGCCTCCGAGGATCTTGCTCTGGAGGGCGGAGGACGGACCCGGTCCAGAGGGCGCGCACTCGTCGAGGCTCCACATCGATGGGCGAGCTCTTGGCTCGACCTCGACCGCAGGGCACTAACCTCCGAGGGTCTCGCTCTGGAGGGCGGAGGATGGACCCGGTCCAGAGGGCGCGCGTTCGGAGAGGCTCCACATCGGCGGGCGAGCTCTTGGCTCGACCTCGACCGCAGGGCACTAACCTCTGAGGGTCTCTCTCCGGAGGGCGGAGGACAGACCCGGTCTAGAGGGCTCGCGCTTGGAGAGGCTCCACATCGGTGGGCGAGCTCTTGGCTCGACCTCGACCGCAGGGCACTAACCTCCGAGGGTCTCGCTCTGGAGGGCGGAGGACGGACCCGGTCTAGAAGGCGCGCACTCAGAGAGGCTCCACATCGACGGGCGAGCTCTTGGCTCGACCTCGACCGCAGGGCACTAACCTCCGAGGGTCTCGTTCTGGAGGGTGGAGGACGAACCCGGTCCAGAGGGCACGTGCTTGGAGAGGCTCCATATCGACGGGCAAGCTCTTGGCTCGACCTCGACCGCAGGGCACTAACCTCCGAAGGTCTCGCTCTGGTGGGCAGAAAGCGGCTCTGGCCTAGGCGTTGAGCTCATGAGCTCGACCTGGCGGAGGACTGAGCTCGACTTGCTGTCCTGGAAGAGCTTAACTCAGCTCGGCAAAGTGCTACGAACTGAGGTGTCGCCTTGGCATCCGTCGTGGCGGTCTCCCTTAATATGGCGCCTGTCAGCAACCCACGTCAGCGGTCTCACCACATCATTTGGCCCCCACTCCCGAGACTCGTTAGTGCACGGCGCTCGGGGCAAAGGGAGTAACTGCAATGCTGATGTGGAGAGGTGAAAGTTCGGTGCAATGATGGCCGCGGTTGCTGGCGCTTCGAGGGATGGCCCCGCAGGCCAGTGCGGGGTGCCGCGTGGCCACGTCCAAGGAGCAGTTAATGCTGGCGCAAAATTCTGAGCGGCAAGGACTCCTTTGTCGTCGATGAGCAGCACGTGGCGCAGATCCAATGGCGAGGGGTCACAACAGTGCGGATTTGACGGGCCTTTTCGAAGTGAAAGAAAAATTTCCCACCCAAAATTCCCTTTCTTTCAAATTCTTCGTGCTCATTGCAGTATCCAGACCTTTCTTCCCCCGCGATCTGCATCTGTTCTTCTCTTCTCTAGGGGTCTAGACCGGCTTCGTCTTTCTTCTTTCTCTCCTTCTGGGATAGGATCCTTCCTCCTCAGTCCAGTATGTCTCGTCCTGAGTCTTTTGCCCGAAGGGTAATGCTCTCCTCCTCCGACGAGGAGTCGGAGGGGGAGCAGTTTAGGATTAGCATGAGACCAGCCCTTCCTGCCCTCCTAGTGTCCGTTGGGGAGCTAGAGGTCGTTCTTTCCCTTCCTGCCTGTCCTCCTCTTCTGCTTGAACCAGCCCCTAAGTCGGTCCGGTCAACAGGTCCGGGCAGGATCGCTTCGACGATTTCAGCCGCGAAGCTGGAGGCCATCCGGGATGCCTATGGGATCTCATCTTCCGTTCAGCTCATGGTTCCCCGACCCGGGGAGCGAGTCACTTCTAGTGGCCCGAGGCGTCTCGCCTTCTATGAGGGGACCTTCTTCGGGGGTCTCCGATTCCCTTTCCATCCTTTCTTTTTGTCTGTTCTGAACAATTATCGTCTGGTCCCCGCCTAGTTGGTGCTGAACGCTATTAGGGTGATATTTTCCTTCATTGTGCTCTGCCATGTCCATGGGTTCGTTGCCCGATTCGCCCTGTTCATGGCGTTCTTCATCCTGAAACGCCACCCGACCGAGGACGGGTGGTGGTCTTTGTCTTCTCGCCCGAAGGGCATCAAGTTCGAGCTTCCTCTTCCATCAAGGATGGAAGAGCAAGTTCTTCTTTACGGATGTCGAGGGGGTCGACTGGGCCTGGAGCGAGCCAGACCGGTCCCCAAATCGGATCTCCGCAGTCGAGGCAACCGATCAGGACGACTATGATTAGCTTCGCACCACCCAGATCCCCTCTCTGGAGGTCCTTCTATCTGAGCAGAACCTTCTCGATGCCAGGGTCGACTCGTCGGCGGGGCCGGGTGGGTTCAGCTTCTTCATTCACATGCATCTTCCCCTTTCTTTATTTTGGGCTGACTTTCCAAGTTCCTGTGTGCAGGGTTGATCCTTCCGGAGGGTGAGCCATCGCCGGTCTCCAGGAAGAGGCCGCCCACTGGGGTGGTCGCTGAGCCCCCTTCGAGGCGGGCCCGGTTGAGGGAGTGCCGACGTCTACTCCTGCCATGCCGACTGCCTCGAAAGGAAAGGAGGTTGTGGGAGCCCCTGTGCGACGGGCAGAGCCGGGCGGAACCTCCCATCCTGGAGCCTGTGGCAGCCATCCCGGCCAATGCTGAGCTCCCTATCCTGGAGCCGGTGGCGGTTGTCTAGGCTGATGCCGTTGCTGCCGCTGTTCCGCTCTGCTCTCTGGGTCCGGTGATGGCCGAAGTTGAGGGAGGAGGGTTCCACCCTATAGATCCTCTGGTGACGGGGATTCCGTCACGACGGTGCCGGTCCTCGGCCGGTTCTCGGGGTCCTGCCGTCAGAGTGGCGGGCGCATCTGCCCCTCGGGAGAGCAGGAGGGACGAGGCAAGGCGCTGCCTCCCGTTCAAGCTGGGGCCAGAGCTCCCTGGCCGATAACCGTGCCTTGGCCTACCACATGATGGACTTCTCCATCCAGCAATGCGACCGGGAGAACATGGATGGGTTGCCGGTTGGAGCTTTGATCGACAGCATTTTTCCCCATCTCTACATGGTAAGCAACTTCATCCTCTCTCTCTTCTTTTCTCTCTCTTTTTTTTTTGACCTCCCATGTAATGCAGATGGGTGTTGAGGCCCTCTTCATTAGGAGCTGCTATCGAAACTGGGAGCAGTCTGCACAGCAGCAGGTGGCCGAGATCGCGTCGTTGAAGGCCGATTTGGAAAGGAAGGCTAACTCCGAAGGGGCGCTTGGCCAACGGGTCAAGGACCTCGAGAAGCAGCTTGCTGATTCCGAGGGGCGAGCAAAGGAGCTCCAAGAGAAACTTGACCACGAGCAGGGGGAGTCGGGGAAGAAGACTAAGGAGCTTGCCGACTCTGAGCAGAGATTGGGCGTGGTCATCGCCGAGGTGGCTCGGCAGAAAAGGACCGCCCAGTCTCTCCAAGCTCGACTGACGCAGAAGAGGAGAAGTCGGTCGCGGCCCAGAGGGCACGGATGAGGCGGCCAAGTCGGTCACGGACGCCAGGCACGAGGCGACCGCAGCAAAGAAGGAAGCCGGGGAGGCGGTAGAAAGGTACAGGGCCTCGGAGGAATTCCTCGCCGAGATCCAGTAGACGGCATCGGATTCCTTCTTCAAAGGCTTCATGTACCCGCCGCCTGGTCGAGGAGTTCGTCTCGGTCGAAGGCTGCGGCTACCTTGACTACCCGGTACTTCAGACCAGGAGGCGGGCGTTGAGGAGGCTGCGCCAGCTGGGTCTGAGGCCACGCGGTCAGAAGCTCCTGCTGATGGAGACTCCTGCCCAACGACTTGGCTAGCAGATAGTCAGTCTTTGCTTCTCCTTTTGTATTTAGTAGGGCCACTCAGCATGTCGGGGGCCCATAGGATACTTGTAACTGACACTCAATCAATAAAATGCGAATTTTCTTGCAATTGCTTTTCTTGTTTGGCTCCTCCTCTCCTTCACTCCCTCTCTTCTTTTGTCTTTCTTTTTAATGCATAGGGAGATCAGAGAGGGTACCTGAGAGCTACCGAGCTCGGTGGTTTCTAGGCCAGAGATCTGAGCTCCAGTCTTGAGTTGGCATCCCGGAGCTAGGCTCGGGGATGATGGTTGTTGAGGGCTGCTTGGCTTGAAGTTCTCTTGGCCAGAGATCTGAGCTCCGGTCTTGAGCTGGCATCCTGGAGCTGGGCTCGGGGACGTAGATAGTTGAGAGCTGCATGGCTCGAAGTTCTCTTGCCGGAGATCTGAGCAACGGTCTTGAGCTGGCATCTGGAGCTGGGCTCGAGAACGTGGATGGTTGAGAGCTGTGTGGCTCGAAGTTCTCTTAGCCGGAGATCTGAACTCCGGTCTTGAGCTGGCGTCCTGGAGCTAGGCTCCGGGACGTGGATGGTTGAAAGCTGCTGAAGGTAGTAGCTTCGACAATGTTGTATTTTCTCTTCTTGTTCTCTTTTTATTTCATTCCCCACTCTTCTCTCATTCATTTTTCATTCATCTTTCATTTTTTTTCTTTCTTTCTTCTTCTCTTCTTTTTCTTCCACTTTTTTTTTTTTTTTAGAGTGGGGAGATCAGAGGAGAGGATGATGGCTGGACCCCCATTTTGTTCTCTTTCTTTCCTTCTCTCCCGTCTTCTTTTCGAATGGGGAGATCAGAGAAGGGGGCTGCCGGGCTTCCCCCCTTTGTTCCCTTTCTTTTCTTCCCCTCTCATTTTCTTTTCGAGTGGGGAGGTTAGGGAAGGGAGGTTACCGGTCTTGATTGCCTTGGAGCTAGGCTCGAGGCCTTCCTGGACGTGGAGCTAGGCTCGGGCCCAGGGATTGCTTGAGATCTTGGCTTAGGTCTTTGGCGCCTTGGAGCTAGGCTCGAGGCGTTGATGGGAGCTGCGTGGCCCCATGATCTCTTGGCATCTCAGAGCTGGGCTCGGGGACGTTGAGATGGAGAGCTGCTTGGCTCGAGGTTCTCTTGGCCGGAGGTCTGAGCTCTGGTCTTGAGTTGGCATCCTGGAGCTGGGCTCGGGGACGTAGATAGTTGAGAGCTGCATGGCCCGATAATTCTTTGACGTCCTAGAGCTGGGCCCGAGGGCATCGTCGATCGGGAGCAGCGTGGCTCCTTGGCCCCTTTGGCATCCTGGAGCTAGGCTCGGGGATGCCATTGGTATTCTCCTGCAAGACAGACAGACACTTGCACAGGAGAAAACCATTGTTATTCATTGTTGGGAAACCTTACATCATTGATAGTATTTCCGCAAGTTGCAGGCATTCCATGTCCTGGGGAACCTGACGCTGTCGAGATCTTCAAGGTAGTAGCCCCTTGCGAGAGGGCTTCAGCTACTTTGTAGGGGCCTTCCCAGTTCGGGGAGAGCTTGCCGCACTCCCTAGGCTGGGACGCCTCCTCCCGCCTCAGCACCAGGTCTCCGGGCTTGAAGGCTTTTGTCCGGACGCGGGTGTTGTAATACATGGCCACTCTTTGTTGATAGGCTGCCATCCGTAGGCGGGCTTTGTCCCTCGCTTCTTTAAGAAGGTCTAGGTTAAGCAGGAGGTGCGCCAAGTTCCGCGCTTCATCATACTACTGCACCTGCAACGTGGGCACGCCGAGCTCGACGGGGATGACTGCTTCAGCACCGAAGATGAGACTGAAGGGCATTTCATTGGTCGCCGTCCTGGACATTGTGTGGTAGGCCCACAGGACGCTCGGGAGCTCTTCTGCCCACAGGCCCTTAGCTTGATCCAGCCTGGTTTGGAGCCCTTGCAGGATGGTCCAGTTGGTCACCTCGGCCTCCCCGTTTGTTTGGGGGTGAGCTACCGAGGTGAACCAGTGTTGGATGCCGTGGGCTGCACAGAACCCTTCAAACTCGCGGTTGTCAACTGTCGCCTGTTGTTGGTGATGATGCAACGGGGAGCCCGAAGCGGCAGATGACTGACTTCCAAAAGAACTGGTGGACATTAGCCTCCGCGATCCGAGCTAGCGGCTCTGCCTCGACCCACTTGGTGAAGTAGTTGATCGCCACTAGTAGGAACTTTCGCTGTCCTGATGCTGGGGGGAACGATCCCAAGATGTCCATCCCCTATTGGGCAAAGGGCCAAGGGGCTGAGAGCTGGGAAATCAGCACCATCGCTGACGCTGGATGTTGGCGTGGCGCTGGCATTTGTCGTACCTCTTGACGAAGTCGATCACACATCCTCCTCATGGTCTCCCAAAAGTACCCATGGCGGAGAGCTTTGTAAGCCAGTGTCCTCCCTCCCACGTGATTCCCACAGAGGCCTTCGTGTATTTCTTGGAGCACAAAGGTTGCCTCGACGGGCCTGAGGCATCTCAATAGTGGATAGGAGTAAGATCGACGGTAGAGTTGGCCCTCCATCAAGACGAACCGAGAGGCCTTCTTCTTGACAAGGGCGGCTTTTGTGCGATCTTCTGGCAGGGTGCCATCAGTGATGTACCAATGTACTTATCCATCCAGCTCGGCTCGGGGGCGACTTGATGTACCTCCGTCGGGTTCTCGTAACTGGGACCTTTGAGGTGCTCAATGTAGGCACGTCCCAGTGACGAGTCCGGTAGGGTCGCGAGTCTGGACAGCGCATCCGCGCGAGCATTCTCTCCTCGAGGGATATGGAAAATGCTGAAGTGCTGGAGGCCGGCCGTGCTCGCACGGACTTGCTCCAGATACTTCATCATCTGGGCGTCCCTTGCTTCATATTCCCCGGATACTTGTCCGGCGACCAATTGGAAGTCGGTGAAGACTTTCAAGTCCTGCACACCCAGCTCGTGGGAGACTCTTAGGCCCGCGAGGAGTGCCTCGTACTCTGCCTGATTATTGGTTGCGGCGAACTTGAAGCGGAGGGCGCATTCCGCCATAACCCCATCTCGATTAGTCAGGATGAGGCTCGCTTCTCTTCCGCCGGAATTGGATGCTTCATCTACATGAAGAATCCAGGGCTCTTCTCCTGGCCTGGGCTCCGTTGCTGTCTGCTCTAGCTCCTCGGCGAACCCGGTGCACTCGACCACGAAGTCGGCCAGGGCCTGGGCCTTTTGTGACAACCTCGATCGGTACACTATGTCGAATTTGCTGAGCAGCAGAGACCACTTAGCCAACTTCCCGGATATCTCGGGTCGGGTGAGGATGGTCCTCAGTGGTTGGTCCGTCACCACCACTATTGGGTGTGCTTGGAAATAGGGCCTGAGATTCTTAGTAGACATTATTAGTGCAAAAATGAGTTTTTCGGAGCGAGTATATGACCTGATCTCCGTGTCACGGAGAATCTTGCTGGTGTAGTACACCGCTTCTGAGATTTGTCCTCGTCTGTGCGGATGAGAACTGAGCTGACAGCTCCCGGTGTCACCGCCAGGTACAGTAAGAGTTCCTCTCCCTCTTCTAGCCTGGAGAGCAGCGGAGGGGAGGCGAGGAAGTTCTTCAGCTCTTTGAAGGCTGTCCTGCACTCCTCGGTCCAGGTGAAGTCGTGCATCTTGCGCAGCGCCTTGAATAATGTTGGCAACGGTCGGCCGACCTCGAGATGAATCTACTGAGGGCGGCGACGCGTCCCGTCAGGCACTGGACCTGCTTCTTCTTAGAGGTTGGGTGTTCCATGTCGATGATGGCCTGCACCTTCTCCGGTTCGCTTAATGCCCCTTTGGGTGACCATGAGAGAAGCAGAGGAATTTTCCTACGGTCACCCCAAAGGCGCACTTCGCTGGGTTCAGCTTCATCTGATGCTGCCGTAAGTTTGTGGACTCAGCCGAGGTCGGCTACATGGCTCGAGCCTAGCTTGCTCATGACGAGCATGTCGTCCACATACACTTACATGTTGTGGCCAATTTGGTCCTTGAAACCTTATTGACCAAGCGCTGATAGGTGGCCCCCGCATTCTTCAGACCAAAGGGCATCATCCTGTAGCAGTATATCCCCTGGTCGGTGATGAAGGCAGTGTGCTCCTCGTCCGCCGGATGCATGCGAATTTGATTGTATCCCGAGAACGCATCCATGAAGGAGAGCAGCCGGTGGCCCGAGGTGGCATCCACCAACTGGTCGATCTTCGGGAGAGGAAAGCTGTCCTTTAGGCAAGCTTTATTGAGGTCGGTGTAGTCTGCACAGATCCTCCATTTGCCATTATTTTTCTTGACCATCATCACATTCGCTAGCCAGCTTGGATACTGGACCTTTCGAACGAAGCCGGCAGCCAGGAGTTTATCTACCTCTTCTTTGATGGCCGCTTGTCTCTTCGAGGCAAAACTTCTTTTCTTCTGCCGAACTGGCTTGTGCTTTGGGTCGATACTCAATTTATGAGTAATGATGTCAGGGAGAATACCTAGCATGTCCGTCGCTGTCCAAGCGAACACATTCGCATTCGCCCGCAGGAATCCCAGCAGCTGGGCCCTCTCCCCCTCGGGTAGCTGGGCTTCGATCTGCACCATCTTTGCGGGATTGTCTCCAAGCGGATGGGAAAGAAGACGCTCGATTGGCCTCCCCTGGGGTCTTGGGCCCTTTGGTTGAGGTCGTCCATGCTGGGGTCGTCCTGGGGGACCTTGGCCCAGGGAGAGTTTGGAAGCAATGCTGCACCGGCTGGGGCGCTCCTCTCTTCTCCCCGACACCGTAGGGAGTTGGGAATTGTACAAGTAGCCTCTTGGTGGAGACAACAGTGTCAAGCAAGTTGAGCCCGGGTCGTCCCAATATCACGTTGTAGGCGGAAGGAAGCCTTACAACCATGAAAGTCATCATGACGGTGCTCTACCGATGTGGGGTTCTGGCAGTGACCGGGAGAGTGATTTCTCATTCTACTCTCACAGAGTCGCCCGTGAAACCGAGAAGGGGTGTGTGCACAGGCCTAAGCTGATCGGGGAGAGATTCATTCTAGAGAAGGCATCATAAAAAGCATGTCTGTGGAGCTTCCACTATCAACCAAGTTGCGCTTTACAGGGTGCTTCGCGATCGTCATTTCAACAACCATGGCATCATTATTTACATTTTTTTCTCCGTCTCCCCCCTCCCTCATAAAGGGGAGTACATTTTTAGAGTCCCCTGCCCCCCGGGCCTTCTTGGACGCACGCGTCGCTCCCCAAGAGATCATGACCACTGCTTTCTCGGTGGGGCGGTTATCGATGGCTGGCGTAGGCAGGAGAGCGACGAGTGCCTGGGACTTCGCTTGAGGTCTGCCCCCCACGAATCTCTTGAAGTAGCCTCTCTTGATGAGTTCCTTAATCTCCCACTTGAGGTTGCGGCATTCCTCGGTGTCGTGGCCGTGGTCGCGATAGAAGCGACAGTACTTCATCTTATCACGGCCAGCGAAAGGCTTCAATGGAGGCGGGCGCCTCAAGTAGTCCTCACCCTCGATCTCCATAAGGATTTTTGTCCTCGGGGCGAGGAGAGGGGTGTAGTTTTCCTCAGGGACAGGGGTCCCTCTTAGTCTTGGCCGGTCCCTTTGGGAGCTCTGAGCTCGGGGTGCTGGCTTCCGGGTCTCGGACACTTCTGCAGGGGCCGACTTCTTCAGGGGTCCTCCGTCGAGCTCCCGCCTCGTACGGTCCACCTCCTCGGCATGGATGTACTTTTGGGCCCGGAGAAGGAGCTCGGAGTAGGTCTTCGGGGGCTTCTTATCCAGCAAGCAGGTCATGCGGGAGGTCCTGAGCCTTCGCTTCAGTGCCAGCATGGCCACTGGCTCTTCAAGATTGTAGATCTTTAATGCGGCGGCCTTGAAGCGGGCCACGTAGTCTTGTAGGGGCTCGCGGTCCTACTGCCGAATGGAGAAGAGGCTGTCTGCCTCTCGTGGCAACTTCCTGCAAGCATCGAAGTGAGCCACGAACTTCTGTCCTAGCTGGGCAAAGGAGGTGATGCTCTCCGGCTCCAGATAGGTGAACCACACCGGGCTGCCTTCCGGAGAGTAGCAGGGAAAGCGATGCAAAAAAGAGCGTCGGTGGTCCCCTGGATCCTCATAAGAGTCCGGTAGCTTTTCAGGTGGTCCAGGGTGTCGGTGGTCCCCATCGTAAGGATCCACCTGCGGCATCCGGAACCGGTGCGGGATCGGCTCCGCTTAGATCTCTTGGGAGAATGGGGGACGGGCATCGCAGCCCGCTGGCTCACTAGCAGAGCCCGGCATGCTGGCAAACTGGCGAGCAAACTCCGCCAGCTTGCGTTCATGTTCCTCCAGGCGCCTGCCCGTCGCGCGCCTGGCGGCTTCATCTGTGGACCCCTCCGTCGAAGGAGACGGAGAAGGTGACGTGGGTGTATGGCACCCATGGCGGGGGGTCTTGCTTTTCTTGCCTCGGTGGGGTCTGGACACCTCCCACCCGAGGTTTGGTGAGCGGCTCTCTCTATCAGTAGAGCCGCCTCGTTGTCTTTTCGCCGGGGCTTGATGGCTGCCCCGGTTGTCAGTGGTGGCCCGTGGCTGCGACGGCCTTCCTTGGAAAAGAGCAAGCTATTGTGGGGAGCCGTGGTATGGGCTGCCAAGGTCCCTGGCAGCTGGTGGGTAGCCACGGGCTGGTGTTGGTGCTGAAGCTGGCGCACTGCCGTGGCAAGAACTTGCATCTGGTGGGCAAGTGAAGCCAGCTGGGCTTCTGGTGGAGGTGGCTGGACCAGAGCGGGTGGCTCCGCTTCTTGGCGGTGCGAGTTTTCCCGAGAGGAGGAGTCCCCCGCACGACTGGTGGAAGCCTCCCTTGCTCTTGTCGTCACCATCCTTCCGCCTGGCTTGTTTGTAGAGAAATGGAGGGCTTACTCGAACACCCCCTTCCCGGCGTGCCAATCTGTTACCGCCAAGATCGTCGTGGCCCGTAGCTACCGTGTTGAAGCGCGCTCCTTTCGTTGCCTGCCGATCCTCTACTCCTGGACCTGCGAAATAGGGGTTAGTGACCCGGGCCAGGGTTTCTGGTGGGGCACTCCGATGATCAAGTCAGTGACGATCTAGGGGAACAGATCCTTCTGGTCGGGCCCCTCTTGATGGACTCCGCACTATGAGGAGTGGGATATGTGTCGGTGAAGGAAAAATGCAGCAGGGGGAGAGTGATAGCGTGGATAGAGGGGTTCTCTGTTACTCCGCTTCTCCTTGTTTCCCGGTGACTTTCCCTCGACCGTGGTATTGGTGGTGGCGCTTTGCTCTCTTGGTCAAGCTTGCACTTGTGTTGGTGGTGGACCGTAGTTCTTTTCTACTGGTGTATTTTTCTGTTGTTACCTCCCCCTTTCGGGGGTGCCGATCATTCTTTGTAGTTGAAAACTGGCCATTGGGAGTCTGCCTCGGGATCCTCGCTGGGTTAGCAGGCACGTGGGTAGGATTCCGTGCCGTGGACGGGACACCTTTTCTGATAGGTGGTAGGAAAGCTTCCATTCCTTCTGACATCCTCTCTGGTTGCTCTATTTCGAGAAGTCTAGCAGAGCCTCGATCCGGGGGCTACCACCCTAGGGGTGCATGCTCTCTGGCTGGCCCATCCCCTGGAAGTACGGCCGGACAGGTAGCTATGGCGGCATGGGGGCGTCGCTCCGTGGTCCTCGGGCGGCTCACCGGTGTCCTGGGACGGCAGGGTCTGCTCTGATCTGGGTGCTCCGAGCTCGTGCATCACCTTGGTGGAGGAGGGAAGAGTGCAGGCCCGGTCCAGAGGGCGTGTGCTCGGAGAGGCTCCACATCAACGGGC
The DNA here is from genome assembly GCA_021397845.1 of Areca catechu. Taxonomy (NCBI): domain Eukaryota; kingdom Viridiplantae; phylum Streptophyta; class Magnoliopsida; order Arecales; family Arecaceae; genus Areca; species Areca catechu. The sequence continues at coordinate 29,711,577 of CM038039.1, forward strand.
GAGCTCTTGGCTCGACCTCGACTGTAGGGCACTAGCCTCCGAGGGTCTCTCTCGTGGGCGGAGGATGGACCCGATCCAAGGGCGCGCGCTCGGAGAGGCTCCACATCGACGGGCGAGCTCTTGGCTCGACCTCGACCGCAGGGCACTAACCTCTGAGGGCCTCGCTCTGGAGGGCGGAGGATGGACCGAGTCCAGAGGGCGCGCGCTCAGAGAGAATCCACATCGATGGGCGAGCTCTTGGTCGACCTCGATTGCAGGGCACTAACCTTCGAGGGTCTCGCTATGGAGGGCGGAGGACGGACCTGGTCAAGAGGGCGCGCGCTCGGAGAGGCTCCACATCGGCCAGCGAGCTCTTGGCTCGACCTCGATCGCAGGTCACTAACCTCCGAGGGTCTCGCTCTAAGGGCGGAGGACAGACACGGTTCAGAGGGCACGTGCTCGGAGAGGCTCCACATCGGCGGGCGAGTTCTTGGCTCGACCTCGACCGCAGGGCACTAACCTTCGAGGGTCTCGCTCTGGAGGGCGGAGGACGGACCCAGTCCAAAGGGCGCGCACTCGGAGAGGCTCCACATCGACGGGCGAGCTCTTGGCTCGACCTTGTCCGCAGGGCACTAACCTCCGAGGGTCTCGCTTTGGAGGGTGGAGGATGGACCCGGTCCAGAGGGCGCGCGCTCGGAGAGGCTCCACATGGACGGGCAAGCTCTTGGCTCGACCTCGACCGCAAGGCACTAACCTTCAAGGGTCTCGCTCTGGAGGGCGGAAAGCGGCTCCGGCCTAGGCGTCGAGCTCACGAGCTCGACCTGGCGGAGGACTGAGCTCGACTTGCTATTCTGGAAGAGCTCAGCTCAACTCAGCAAAGTGCTCCGAACTGAGGTGTCTCCTTGGCATCCATCGTGGCGGTCTCCCTTAATGTGGCGCCTGTCAGCTACCCACGTCAGCAATCTCGCCACATATCATATATATATAACTATTGAAACTATTGAAATTATGGGGATAATATTCAAAGAGAATTCAAAATGAAACTATTGAAACTATAAAAATTATTGAAACTATCAGAGGAAATACTTTGCTAAGAAGTTAGAAATATAAATATTGTAACACTAAGCTATTATAAATACCTTGATGCAACTTCCAAGTATGAGAGCTGCAAAAAGAAATGGAAATCAGAAATATAATTTTATTTAAAATTTTTTGAAAGATACAATGGCATAAGCTTCATCTGTTTCTTGCCTTTTGAAAACACTTGGTCCTGGAAGGATTGGGATTTTGATACAAATTTGAGATCCCCAAAAATCCTAAAGGGTACTTTGATAAATCTGGATTTTGGATATTTTGGATTACAAGGGAATGATTTTTGGAGAGATTTTTTGAAAGGCTTTATGAGGATTTTTCGTTCTGCCTTCCTCTTTAGTTCTTGGTCCTTCTTATAGAGAATTTTTGGTATACAACAATGGAGAGTTGTTTGAAATCCGAAGCTAGATTGAAAGTGTGCTGGAGTCCATCTTGATCGTTGTGCTTGCAGTACTGATGCTTATCCTGCATGAATTGTCTTTGTCTTGCTTTTGGTACAGTGCTTGCATGTCATGTCTTTGTTTATTGCTGCATCTTTTGTCAGTGATTTTTGTTGATTTGATTAGATGATACTGGCTACTTTTATTAGTGATTTGAGTAGAGGGTTCTACTTTTGTCAGTGATAAAGAATCTTGTCAGTGGCCATTGTGATTGGTGTGATTTTGATTTTGCTTTCAAAGAGCTACTTTGAGATCTGTGCCTCATAGGGTCCCGAAACAATCTTCTTCATTAGGTATTTGATTGGAGGAGGATGAACTAATATCTTGATCTTCTTCTTCTTCTTTTTTGAATTCTGCTAATGTTTGTAGTAAATATTTTTGGTATTCTGCCATTATCCTTGCTGATGCTAGTCTGGAACTGGCAAAGGATCTCTGGGTTAGGAATCTTGAAGTAGAGGGTTCCATTTTAACTGATAATTATGGATTCTTATTGAACCACTCTATTACTTTGGGCTTAGTAGCTTTCTCTGGATTAAATTCGTGCCACTATTTTGTCTTGAATTTTCTTGCCAATGTTGGTTGAAAATTTGGAATATTGATTATAGAATATTCCCAATATGAAATCCATTGTAGAAAAAATTCTGCAAAGAAATTAAGAAAAAGAGGAAATTTCTTTTTTGTTTCTGGTAATAATTTTTTTGCTGATAGATAAGATATCCCTTATTGATCATTTAGGATAGGATTTCAAGAGTTGGCCCATAATGGCACCACCAGTCTGAGAACCAGTATGGAAAGTGAAATTTTGTGTTAGTTTTAAAGTAGAATAACCAAGAGTGCTTATGATGAGCATTTTGAAAGAGGAAAAAGAGGAATGTATTGTACCATGCATTCCTATAATCCCAGTAATTGAAATATTGAGAATTGTATTTTTAGAATAATTTTTTGAAGGTGTTTGGACTATCTTCCCATGCAGATGGAAATCAAACTTGCAAAATCTGGACTATTGAATGTGTGATAATAGAAGGATCAACCTTGTCTTTGTAGTATTTGATGGTGATTGAATCTGTATCTACCAGGATAAATTCATAGAATATATGTGTTTTCAAGGGATCTTTTGGTGAAAAATTGGTGGGAGTACCAGAATCAGACACAGATTACTAGGCCCTATTTGGCTTACCTAGCTATGTGTCAAAGTTTTGTAATCAACTAGGATTGAGTCCTGTAATAAGTTGAGGTTAGTTGATTTGTCTCAACCCTTAATCTAGTCCAGTACATTGAGTCCTGTATACCGGTATGAGTCTAGTATGAGTTCACTTCTTGTACAAGAGATGAGGCTATGCTATTTTGGAGTTCCATCATACCTCACTCTGAAGCCAGAAGCAGTTACACCAGCTTAGGGGAGCTCAATCGACACCCAGGTGCCCTAATTCCCCCCAGATACCATTTCAGATGCCAGATTCTCTCCAGATGCTTCTAGAATATTTCATATGCTAGGAGCCCATATTTACCAGGTTATCCCAGCACTCTAGGCCTCCAAATTCAAGCCCAGGAAGCAAGCCCAAGCAAGAAGAACCAAGATTCCCTTTTGATACCAAGAGTATGCTAGCCCAGGGAACCAGGCGCCCTAGCTTCCACGGGGCCCAAGCCCAAGCCTTCCAAGTCCATGGCCGACCTCCTCCTTGCTGCCCTAAGGTCCACATGCCCAAAGGAGTAGGCATCCAAAAGGTTTGACCAAGTCCAAGTTGAAGAGAAGAAGGAGAAGACCAAGTTTATTCTAACCTAGTTAGGATTCCTAATCCCTTTAAACATTGTAATTCTAACCTAGCTAAGAAAGGACTTGTACTCCAATTTGGAAGAGGACTTGTAACCCAAGTGAAACCATGGTTAGTGAGGGCATGGGAACTCTATAAATACCCACCCTCCCCCTCTTGTAATTAACTTTTTCTTATGAATAAACCTTGCTAAAATTTGGATTAATTGCCTTGTGTTTGAGTTTTGGTTCTTACTTTGAGTGCTCTCCTTGTGTTCCTGGATTGAAACCCTGCTGCCCTAGCACCCTCCTGCATCCCTAGAGATCAACCACACCCAAGGAACAGAAGCCCTTGCTGCCGTCCAAGCCCAGGAGCTTCTTCTTCCCTGGCTGCCATCTTCTAATCCTAATCTCGAATCCTTCCAAATCCTAGTTCATTTTCTCTTTTTATTTGCTGTTTTTGATTGACCCCTGATGCTTGCAGGATCCTCGAGATGCTTCACCTTCCTAGAGGAGGCCTTCTTTGCTTCCAGGACCACCCAGATCAGCCATCAGATTTAAAGGAATCGAGGCTTCTTCATCCAAGCTCCAATCAGAGTGTGAGTGATCTCTTCTGTTACTGAATTTTAATCTCTGACTGGTTAGAAACCTTCCATTCTCTTTTTATCTTTATTATTTCTTCAATCCTGGTCAGTTGGTCTCCTATTATTTTTAAATTTTGATTTGTAAAATTGTTCTGTTCTATTATGTTTTTAAGGTCCCTGCCATTTGATGTTTCTACAGGATCAGATTTAATTTTAAAAGGTGATGCTATAACTTATGTTTCTCTTACAGGAATTTTGATTTCTTGTAAAGGAGGGTGTATTTTTTCCATTGTTTTACCCTTCCCATCTTGCCAAGAGATTACACATTTTTCTGTAAGCATGTTTACTTATTTTGGGTTTTCTTTCATATGAAAATCAAACCAGATGAAGAAGTTTATATTTGTTCTTAGTACTTCTAATGTTTGATAATATTTCTTTTGGATCTCATCTCTTTGTTCTTTGTTAAAACTGCTAAAAAACCACTTTCTTTTATTTATATTTTTGGTGAAAAAAGTCCTTTCTTAATTTTTCTTTATCTATTGTGAAATCTTTATATATCATACAGATTTCAGAGTCTTTCATTTATATAATTTGTGAAAAAGTTGGAGAAATTCGTGGTGATGTTTGATCATTATAAATAGTTTAAGGAACTCTGGGTCCATTATCTACTTCCCTGAGTCTAGATCTAGGTAGTATTGGATCTTGAGGAGTCGATTGGTATCTATGACTATAGGTTCTATGAAAGCTCCTATTGAATTTTATTTCTACATCTCCTTCTGGAAGTGTAGTGATTGATTCAATAGTGCTCTGCACTTGTCTAAGAGCTGGAACGCTTTTTCTAGAAGCCAATTTTATGGAAGGGAGACCTGATCCCAGATCAGGATTTTTGGAACGTGTGTGTTTCCTTTCAGGGTATTGGTTTGGAAATAGGTTGTGCTTCCAAAGATTCTTTTGTTAATCACCCGGATGTGGTCCAGATCATTGGTTACCTTATAGCAAATTTTGAAAGTAATTGCTACAGGATAAGATCCTGGCATGATATTAAATCCATGAAGTTTAACATCAAGTTCTAATGCTTTAATAATGTTTTGGTCCCTGAGTTTTAGGGTTAGGTCTATATTACAATTAAAGTAAATAGGTCCTTCATACAAGCTTGATTCTACCATTCCTAACAGAGAGTCATTAAAATGGGTCAGGTGGCCATCTCTCAGATAGAGAATAATGGCAGTATCAAGCCCTCTTCTGACTAGGGGTTTGGCAGCAACCTGGACCATGCCTATATGGATAAACTCATACTTAGATCTAAGGGTTTTAATTAGATCTTGGGGATTATTGATATAACTGTGTGATCGCCCGCTATTGACACAATTTTTTCTTGTATCCTAACTGTATTATCAGGTAGGATTCTATGTTGATAAATTGATCTTTTGTTTATTTTTGGAACAGTCCATTTGTTCAACTATTCATCCCTTATATCCATTGAGTGGCTATAGGTATCATCTCCTCTAGAAGAAGAACCTGTAGAAAATGACCTAGATAGCAGATTCATATTGGAACCTCAATGTATCCCTTTCCCTTTAGACAGTTGCATATGGCCCGATAATGCCTATGCACGGCTAAAATGGCCGATACAAAGTCAACGCCTACTCAGGATATACTTTGATTCACAAATCAAAATCAGTTATCTTGGTATTTTTCTAATAATCCTCCCCCTGGCTCTGATACCAGAGAATGCCATGGAATTAAGGGGATAAAATTCAAGGAGAATTCAAAATGAATCTATTGAAACTATCAGAACATAAAGGAAATACTTTGCTAAGAAGATAGAAGTATGAAATATGTAACACTAAGCAATTATAAATACCTCAATGCAACTTTCAAGTATGAGTGCTACAAAAAGAAATGAAAATCAGAAATATAAATTTTATTGAAAGTTTTTTGAAAGATATAATGGCATAAGCTTCATCTGCTTCTTGCCTTTTGAAGAACACTTGGTCTTGGAAGGATTGGGATTCTGATACAAATTTGAGATCTCCAAGGATCCCAAAGGATTTTTTGATAAATTTGGATTTTGGGTATTTTGGATTACAAGGGAATGGTTTTTGGAGAGTTTTTCTGAAAGGCTTCAATTAGGATTTTTCATTCTACCTTCCTCTTTAGTTCTTGGTCCTTTTATAGAGAGTTTTTGGTACACAGCAATGGAGAGTTGTTTGAAATCCGAAGCCAGATTGAAAGTGTGCTGGAGTCCATCTTGATTATAGTGCTTGCAGGTACTGATGCTTATCCTGAATGAATTATCTTTGTCTTGCTTTTGGTACAGTGCTTGCATGTCATGTCTTTGTTTGCTGCTGTATCTTTTATCAATGATTTATGTTGATTTGATTAGACGATACTGGCTACTCTTGTTAGTGATTTGAGCAGAGGGTTTTACTTTTGTCAGTGATAAGGAATCTTGTCAGTAGCCATTGTGATTGGTGTGATTTTGATTTTGCTTTCAGAGAGCTGCTTTGAGATCTGTGCCTCATTAGGTCCCGAAACAATTTTCTTCATTGGGTGTTTGATTGGAGGAAGATGAACTAATATCTTGATCTTCTTCTTCTTCTTCTTTTCTGAATTATGCCAATGTTTCTAGTAAATATTTTTTGTATTCTACCCTTGTCCTTGCTGATGCTAGTCTGGAACTGGCAAAGGATCTCTGGGTGAGGAATCTTGAAGTAAAGGGTTCCATTTTGACTGATAATTATGGATTTTGTTGAACCACTCTATTACTTTGGGCTTAGTAGCTTTCTCTGGATTAAATTCTTGCAACCATTTTGTCTTGAATTTTCTTGCCAATGTTGGCTGAAAATTTGGAATATTGATAATAGAATATTTCCAACATGAAATCCATAATAGAAAAAATTCTGCAAAGAAATTAAGAAGAAGAGAGAATTTCTTTTCTCTTTCTGGTAATAATATTTTTTGTTTATAGATAAGATATCCCTCATTGACCATTTGGGATAGGATTTCAAGAGTTGGCCCATAATGGCACCACCAGTCTGAGAACCAGTATGGAAAGTGGAATTTTGTGTTAGTTTTGAAGTAGAATAACCAAGAGTGCTTATGGTGAGCATTTTGAAAGAGGAATGCATGGTACCATGCGTTCCTATAATCCCAGTAATTGAAATATTTAGGATTGTATTTATGGGATAATTTTTTGAAGGTGTTTGGGCTATTTCCTTATACAGATGGAGACAAAACTTGGCACTGACCTGGTGGTTGGACTGGCTATTCGATCGGTGGCCAGCAGTTCGGTCGCCAGTCCGGCCACCAGTCTGGCTCTTGATTCGATAGCCTGTTTGGTTGCCAGGATGGTGCCAGTCTGATTATCGATCTGATCGCCAGTCCAGCCATCGATCTGATAGCCAGTCTGGTCACTAAGTCGGTGCCAGTCTCATCATCGATTCGATTACCAATTAGATTACCAGTCCAGCCACCGATCCGATTATCGATCTAGCCACCGATCCGATTATCAGTCCGGTCATCAATCTGATAGCCTGTTCGATCATCGATTTGATTATAGTTTGGCTGCCAGGCTGGTGCCAATCCGATCACCAGGTTGATGCCAGTCTAACTCAGACTGGTGACTGAACTGGTACCGGGCAAGGGACCGAACTGGCATTACGCTTGTAATCGGATTGGCGACCAAAACCGAACTAGTGTTGACATGGTGACCAAACTGACTGTCGGATTAACATCAAGTTAACAGTTGGACTGGCACTGGCCCGATAGATGAATTGACGATCGGACTAGTGACTAGACTGGCACCAACTAAATTATAATTTTATATTATATTACAAAATATTTGTTATATTTATTATATTTTATAATATAATATATAATATAATATATTTATTATAATATTTATATTATTTATATATATTATAATAAAATTTATTTTATATAATAATATTTTATATTATTATTAAGGTAATAATTTATGACTTTACTTATATATATTTTTTATTTTTTTAATATTTTAATATTTTTTTTTAAAAATGGAGATGTAGTAATAAGATGAAGTCGCGGGTGCAACCTATAGCTTCACTTTACCTGTTACTTCTTTTAAATTTTTTAACTTTTCTTTAATTTTTTATTATATTATATTATTTTAAATATTTTAAATATCATAATTTATTAGGTTATTTTAAATATTTTTTTTTATTATGTTATTTTAAATATTTTTAATTTTATTATGTTATTTTAATTTTTACTATGTTTTTAACATATTTTTTAATTTTATTATATTAAAATTTAATGAGGGAGAAGCATTTAATGAGATATCAAATTTTTATTTGGTTTTGCATCTATTAAAATTGAATGAGGGGAAGGAGAGAGCATTTAATGAAGACATAGGTTTCACCTGCATCTTCAGGTAATTTTTTTTTGTTTATATTTTTTTTGGTTTTGAAGATGCAGAACCCGTGTCTTCAAGAAAAGCTTCTTTTTTTTTCTGGTTTTGAAGATGCAGATTCCACCTTCTTCAAGAACCTGCATCTTCAAGCAAATTTTTTTTCCCAATTTTGAAAACATAGATTCCACTTGCATCTTCAAGTGGGTTTTTTTTTTTCTATTTTGAAGACGTAGGTTCAACCTGCGTCTTCTCCACGTGGCAAAAAAAAATGGTAACACATGGCCAAAAGAATGGTAGTTTGGTAAAATTGATTAGAGAAACCCTATTTTGGTAATTTTATTTTTAAATATATTATTTTAAAAATCCATAAATCATCTATGTTGACTAAATTTCTAACTCTAGATTTCTCATTTAAGATTTGTCATAATACAATATACTTTATAATATCATGGTCTTTTAAAAAACATCTAAAATATTTTTTATTATTGATTTTTCTATTCAAAACTTTTTTATTTTATAGTTTACAATTTTTTTATTTTCAAATTTTATTTTCCACATCATAATCCTAAAAATTTGTGCTTTCATGTTTTATTTTAGAATTTTTTTTTGAGTTTTTTCTACATCATATTCCTTCCATTCCATATTCACAAAACTTTCTTTTTCATTTTTTTGATGATTTCTTCTTAATTCTTCTCTCATGTCATATCCTTTCGTTTCATATTTTAAAATTTTCTTTCTTATTTTATTTTGGTGATTTCTTCTTAATTCTCTTCCATGTTATATTCTTTCCATGCCATATTCCTAAAATTTTCTTTTTTATTTATTTTGCTAATTTCTTCTAAATCCTCTTCTACGTCATATTCCTTCCATGCCATATTTTCAAAACTTTTTTTCTTATTTCATTTTGTTGATTGCTTATGAATCCTCTTCCATGTCATATTCATGTTTGTTGATTTCTTCTAAATCCTCTTCCACATCATATTCTTGTTTGCATATTTATTCTGAATCATTTCTTCTAAATCCTTTTTTGCACTATATTTCTATTTGTTGATTTCTTCTGAATCCTCTTCTGTGTCATATTCACAAAACTATTTTCTAGTTTCTTCTAAATCATCTTCGTTATTCTCATCTAGGTTTCTAACAGTCATGGATATAAGGACATTGAAAATTCAATTTTAATGGTTGTGTACTCCTATAGTAATGAAGCCCACATCATTTTAATCTTAAAAGACACAACTCTTAATTATATTTTCAATAAATAGTGGAGAGATGGAACCATTTATCCCCTATAATGGCTGATCTAAAATTTTATATTCCTAACTGATATGGAAAGATCACTGACGTGGAGTCCCTATCAGATCCAGCCGGATGCCACGTTGGTAGAAGCTGCCATGTCATACCCTCTCTTCGGGCTCCTTCACTGGGTGGCTCCCTCGAGGTCGAGCCCTCTCTCTTCGAGCTCTCTTCGCTCTACCCTTCTTCAAGGCGTTGCGTAAGATGCATGACTTCACCTGGACCGAAGAGTGCAAGGCGGCCTTCGAGGAGCTGAAGGAGTTCCTAGCCTCCCCACCTCTGCTGTCCAAACCGGAGGAAGTGGAAGAGCTCCTACTCTACTTGGCTATCACACTCGGGGCCATCAGCTCGGTCCTCGTCCTTACAGATCAGGATGGATCTCAGAAGCTGGTGTACTACACCAGCAAAATCCTCCGTGACATGGAGGTCAGGTATACTCACTCCGAGAAACTCATCTTTACTAATTGTGTCTGCTAAGCGCCTCAGGCCCTATTTCCAAGTGCATCCCATCGCGGTTGTGACCGATCACCGCTAAGAACCATGCTAGGCCACCCCGAGATTTCTGGGAGACTGGCTAAATGGTCCCTAACGCTGAGCGAGTTCAACATCGCATATCGACCGAGGTCATCGCAAAAGGCCGAGGTCCTAGCTGACTTTGTGGTCGAATGTACAGGGCCCTCCGAGGAACCAGAACAGACGGTCCCGGAGAGCTGAGCCGAGTCCGAACCGCTGGAGGACCTTTGGATCCTATATATAGACGGTGCCTCCAATTCCTGTAGGAGCAGAGCGAGCCTCATCCTCACCAATGCCGATGGAGTGGTGACAGAGTGCACCCTTCGCTTCAAGTTCGTGGCTACAAACAACCAGGCGGAGTACGAAGTGCTTCTCGCTGGCCTAAAAGTATCCTGCGAGCTAGAAGTACAAAGCCTGAAGGTTTTCACCGACTCCCAACTGGTTGCCGGACAAGTCTCCGAGGAATACGAAGCCCGAGATCCCTAGATGGTGAAGTACTTGGAGAAGGTCCGTTCAAGCACGGCAGGCTTCCGTTACTTCCGTATTTTCCACATCCCTCGTGGAGAAAATGCTCGGGCGGATGCATTGTCGAGGCTTGCAACCCTATCGGACTCATCCCTGGGTGTGCTTACGTCGAGTATCTCGAGAGTCCAAGCTACGAGAGTCCAGAGGAGGTGCAACAAGTAGCCCATGAGCTGAACTGGATGGATAAGTATGTCAGGTACATCCAGGATGGCCTTCTACCAGAAGACCGCAAAGAAGCCAGCCACATCAGAAGGAAGGCCACCCGCTTTGTCTAAATGGACGGTCACCTCTACCACCGATCTTATTCCTACCCACTCCTAAAATGCCTCAGGCCCACAGAGGCAGCCTTCTTGCTCCAAGAGATACATGAGGGCTTCTATGGAAATCATGTAGGAGGGAGGATTTTGGCATACAAGGCCCTTCGCCAGGGATACTTCTGGGAGATGATGAGGGAGGACGCCGTCGACTTCGTCAAGAAGTGTGATAAATGTCAACGACATTCCCACATACCGCGTCTACCGGCTGCGCTGATCTCGCAGTTGTCATCCCTTGGCCCTTTGCACAATGGGGGATGGACATCCTGGGACCATTCCCCACCCGCTAGGGCAGCGGAAGTTCCTACTAGTGATCGACTACTTCACCAAGTGGGTCGAAGCGGAGCTGCTAGCTCGGATCACAGAAGTCTGTCATCTGCCGCTTCGGACTCCCTAACTGTGTCATCACCGACAACGGGCGACAGTTTGATAATCGAGAGTTCGAAGGATTCTGTGCCGAGCACGGCATTCAACACCGTTCACCTTGGTCGCTCATCCCCAGGCAAATGGGGAAGCCGAGGTAACTAACCGAACCATCCTCTAAGGACTTCGCACCAGGCTGGACCAGGCTAAGGGCAGATGATAGAAGAACTCCCAAGCATCCTATGGGCCTACCACACAACGCCCATAACGGCAATGGGTGAAATGCCCTTCAACCTCGTCTTTGGAGCTGAAGCAGTGATCCCAGTCAAGCTCGGTGTGCCCGCACTCTGGGTGCAGCGGTACGACAAGATACAAAACTCGGCACACCTCCTGCTCAACCTAGACCTCCTCGAAGAAACGAGGGACAAAGCCTGGCTTCGAATGGCAGCATACCGACAGCGGGTCGCCCGATATTACAACGCGCTGGTGAAGCTGAAGACTTTCCAACCTGGCGACCTAGTACTGCATCGGGCTGAGGCATCTCAACCCCGTGAGAGTGGCAAGCTCTCACCGAACTAGGAAGGCCCCTATAAAGTGGTCGAGACTCTCTCACATCGGGCCTACTATCTCGAGGACCTGGATGGTGCCAGATTCCCCGAATGTGGAATGCTTGTAATTTGAGGAGATACTATCAGTAATGTAAGTTTTTCTTCCACTAGAAATAAAGACTTTCTTCTGTATAACGTTTATTTGCCTTGTAGGAATGTCAAGCCTCGAGCCCAGCTCCTCGGCATTCAAGCCCGGAGAAAAGTCCTCTGGCACAAAGACCTGGGAAGCCCTCAGGTACTCAAGCCTCGAGCCTAGCTCCTCGGTATTCAAGCCCGAAGAAAAGTCCTCCGGCACAAAGACCTGGGAAGCTCCCAGGCACTCAAGCCTCGAGCCTAGCTCCTCAGCATTCAATCCCGGAGAAAAGTCCTCCGGCACAAAGACCTGGGAAGCCCCCAGGCACTCAAGCCTTGAGCCTAGCTTCTCGGTGTCCAAGCTCGGAGAAAAGTCCTCCGGCATAAAGACCTGGGATGCCCCTAAGTACTCAAGCCTTGAGCCTAGCTCCTCGGCGTTCAAACCCGAAGCTCAGATCTCCGGCCAGCACGTCTCCGAGCCCAGCTCCAAGGTGTCTAAGCTCCTGAGCCATGCTCTCAGGCCAATCAAGTCCTGGAGCTAAGTTCTCCGGCCAGCACATCTCCGAACCCAGCTCTAAGGCGTCCAAGCTCTTGAGCCTTGATCTCAGGCAGTCAAGATCCAAGATCCAGCTCGTCGAACAGCAGATCTTCGATTCCGACTCCGAAATAATAAGGCCCAGAACCTAGACTTCCGGCGCAGCTCTCATCCAGTAATGTCCCTGAGCCCAGCTCCAGGATGCCATCCCAAGATCGGTGCTCAGATCTCTGGCCAAGGGACCTTCGAGCCACGCAGCTCTCATCCAGCAACGTCCCTGACCCCAGCTCTAGGATGCCAGCCCAAGATCGGTGCTCAGATCTCTGGCCAAGGGACCTTCGAGCCACGCAGCTCTCATCCAGCAACGTCCCCGAGCCCAGCTCCAGGGTGCCAGCCCAAGACCGGAGCTCAGATCTCTGGCCAAGGGACCTTCGAGCCACGCAGATCTCATCCAGCAATGTCCCCGAGCCCAGATCCAGGACGCCAGCCTAAGCCCGGAGAAAAGTCCTCCGACACAAAGACCTGGGAAGCCCCCAGGCACTCATGCCTCGAGCCCAGCTCCTCGACATTCAAGCTCGGAGAAAAGTCCTCTAATACAAAGACCTGGGAAGCCCCCAGGCACTCAAGCCTCGAACCTAACTCCTCGGCATCAAAGCTCGGAGAAAAGTCCTCCGTATAAAGACCTGGGAAGCCCCCAGGCACTCATGCCTCGAGCCAAGCTCCTTGGCATCCAAGCCCGAAGAAAAGTCCTTCGGCATAAAGACCTGGAAAGCCCCCAGGCACTCAAGCCTCGAGCCTAACTCCTCGGCACCAAGTCCCGGAGACCAGCTCTCCCGCCAGCACATCTCCGAGCTCAGCTCCAAGGCATTCAACCTCCTGAGCCATGTCCTCAGGCCGGCACGTCTCCGAGCCTGGCCCCAAGGCGTTCAATCTCCTGAGCCATATCCTCAGGCAACCAAGTCCCGGAGACCAGCTCTCCGGCCAACACGTCTTCGAGCTCAGCTCCAAGACGTCCGAGTTTCAAAGCCCAACCTCCGAAGATCAAGCCCCGAGCCTAGCTCCGAGGCATTCAAGGTTTGAGAGGCCTTCGGGCACTCCAATCCGAAGCCAACCTTCTCCGGCACCAGAGTCTCGAGCCTCGTGTCGAGATGGTGAAGCTTAAGCCCCTACAGAGCTCAACTCTCCTCCCCGACCTCCCTACACTGAAAGAGAAGAAAAAGAGAAGAGGAGAGGGGAGAGAAGATATTCATACCACAAAAAAGAAGGGGGAGCCACACTTGCAGAACTACTTTTTATTACTTAAAGGAGATGTTTTACATTGCCTCCCGGCCCTGACAAGCCAGGTAGCCCAGTCTAAAAGAAGAAAAAGCAAAAAATCTATACAAGAGGTCCTATCCTATGGGCCGGCTCCTTCCCTGGACGATGTTCGGTCGAGACTTCTCCCTCCTCCACCTCCATCACGAGGCACCTTCCTGAGCAACCTCAACCGGAGGGACAGCTTCAATTGCCAACATCGCCGGAGCTGACTCGACCGTCTCCGCATGCGGCACAGGCTCGACCGTCGCCGCCCTCAATGTCGGCTCAACTGGTCCGGCGCCCTCGAGGTCGCCTCAGGACGAGCCCTGGTTGGAGCGGCCCCCTTCTCTGCTGCAGCTACCGCCGGAGCTGGAGCCTTCTTCCCAGGGCCCGGAGCACCGCCAGCCACTCCTCGGAGAGAATTCCCGCAGCTGAGTCCGGTAATAGGCGAACCCTTTGACGAAGGAGTCCGTTGCCGCCTCCTTGAAGTCCTTGATGTACTCGGGGAAGGCCTTGAAAGCAGCCACCGTGCCGGTAGCCTCCTTGCGAGCTCCGTCCGTGCTCCCCCCTCCTCCATCTGCTTTCTGGAGTGTTCCATCTGACGGACCACCATCGCCATCCCTTCTCGGCGATCTTCGCGGAGCGATCAGCAGCGATGGCCTTTTCTTCCGCCTCCGCAACCCTCTTCTCTGCAGTCGTCGCCTTCTTTTAGCCAAGACAGCCCTATCCTTCGCCGCCTCTTGCCTCGGCCCAGAGCTCTTAAGCCGGGTCCTCCTTCGACTCGAGCTCATAGATCGAGAGTTACACCAGCTTAGGGGAGCTCAATCGACACCCAGGTGCCCTAATTCCCCCCAGATACCATTTCAGATGCCAGATTCTCTCCAGATGCTTCTAGAATATTTCATATGCTAGGAGCCCATATTTACCAGGTTATCCCAGCACTCTAGGCCTCCAAATTCAAGCCCAGGAAGCAAGCCCAAGCAAGAAGAACCAAGATTCCTTTTGATACCAAGAGTATGCTAGCCCAGGGAACCAGGCGCCCTAGCTTCCACGGGGCCCAAGCCCAAGCCTTCCAAGTCCATGGCCGACCTCCTCCTTGCTGCCCTAAGGTCCACATGCCCAAAGGAGTAGGCATCCAAAAGGTTTGACCAAGTCCAAGTTGAAGAGAAGAAGGAGAAGACCAAGTTATTCTAACCTAGTTAGGATTCCTAATCCCTTTAAACATTGTAATTCTAACCTAGCTAAGAAAGGACTTGTACTCCAATTTGGAAGAGGACTTGTAACCCAAGTGAAACCATGGTTAGTGAGGGCATGGGAACTCTATAAATACCCACCCTCCCCCTCTTGTAATTAACTTTTTCTTATGAATAAACCTTGCTAAAATTTGGATTAATTGCCTTGTGTTTGAGTTTTGGTTCTTACTTTGAGTGCTCTCCTTGTGTTCCTGGATTGAAACCCTGCTGCCCTAGCACCCTCCTGCATCCCTAGAGATCAACCACACCCAAGGAACAGAAGCCCTTGCTGCCGTCCAAGCCCAGGAGCTTCTTCTTCCCTGGCTGCCATCTTCTAATCCTAATCTCGAATCCTTCCAAATCCTAGTTCATTTTCTCTTTTTTATTTGCTGTTTTTGATTGACCCCTGATGCTTGCAGGATCCTCGAGATGCTTCACCTTCCTAGAGGAGGCCTTCTTTGCTTCCAGGACCACCCAGATCAGCCATCAGATTTAAAGGAATCGAGGCTTCTTCATCCAAGCTCCAATCAGAGTGTGAGTGATCTCTTCTGTTACTGAATTTTAATCTCTGACTGGTTAGAAACCTTCCATTCTCTTTTTATCTTTATTATTTCTTCAATCCTGGTCAGTTGGTCTCCTATTATTTTTAAATTTTGATTTGTAAAATTGTTCTGTTCTATTATGTTTTTAAGGTCCCTGCCATTTGATGTTTCTACAGGATCAGATTTATTTTAAAAGGTGATGCTATAACTTATGTTTCTCTTACAGGAATTTTGATTTCTTGTAAAGGAGGGTGTATTTTTTCCATTGTTTTACCCTTCCCATCTTGCCAAGAGATTACACATTTTTCTGTAAGCATGTTTACTTATTTTGGGTTTTCTTTCATATGAAAATCAAACCAGATGAAGAAGTTATATTTGTTCTTAGTACTTCTAATGTTTGATAATATTTCTTTTGGATCTCATCTCTTTGTTCTTTGTTAAAACTGCTAAAAAACCACTTTCTTTTATTTATATTTTTTGGTGAAAAAAGTCCTTTCTTAATTTTTCTTTATCTATTGTGAAATCTTTATATATCATACAGATTTCAGAGTCTTTCATTTATATAATTTGTGAAAAAGTTGGAGAAATTCGTGGTGATGTTTGATCATTATAAATAGTTTAAGGAACTCTGGGTCCATTATCTACTTCCCTGAGTCTAGATCTAGGTAGTATTGGATCTTGAGGAGTCGATTGGTATCTATGACTATAGGTTCTATGAAAGCTCCTATTGAATTTTATTTCTACATCTCCTTCTGGAAGTGTAGTGATTGATTCAATAGTGCTCTGCACTTGTCTAAGAGCTGGAACGCTTTTTCTAGAAGCCAATTTTATGGAAGGGAGACCTGATCCCAGATCAGGATTTTGGAACGTGTGTGTTTCCTTTCAGGGTATTGGTTTGGAAATAGGTTGTGCTTCCAAAGATTCTTTTGTTAATCACCCGGATGTGGTCCAGATCATTGGTTACCTTATAGCAAATTTTGAAAGTAATTGCTACAGGATAAGATCCTGGCATGATATTAATCCATGAAGTTTAACATCAAGTTCTAATGCTTTAATAATGTTTTGGTCCCTGAGTTTTAGGGTTAGGTCTATATTACAATTAAAGTAAATAGGTCCTTCATACAAGCTTGATTCTACCATTCCTAACAGAGAGTCATTAAAATGGGTCAGGTGGCCATCTCTCAGATAGAGAATAATGGCAGTATCAAGCCCTCTTCTGACTAGGGGTTTGGCAGCAACCTGGACCATGCCTATATGGATAAACTCATACTTAGATCTAAGGGTTTTAATTAGATCTTGGGGGATTATTGATATAACTGTGTGATCGCCCGCTATTGACACAATTTTTTTCTTGTATCCTAACTGTATTATCAGGTAGGATTCTATGTTGATAAATTGATCTTTTGTTTATTTTTGGAACAGTCCATTTGTTCAACTATTCATCCCTTATATCCATTGAGTGGCTATAGGTATCATCTCCTCTAGAAGAAGAACCTGTAGAAAATGACCTAGATAGCAGATTCATATTGGAACCTCAATGTATCCCTTTCCCTTTAGACAGTTGCATATGGCCCGATAATGCCTATGCACGGCTAAAATGGCCGATACAAAGTCAACGCCTACTCAGGATATACTTTGATTCACAAATCAAAATCAGTTATCTTGGTATTTTTCTAATAATCCTCCCCCTGGCTCTGATACCAGAGAATGCCATGGAATTAAGGGGATAAAATTCAAGGAGAATTCAAAATGAATCTATTGAAACTATCAGAACATAAAGGAAATACTTTGCTAAGAAGATAGAAGTATGAAATATTGTAACACTAAGCAATTATAAATACCTCAATGCAACTTTCAAGTATGAGTGCTACAAAAAGAAATGAAAATCAGAAATATAAATTTTATTGAAAGTTTTTTGAAAGATATAATGGCATAAGCTTCATCTGCTTCTTGCCTTTTGAAGAACACTTGGTCTTGGAAGGATTGGGATTCTGATACAAATTTGAGATCTCCAAGGATCCCAAAGGATTTTTGATAAATTTGGATTTTGGGTATTTTGGATTACAAGGGAATGGTTTTTGGAGAGTTTTTTCTGAAAGCTTCAATTAGGATTTTTCATTCTACCTTCCTCTTTAGTTCTTGGTCCTTTTTATAGAGAGTTTTTGGTACACAGCAATGGAGAGTTGTTTGAAATCCGAAGCCAGATTGAAAGTGTGCTGGAGTCCATCTTGATTATAGTGCTTGCAGGTACTGATGCTTATCCTGAATGAATATCTTTGTCTTGCTTTTGGTACAGTGCTTGCATGTCATGTCTTTGTTTGCTGCTGTATCTTTATCAATGATTTATGTTGATTTGATTAGACGATACTGGCTACTCTTGTTAGTGATTTGAGCAGAGGGTTTTACTTTTGTCAGTGATAAGGAATCTTGTCAGTAGCCATTGTGATTGGTGTGATTTTGATTTTGCTTTCAGAGAGCTGCTTTGAGATCTGTGCCTCATTAGGTCCCGAAACAATTTCTTCATTGGGTGTTTGATTGGAGGAAGATGAACTAATATCTTGATCTTCTTCTTCTTCTTCTTTTCTGAATTATGCCAATGTTTCTAGTAAATATTTTTTGTATTCTACCCTTGTCCTTGCTGATGCTAGTCTGGAACTGGCAAAGGATCTCTGGGTGAGGAATCTTGAAGTAAAGGGTTCCATTTTGACTGATAATTATGGATTTTTGTTGAACCACTCTATTACTTTGGGCTTAGTAGCTTTCTCTGGATTAAATTCTTGCAACCATTTTGTCTTGAATTTTCTTGCCAATGTTGGCTGAAAATTTGGAATATTGATAATAGAATATTTCCAACATGAAATCCATATAGAAAAAATTCTGCAAAGAAATTAAGAAGAAGAGAGAATTTCTTTTCTCTTTCTGGTATAATATTTTTTGTTTATAGATAAGATATCCCTCATTGACCATTTGGGATAGGATTTCAAGAGTTGGCCCATAATGGCACCACCAGTCTGAGAACCAGTATGGAAAGTGGAATTTTGTGTTAGTTTTGAAGTAGAATAACCAAGAGTGCTTATGGTGAGCATTTTGAAAGAGGAATGCATGGTACCATGCGTTCCTATAATCCCAGTAATTGAAATATTTAGGATTGTATTTATGGGATATTTTTTGAAGGTGTTTGGGCTATTTCCTTATACAGATGGAGACAAAACTTGGCACTGACCTGGTGGTTGGACTGGCTATTCGATCGGTGGCCAGCAGTTCGGTCGCCAGTCCGGCCACCAGTCTGGCTCTTGATTCGATAGCCTGTTTGGTTGCCAGGATGGTGCCAGTCTGATTATCGATCTGATCGCCAGTCCAGCCATCGATCTGATAGCCAGTCTGGTCACTAAGTCGGTGCCAGTCTCATCATCGATTCGATTACCAATTAGATTACCAGTCCAGCCACCGATCCGATTATCGATCTAGCCACCGATCCGATTATCAGTCCGGTCATCATCTGATAGCCTTTCGATCGATTATGATTAGATAGCGTTGGCTGCCACATCGTGGATGATCACAGTCAGTAATCCAACTGGTAACTGGTAGCAGCACAACTGAGACGGTGTCATCATGGCGACCAACAGATACTCTTGATCTCCATACCAGAACAAAACTAATGAACTTTCCATTTGTACATTAAATCTGAATCATTACACATCAAGTAGAAGAAAACATCTGACTAGATAACATCTGCACAACATACTAATTATTATAAATATTATAAATTATTAATATTAATTATAATATTTATTACTTATTAAATAAATTTAATTTTATATTAATATAAAAATATTTGTTATATTATTATATTTTATAATTATATATATAATATATTTAATTATAATATTATTATTTATTAATAATAAAATTTATTTATATAATATTTTATCTTATTATTAGGTATAATTATGACTTTACTTATATATTTTTTATTTTTTTATATTTTAATATTTTTGTTTAAAAATGGAGATGTAGTAATAAGATGAAGTCGCGGGTGCACCTATAGCTTCACTTTACCTGTTACTTCTTTTAAATTTTTTAACTTTTCTTTAATTTTTTATTATATTATATTATTTTAAATATTTTAAATATCATAATTTATTAGGTTATTTTAAAATTTTTTAATTTTATTATGTTATTTTAAATATTTTTAATTTTATTATGTTATTTTAATTTTTACTATGTTTTTAACATATTTTTTAATTTTTTATATTAAATTTATGAGGGGGAGCATTAGGTGAATGATATCAAAATTTTATTTGGTTTTGCATCTATTAAAATTGAATGAGGGGAAGGAGAGAGCATTTAATGAAGACATAGGTTTCACACTGCATCTTCAGGTAATTTTTTTTTGTTTATATATTTTTTTGGTTTTGAAGATGCAGAACCCGTGTCTTCAAGAAAAGCTTTTTTTTTTTCTGGTTTTGAAGATGCAGATTCCACCTTCTTCAAGAACCTGCATCTTCAAGCAAATTTTTTCCCTTGAATGTTCAATTTTTTTTTACTATGCATGCAAGGCTCAAAAGTGGGTTTTTTTTTTGTGGTCAATACTGTTTTACGCGTGGTAACCTGGGTCTTCTACATGGCCAAAAAAAGGAACACGGCCAAAAGAAAGTTTGGTAAAAGGAAGAGAAACCTATTTTGGTATTTTTAAAATATATTATTTTAAAAAATCCATAAATCATCTATGTTGACTAAATTTCTAACTCTAGATTTCTCATTTAAGATTTGTCATAATACAATATACTTTATAATATCATGGTCTTTTAAAAAACATCTAAAATATTTTTTATTATTGATTTTTCTATTCAAACATTTTTTATTTTATAGTTTACAATTTTTTTATTTTCAAATTTTTTTTCCACATCATATCCTAAAAATTTGTGCTTTCATGTTTTATTTAGAATTTTTTTTTGAGTTTTTTCTACATCATATTCCTTCCATTCCATATTCACAAAACTTTCTTTTTCATTTTATTTTGATGATTTCTTCTTAATTCTCTTTCATGTCATATTCCTTTCGTTTCATATTTTAAAAATTTTCTTTCTTATTTTATTTTGGTGATTTCTTCTTAATTCTCTTCCATGTTATATTCTTTTCCATGCCATATTCCTAAATTTTCTTTTTTATTTTATTTTGCTAATTTCTTCTAAATCCTCTTCTACGTCATATTCCTTCCATGCCATATTTCAAAACTTTTTTTCTTATTTCATTTTGTTGATTGCTTATGAATCCTCTTCCATGTCATATTCATGTTTGTTGATTTCTTCTAAATCCTCTTCCACATCATATTCTTGTTTGCATATTTATTCTGAATCATTTCTTCTAAATCCTTTTTTGCACTATTTTCTATTTGTTGATTTCTTCTGAATCCTCTTCTGTGTCATATTCACAAAACTATTTTCTAGTTTCTTCTAAATCATCTTCGTTATTCTCATCTAGGTTTCTAACAGTCATGGATATAGGACATTGAAAATTCAATTTTAATGGTTGTGTACTCCTATAGTAATGAAGCCCACATCATTTTAATCTTAAAAGACACAACTCTTAATTATATTTTCAATAAAATAGTGGAGAGATGGAACCATTTATCCCCTATAATGGCTGATCTAAATTTTATATTCCTAACTGATATGGAAAGATCACTGACGTGGAGTCCCTATCGATCCAGCCGGATGCCACGTTGGTAGAAGCTGCCATGTCATACCCTCTCTTCGGGCTCCTTCACTGGGTGGCTCCCTCGAGGTCGAGCCCTCTCTCTTCGAGCTCCTTCGCTCTACCCTTCTTCAAGGCGTTGCGTAAGATGCATGACTTCACCTGGACCGAAGAGTGCAAGGCGGCCTTCGAGGAGCTGAAGGAGTTCCTAGCCTCCCCCTCTGCTGTCCAAACCGGAGGAAGTGGAAGAGCTCCTACTCTACTTGGCTATCACACTCGGGCCATCAGCTCGGTCCTCGTCCTTACAGATCAGATGGATCTCAGAAGCTGGTGTACTACACCAGCAAAATCCTCCGTGACATGGAGGTCAGGTATACTCACTCCGAGAAACTCATCTTTGTACTAATTGTGTCTGCTAAGCGCCTCAGGCCCTATTTCCAAGTGCATCCCATCGCGGTTGTGACCGATCAGCCGCTAAGAACCATGCTAGGCCACCCCGAGATTTCTGGGAGACTGGCTAAATGGTCCCTAACGCTGAGCGAGTTCAACATCGCATATCGACCGAGGTCATCGCAAAAGGCCGAGGTCCTAGCTGACTTTGTGGTCGAATGTACAGGGCCCTCCGAGGAACCAGACAGACGGTCCCGGAGAGCTGAGCCGAGTCCGAACCGCTGGAGGACCTTTGGATCCTATATATAGACGGTGCCTCCAATTCCTGTAGGAGCAGAGCGAGCCTCATCCTCACCAATGCCGATGGAGTGGTGACAGAGTGCACCCTTCGCTTCAAGTTCGTGGCTACAAACAACCAGGCGGAGTACGAAGTGCTTCTCGCTGGCCTAAAAGTATCCTGCGAGCTAGAAGTACAAAGCCTGAAGGTTTTCACCGACTCCCAACTGGTTGCCGGACAAGTCTCCGAGGAATACGAAGCCCGAGATCCCTAGATGGTGAAGTACTTGGAGAAGGTCCGTTCAAGCACGGCAGGCTTCCGTTACTTCCGTATTTTCCACATCCCTCGTGGAGAAAATGCTCGGGCGGATGCATTGTCGAGGCTTGCAACCCTATCGGACTCATCCCTGGGGTTGCTTACGTCGAGTATCTCGAGAGTCCAAGCTACGAGAGTCCAGAGGAGGTGCAACAAGTAGCCCATGAGCTGAACTGGATGGATAAGTATGTCAGGTACATCCAGGATGGCCTTCTACCAGAAGACCGCAAAGAAGCCAGCCACATCAGAAGGAAGGCCACCCGCTTTGTCTAAATGGACGGTCACCTCTACCACCGATCTTATTCTACCCACTCCTAAAATGCCTCAGGCCCACAGAGGCAGCCTTCTTGCTCCAAGAGATACATGAGGGCTTCTATGGAAATCATGTAGGAGGGAGGATTTTGGCATACAAGGCCCTTCGCCAGGGATACTTCTGGGAGATGATGAGGGAGGACGCCGTCGACTTCGTCAAGAAGTGTGATAAATGTCAACGACATTCCCACATACCGCGTCTACCGGCTGCGCTGATCTCGCAGTTGTCATCCCCTTGGCCCTTTGCACAATGGGGGATGGACATCCTGGGACCATTCCCCACCCGCTAGGGCAGCGGAAGTTCCTACTAGTGGTGATCGACTACTTCACCAAGTGGGTCGAAGCGGAGCTGCTAGCTCGGATCACAGAAGTCTGTCATCTGCCGCTTCGGACTCCCTAACTGTGTCATCACCGACAACGGGCGACAGTTTGATAATCGAGAGTTCGAAGGATTCTGTGCCGAGCACGGCATTCAACACCGGTTCACCTTGGTCGCTCATCCCCAGGCAAATGGGGAAGCCGAGGTAACTAACCGAACCATCCTCTAAGGACTTCGCACCAGGCTGGACCAGGCTAAGGGCAGATGATAGAAGAACTCCCAAGCATCCTATGGGCCTACCACACAACGCCCATAACGGCAATGGGTGAAATGCCCTTCAACCTCGTCTTTGGAGCTGAAGCAGTGATCCCAGTCAAGCTCGGTGTGCCCGCACTCTGGGTGCAGCGGTACGACAAGATACAAAACTCGGCACACCTCCTGCTCAACCTAGACCTCCTCGAAGAAACGAGGGACAAAGCCTGGCTTCGAATGGCAGCATACCGACAGCGGGTCGCCCGATATTACAACGCGCTGGTGAAGCTGAAGACTTTCCAACCTGGCGACCTAGTACTGCATCGGGCTGAGGCATCTCAACCCCGTGAGAGTGGCAAGCTCTCACCGAACTAGGAAGGCCCCTATAAAGTGGTCGAGACTCTCTCACATCGGGCCTACTATCTCGAGGACCTGGATGGTGCCAGATTCCCCGAATGTGGAATGCTTGTAATTTGAGGAGATACTATCAGTAATGTAAGTTTTTCTTCCACTAGAAATAAAGACTTTCTTCTGTATAACGGTTTATTTGCCTTGTAGGAATGTCAAGCCTCGAGCCCAGCTCCTCGGCATTCAAGCCCGGAGAAAAGTCCTCTGGCACAAAGACCTGGGAAGCCCTCAGGTACTCAAGCCTCGAGCCTAGCTCCTCGGTATTCAAGCCCGAAGAAAAGTCCTCCGGCACAAAGACCTGGGAAGCTCCCAGGCACTCAAGCCTCGAGCCTAGCTCCTCAGCATTCAATCCCGGAAAAAGTCCTCCGGCACAAAGACCTGGGAAGCCCCCAGGCACTCAAGCCTTGAGCCTAGCTTCTCGGTGTCCAAGCTCGGAGAAAAGTCCTCCGGCATAAAGACCTGGGATGCCCCTAAGTACTCAAGCCTTGAGCCTAGCTCCTCGGCGTTCAAACCCGAAGCTCAGATCTCCGGCCAGCACGTCTCCGAGCCCAGCTCCAAGGTGTCTAAGCTCCTGAGCCATGCTCTCAGGCAATCAAGTCCTGGAGCTAAGTTCTCCGGCCAGCACATCTCCGAACCCAGCTCTAAGGCGTCCAAGCTCTTGAGCCTTGATCTCAGGCAGTCAAGATCCAAGATCCAGCTCGTCGAACAGCAGATCTTCGATTCCGACTCCGAAATAATAAGGCCCAGAACCTAGACTTCCGGCGCAGCTCTCATCCAGTAATGTCCCTGAGCCCAGCTCCAGGATGCCATCCCAAGATCGGTGCTCAGATCTCTGGCCAAGGGACCTTCGAGCCACGCAGCTCTCATCCAGCAACGTCCCTGACCCCAGCTCTAGGATGCCAGCCCAAGATCGGTGCTCAGATCTCTGGCCAAGGGACCTTCGAGCCACGCAGCTCTCATCCAGCAACGTCCCCGAGCCCAGCTCCAGGGTGCCAGCCCAAGACCGGAGCTCAGATCTCTGGCCAAGGGACCTTCGAGCCACGCAGATCTCATCCAGCAATGTCCCCGAGCCCAGATCCAGGACGCCAGCCTAAGCCCGGAGAAAAGTCCTCCGACACAAAGACCTGGGAAGCCCCCAGGCACTCATGCCTCGAGCCCAGCTCCTCGACATTCAAGCTCGGAGAAAAGTCCTCTAATACAAAGACCTGGGAAGCCCCCAGGCACTCAAGCCTCGAACCTAACTCCTCGGCATCAAAGCTCGGAGAAAAGTCCTCCGGTATAAAGACCTGGGAAGCCCCCAGGCACTCATGCCTCGAGCCAAGCTCCTTGGCATCCAAGCCCGAAGAAAAGTCCTTCGGCATAAAGACCTGGAAAGCCCCCAGGCACTCAAGCCTCGAGCCTAACTCCTCGGCACCAAGTCCCGGAGACCAGCTCTCCCGCCAGCACATCTCCGAGCTCAGCTCCAAGGCATTCAACCTCCTGAGCCATGTCCTCAGGCCGGCACGTCTCCGAGCCTGGCCCCAAGGCGTTCAATCTCCTGAGCCATATCCTCAGGCAACAAGTCCCGGAGACCAGCTCTCCGGCCACACGTCTTCGAGCTCAGCTCCAAGACGTCCGAGTTTCAAAGCCCAACCTCCGAAGATCAAGCCCCGAGCCTAGCTCCGAGGCATTCAAGGTTTGAGAGGCCTTCGGGCACTCCAATCCGAAGCCAACCTTCTCCGGCACCAGAGTCTCGAGCCTCGTGTCGAGATGGTGAAGCTTAAGCCCCTACAGAGCTCAACTCTCCTCCCCGACCTCCCTACACTGAAAGAGAAGAAAAGAGAAGAGGAGAGGGGGAGAGAAGATATTCATACCACAAAAAAGAAAAGGGGGAGCCACACTTGCAGAACTACTTTTTATTACTTAAAGGAGATGTTTTACATTGCCTCCCGGGCCCTGACAAGCCAGGTAGCCCAGTCTAAAAGAAGAAAAAGCAAAAAATCTATACAAGAGGTCCTATCCTATGGGGCCGGCTCCTTCCCTGGACGATGTTCGGTCGAGACTTCTCCCTCCTCCACCTCCATCACGAGGGCACCTTCCTGAGCAACCTCAACCGGAGGGACAGCTTCAATTGCCAACATCGCCGGAGCTGACTCGACCGTCTCCGCATGCGGCACAGGCTCGACCGTCGCCGCCCTCAATGTCGGCTCAACTGGTCCGGGCGCCCTCGAGGTCGCCTCAGGACGAGCCCTGGTTGGAGCGGCCCCCTTCTCTGCTGCAGCTACCGCCGGAGCTGGAGCCTTCTTCCCAGGGGCCCGGAGCACCGCCAGCCACTCCTCGGAGAGAATTCCCCGCAGCTGAGTCCGGTAATAGGCGAACCCTTTGACGAAGGAGTCCGTTGCCGCCTCCTTGAAGTCCTTGATGTACTCGGGGAAGGCCTTGAAAGCAGCCACCGTGCCGGTAGCCTCCTTGCGAGCTCCGTCCGGTGCTCCCCTTCCTCCATCTGCTTTCTGGAGTGTTCCATCTGACGGACCACCATCGCCATCCCCTTCTCGGCGATCTTCGCGGAGCGATCAGCAGCGATGGCCTTTCTTCCCGCCTCCGCAACCCTCTTCTCTGCAGTCGTCGCCTTCTTTTAGCCAAGACAGCCCTATCCTTCGCCGCCTCTGCCTCGGCCCAGAGCTCTTTTAGCCGGGTCCTCTTCGACTCGAGCTCTGACTCGAGCTCCTTCTTGGCCCGAGTGGCATCGACGATCTCGGCCTGGAGGCCCTTAGCCTTCAGGTTGGTCTCCCGAACCTCGGCGTCGTTCCGACCCGCCTCGGCCTTCAGGGACTCGAGCTCTGCCTGTTGCTCCTTGTCCCTTTTTGCCTAATTGCGGCAGTAGTCTCGGATGAGAATCAGTTCTCTGCCTTGCTGCATCGAAAGAAATATGTTGGCCACGGTGCTAGAAAGGCTTAGAAGAAATCAAGGAAAGTTGAAGAGAACTTACGGCGTACAGGTTTGTGAACGACAAGCTGACGACGTCGCTCAGGAGCCTCCCGCTCCCTTCCCGCCGATCGCAGGACTGGACCGAGAAGTCCATCATCCGCTCGGCAAGTTTCGGGTCCTTCACCAGGGAGACGTTGGGCCCTAACCGGAAGGGGACTCGATGGTAGTCCCTGTCCTGCTTCTCTGCCGACTCGGATCCCTCGGCGGCGGGAGGCGTTCTCGACACCAGTTGCAAGTTCGGTGCCGCTTTGGGCCGCGCCTGGGGTACCGGGCTTGCTTTTTTTGGCCCCCCATCCTCCTCGACATCGACAACTTCCGGAGTGGGGGCTTCTACCCTGGCAGCTGCAGCGGCCGACTTGGCGCGGATGACCACCTCGGGCTCGGGAGCCAGGACGAGGTCGCGCTGCCCGGAAGGCTCGTGGACGGGCTCGGCCGCCCTCTTCCGCCTTCGCTCTATGATCGTGGCGTCCGCCCCGACCTGCACCAGCCTCGCACCGTCTTCGACCCGAGCCCTCTTTGGAGCGGGTTTGCCAGTCTCGGCTGCCTGCTCTTGTTCCTTAGAAAATGAAAGTAGCTCATCCATGGAGAACTTCATCTCTGCATCAGAAAAGACATGGTCAGTCCCAAAAAAAAAAAAGAAAAGAAAGAAAGAGAAGAAAGAAGAAAAGAAGAAGAAAGAAAAATGAAAAAGGTGGCCAAGTCGAACTCACCCGACTCCTGCGCCGAACCGACCCCGGCCTTGCGAAGATTTTGCTCCAACAGCAAGACCTCAAGTGAAGGGATCTCAACCGATCTGAGCAGCTCGTATAAGTCGAGGTCGGCCGCTTCGATGGAGGAGTTCCTATTCAGAGACCGATCTGGGTCGCTCCAAATCTAGTTGATCCCCTCGACCAAGGCAAAGAAGTACCTACTCTTCCATCCCTTGGAAGAGGGGATCTCAAACCTGATACCCCGAGGGCGAGAAGGAAAGGACCACCACCCCTCCTCGGTGGGATGGCGTTTCAAGATAAAAAAGGCCCTGAGCAAGGAGAAACGGGCAACAATCCCATGAAAGTGACACAGGACGATGAAGCAGAAGATCATCCTAATAGCATTGGGGACCAACTGGGCCGGGACAAGTCGATAGTTGGCCAAAAAAGAAAGAAAGAAGGGGTGTACAGGAAAGTGAAGTCCCCCGTGAAGGTCTCCTCGTAGAAGGCGATCCGTCGAGGACCACTGGATGTAATCCGCTCCCTCGGACAAGGAACGGAGAGATGAATGGACTCGAGAATACTGTAAGCATCCCGGATGGCCACAAGATCCTCGGCGGTGATCGCCGAAGCAATCCCACCTGGACCTGTCGACCGGGAAGGTTCGGGTTTGGGAATGGGAACAGGAGGGGGAGCGGGAAGATGAGCCAAGTGAGGTGAAGGAGAAGACCGGGTTCCCTAATGGCTACCGGGCCATGGAAAGGTCTCCTACTGAACTCATACCTTGCCGCCTCCATCTTCTCATCAGAGGAAGAAGGAGTCCTCGGCCGGGAAGGTCTGGCCTCAGCTTGGCAGGAAGGACGGAAGTTTGGACCAAAACGATCCATGGAAGAAGGAGAGAAGGATGGGAAGACCTACGACACCTCCTAATCGACTAAAGGGAGGGGAAGAAAGAGCTAACCTGCTAAAGTTCTAGGAGGACGTTGACGGCCGGAGGAGAAGGAGGCTCCTGTATGATACCGGGCATGAAAGGATTCGGAGGTAAGTTTTGGAATGACTTACCCCTCTCTTCGAGGCAACCTGCACCCGACTGTACCGTTACGGCTTCTCCAAGAGACTTGCCACGTGTCGCTGATCAATGGGGCCAGCGCCCCCAATCCGACCGCGGTTGCTCTGACTTCCGTGCCTGCTATAACTACTTCCTGGACGTGGCCGCGTGGCGCCCCCGCACAGGCCCGAAGGACCACCGAGCGAGGCGCTGCCGATTTTGGTCATTATTGCACCAGATTTCTTCACCTTTCCACGTCAGCACTGCAATTACTTCCTTCACCCCGAGCGCCACGCGCTAATGGACCTCGGGAGTGGGGGCAAATGATGTGGCTAGATCGCTGACGTAGCGCGGACAGACTGACATGGAGCCCTCACTGGCCCCATGATGGATTCCCACAATGAGCCCCTTCGCCGGGCTAAGCACCCCTGAAGCAACGGGGCTGCCTGCCAAAGCTGAGCTCCGTCCTCCGTCAGGTCGGTCCCCGCCAAGTCGGGATGCCTAGCTCGGAGCCGGGCACAAGCCACCGTTCCAGGCGGATCCCTCGAGGTCGGGCCCCGTGGTCAAGAATCGAGCTCAAGCCTCTTCTGCCATGAGGAGCCCTCCGAGGTCAGATACCCCGGGCTGGTCAGCCCCCGTCCATCTCAGTCAGGTCGAGCTCGTTCGAAGCTGAGCCCCGCTGGTCCGGAGTTTAGCTTGGCCCTCCACCACACAGCCGAGCCACTCTAAAGCGAGCCCGCTAAAGGCGGGCCCCATCTCTCCAGCTCGGTCCCCCGATCCAGACAAAGACACCAGCCGCCACGAGAGCAGCGCCTCTCCTCCAAGGACAATGGCGGTCCTCCCAAGGGCCGTACAGCAGCCCAACCATGCTGCCATTAATGCCCATGGCCATCACTCATTCCTGAAAGAAAGGAAGCTCACATCAAGGCACCATTCCCTCCATCGACCTGTTGTACGACCGAGAAAAAGACCTGACTGGAGGGCATGGGTCCCGAGAACGGCGGCCTGCCAATCGAGGCCCTGCCAGGTTTCTAGCAGAAGCAATGTCAGAAGCAGAAGCTTCCCAACTATCTGACAGAAAAGATGTCCCGTCTACGGCACGATACCTCGTCGCACACGCTTGACAGCAAAAGACCCAGCCAGGGTAAGCCAAAGAGGGGTAACACAACAAACCAAAAAAAAAAGGAAGAACAACAAGAGCAAGCATTGGAAAAGAGAGAGAGAGGCCTGATAAGAGGGCAAGATCACCTCAGCCATCACCTCTCCCAGCTCACTTATACTCTTATTTTCCATACACTCTACACTCACTCCTCTTAGCGTGGAGCTCATTCAAAGGGGCTCGACCAGGAGGATTTGTTCTCCTGGATCGTCACTGACTTGACCGTCGGAGCGCCCCCGCCGGAATCCCGGCCCGGGTCACTGACGCTGTTCCTTGCAGGTCTCGAGGCACCGGAGGTATCCCCAGCAGGCGGGCGTGCGACTCCTGACATCACCAGCAGCTACGCCCACGACGATCCGGGCAGCAACAGGTATTATAATATATAGTATTTTCTTGTTAATTTTATTGATCAGTTGAGTTGTGCTTAAAAATTGGTTATAAAATATATTTTAATATTATTATGATGAATATTGATCTTTGAATAGGTACCAATTATTATATCAATTAAATTTCTTATAATTATTGTAAAAAGATAGATAGGCTATTATATTATGACAAGTAAATTTGCTTGTAATAATTATTATAATAATATAAATTTATAGCAATAATTATAATTGTTGCTAATAATTATTAAGAGTTTATCTTTTAGTGAAAATTATAATTACCGTAAAAGATATACTAGATAGTTTGCTATATAGTGATAATTATATTGCTGGTAATAATTATCATAATCATATAGACCTATAGAAGCAAATATATTTGCCACAAAAAATATACTAGACAAGTTGCTATGTAATGGCAAGTATATTTGCCAATAACAATTACCATAATAATACAAATCTATAATGATAATTATAATTGATACAAAAGATATATTAGATAGGTTACTATATAGCAGCAATTATATCTACTGGTAACAGTTACTTTAATAATATATATCTATAGCAGCAATTATTTGTACCTTTACCAACACCCCCTATAATTACTGCTATAACATTTCTCAACCTTGGTTCTACCGGCAATTAGGTAATTACCAGTAAAAGTTCTAGTGACAATACTAATTATCGCTAAAAGTCAAAATAATTACCGATAATAGTCTTTTTTATTATAGTGTCGGTTCCTCCATATCTTCTTTATTCTTACTAGATTTAGTTTTCCCATCAATCTTTCTGCCATGACACTCCCAAGAGAAGTGCCCAACTTTGCTATAAGAATAGCACTCAACATGAGACTTGTCGAATTTCTTTTCATGGATCTCACCGTAGCTTCCTCTGCGTCTTCCCTGCTATGGCCTCTAAAGAATTTTGGCTATGGTAGGAAGAGTTTTGCTCGTCTCTTCCTCTTCCGTGATTATGACCATGACCTCTTTCTCGAGGTTGGCTTCTTCATCTTTATCATGGTCATCTCCTTTGATTTTGAGAGAGTTTTGCTTGCAAGACTTACTCCATGCCATCTTGCTTGTCTTTATTTAATCTTTCTTCATGAGCACATAAGGATCCATTTAATTGATCAATGGATATAGCATCCAAATTCTTGGACTCTTCAATAGCATAACAATGTGCTCAAACTTTGAATTGAATGAGCAAAGATCTTCTCCTTAATGCAAACATCTTGAATATCTTTATCGAGTCTCTTCATTTGATTTACAACCACCAAGACACGTGTGGCTTTCATTCGGAGTCCTTCAAACTCAACCCTTAGAGTTTGAAGATGAGCTTTCTTCACTTTATCTACTCTCTTGAAAGAAACTATAAGAATCTCCCATGCTAGCTTGCTTGGCATTGGTTGCATTTGCCACCTTCTCAAACATGTCATTATCTAAACCTTGATGGATGATGCTGAGAGCACTTTGATCCTTCTTCCTTTGCTTTCATAAGGCTATTTTTTGAGCTTGATCCAACTCTTCATTTCCAGGTACAATAAAGTCTTGGTCAATAATCTCCATACCCTTGAGAGCCAAGAATTGTCTTCATTCTAATTGCTCAATTCTTATAGTTATCTTTGGTGAAACGAGAAAATTGAAAGGGATATGATATACATTTTGAAGCCATTTTCTTCAAGAACTAGGCTCTGATATCATTTTGTTGGAATGTGATGGGCACATTCACACCCACAAGGGAAAAGAAATTTGAAGAAATAATAATTTAATTTATTGAACTCTCAATTCTATTTAGACTCAAAACATAAAGCCCTATATATAGATATAAGAAGATAACTTTTAATAATCAATCCTCATGAATACAAGCAACCCTTTAAATTCTAATGATTTCATCTCCTAAAACTCTTGACTTCTAAAATCTTCTTGACTCTTAGACTTCTAACAATGATTCTTATTCACTTTTACACTTTTCACTTTTAGATTCTAGTCTTCCATAACTCTTTAATTAAGAGTTACATAACTACAACTATTAAATACTAGACTCTTGATTTTCACAACATATTAAATACTTGACATAAATAACAAATTAACTTCCAACAATATTAACCATGAAAGGAAAAGATGAAAGTACATCATCACCAGCTTAAGCTTGCTGCATAATGCTTTGCATAGGTAAACTAGCATCAACCTGAGACAATAGTGTTTTACATACAACTTCTTTAATTTATAGCTCTCCCAGACTGAACAAATTTAAGTTTTAGAATGTTTTGCCTCATTAGAAGACTCAACTTGGACAAAAGCTCAACCTTAAGAAATACTTACTCTATAGCCACTATAGACTAAAGTTTCCACGATGATTGGTGGAAGGCACCTTTCATTGCTGAAAGCAGTGTAATCTACATAGTTCTAGAATGATATGGGGTCAAAACCAGAATGCATGGCAAAGGATTAGATATTTTGCTGGCTACATAATTACGGTGCTATGGAAGGAGCGAAATAGAAGATGCTTCGAGTATCATGCATTTCTCCCCCAACCCAGCGGCACGGCAAGCTGCGAAGTTATTTTTATCATGGACCGAGCACATCTCCAGAATTGACTTGCCAGCTTTTCACACATCAAGAGAACTGTTTTCAGGTTTCTCGTTTTAGCATCTCGCAGCTAGTGATAATACGAAGTCTTAGATGGAAACTTATAAGCAGCGGATAGGAGTTCAATTTTGAAGAACAAGCGCACGAGGGAACTTCATTCTACTTCGCTTCTTCCTGTTTCCCGCTCATAGCCACTGCTGTTTTCCTCTCTGCGACTTCTAATGGGGTCCACTCTGTAGCCTACCTGGCAACCATGCAAACGTTGAGTCCACTGAGGTTGGGTCCAGATGGTTCCATAATTATAAAAAATCTTGCCCCCAGTTTGTAGGGCTGGAGCTGGGCTCGAATCGAGCTTCAGGCCAGAAATAAATCGGGTCAGACTTGGACTTAAAAATAAAAGTCTTTAATTTTTGGGCCGGGCTCGTGCTCTCCCCGGCCCGAACCCCGCCTAACCCGGCCCGAACCCAGCCTGAAAAAGCATGGTCCGAACCCGGCTCACCAGCCTGATAGTTTTAGGATTTTAATTTTTTAGATTTTTTTAGAAATATGTACGGGTAGTTAAAATAACTTCATTTTATCATTTTATCTTCAATGTGGTAGGTCCAATCGGACTTTAATTTAGACCGGACTATGTATCGGTAATTAAAAAAAATTATTTTATCATTTCATCTTCAATTTGGTAGGTCCAATTGATTTTAATTCAGACCGACCCAATCAAAGCCTAATTTAGGTCGGCCCAATCAGGCTCGGGTTTGGGCACGAGCTAGGCTCGGACCGGATTTTTTCAAAATAAATCGGCCCTAAGTTCGATCCAAAGCCTGATTTTTTTTCCAGATCAGGCTCGGATAGGGATATGGCCTAAGCTCGGCCTGGTCCATTTCTAGCCCTACCTGCATGGAATCTTCAATGCCGATAGTTGAAAGAGAACCAACACCATTCTCTATGCTTAATTATATTTGCAGCGCAAACCTTTTACTAGTAAAAACTTTGTATGTGAGTTTGTTCTTCCCTGACTCATATGAGGCTTTGTCCAAGTGTTTCGTGGTTCTTAGGCATGTCACACAAAATAGGCGCATTAATTTTAGTTAATTCTATGGAAATCTGGGGCTTTGTTTAGATATTATAGTGGTGGGGGTACACCATATATCATGCATTCGTCTCTAGATATCTTGATAAGATAGTGGTGATTAAGGTTTATGTAAAGATATGATGCTTTGTAACAATTTTTTGAATTTCCTTATCTAGATACTTCCTACCATTACCACAAGCAATGTATATAATAGTTCGACGAATTACTAAATTTAGGTTAAAGATTAGATATGCATATCTTTCCCAGTAGATGCTTTTTTTTTTTAAAAAATCTCAATCTGTATACCACTCCACAAAATAGAAGTGGCACTTTCTATCCCTTTATTTTAATTCTCTTATAAAAGATGGGCTGAATAATCGCTATGCCAAGCCATGCATATTGGAGCGCCAATGGGCCAGGTCAAGCTCAAACTTGTGTTTTTCCCCGTGTCTATGCCTCAAACATAAGCTCAACCTTAATAATCCTGATAAAATGTTGGATTTTTTTTTTTTTTTTTTGATTAACCAAATTGTTCAAGATACAATCCTGGAATACATACAGCCAAGAAAATCAGACAACAAAATATCCCTAAACTGTACAGGTAGCTCCTCTAAAAGAAACCAAGAGACCTCTCCAAAATGATCGGCCATAAAGGAAGCACCTAGTCTGCCGCCCGAATTGGCTTCCCAGAAAAACATGTCTGACTATGATCCCAGAACATCCACATAAGAGAGAACAGATATCCCGAAGCAGAGGGTGGGCAAGAACAGAGCGGAAGGCCTCCTGATCCAGGAAATAACCGTCTGCGAGTCTCCCTCATAATCAGATGGTCAAGCTGGAGAACCATCCTAGCATACCTGATTCCAGCCCAAGCAGCATGAAGCTCTGCCATGGAAACAGTAGGGTCAAAAAGATGGACTCCCCCCGTAGCAAGGAAACCGACCCCCGATGCTCGTATAACAAATCCAGCACCACCAGTGGCACTCTCACGCTCCCATGAAAGCTAACCGTCGCATAGGTCGAAGGAGGGGGCTTCCAAGAGAAGAAACCTGATGGACACTCGAAGAGCAGAACTGGAGTCCCAGATCTCAGAACAATCCACGGCCATTCTCTGATACTCCTTGAGTAAGTCCTGGCTCGCTCGACAATAAACCTGGGCGAACAAGTAGCAGAACTGAAGACTATAGCATTATGGGTGAGCCATACATGATAAACTAAATAAGCCAGGAACCTCAGAGAAGTTGAAAAGGGGGGAGCACGAAGGGCATAAAGAAAGGAGTCCACGACATCGTCCCCATGGTAAATGAAAGAACTGTTGCCCACCATGGACCAAACCTGTAAGGCTCTCCTACAGAGAAACAAAGTATGCCCAATAGACTCCTCGTCTGCACCACAAATCGGGCATGATGAGGGAAGGTGGATGCCGCGCGAGCGCAGGATAGATCTCGTAGGGAGATGCTGCCAGGCCACTTTCCAGAGAAAAAGCCTCACTCTAGGATGTACCGGGAGAGACCAAATCCATGCAGCCTGAAAACTACTACTTTGAGACAAGGGGCTGTAGATAGAGTACAGATCAGCCAACGGAGCAGAAGAGAAGATTCCCAAACTCTAATATCAGGCAAGGGCTTACAGGAATATTGATGGATAGCACCCTTTCCCCCAGAACATGGCCAAATAGTGGGTAACCATAGCTGGGTCCCACCTTTGCACCCCAGGGAAAAGAAGGTCCGCTATGGTAGTAGAGACCAGCATATTGGAAGAGAAGAAGGTTGGCCACCTCTCCAAAGCATATCTGAGATCCAACCATAACTCTGATAGATCTGCCATCCCCCATAATCCATCTCATATGATGTATAAACATCAGGAGCCCACTTCACCATCTCCCTCCAAATAGCAGACCCACGAGATGAGGAATAAGCCAACTCCCCCCAGAAGACCGAATGTCATATCTAAGCCACATGAAGGAAGCCTAAAAGCTGTCTGGAACAAGAAGAGTCTGGTCACATGGTGAGCCAGGAGAGCCTCCCTCCGCACACAAGGGATTGGATGCCCGCCCTCCATCTTGACAGGCTGACAGACAGACTGCCATCCTACCAAATTAACTCACCTAGGAGCACCACTCGACCCCATGGGAAAGTCCGAGGAGCTGCTCAACTTTGATCACAATGGCCTTTGGATGACAGTATTGGCAAGCATATAAGCGGAAAGGAGGAAAAATAGATCTAATCAGAGTAAGCCTACCCATAGACGATAAAGCCCTACCCTACCAACCTTCCACCCTATCCTGCACTTCATGCACCAACAAAGTAGCATCTGCTCTGCTTAGAGAGGCACTAAAGATAAGGATACCCAATATTAGAGGGACCCTTCTCCCCAATCCCCATAATAGAATTGATAGAGTGATGGAGATGAACCGGGAGCTTCGGGCTAAAGTGCACCTCCGATTTTGCAAGATTAACCCTCTGACCAAAGCCGAACAATATTAGAAAGCACCCTCCTGAAACTCTGAGCGAGGTTTCAAAGCCCTACCAAGAAGTAAACAATCATCTGCAAAAAAACAAAAGATACGAGATCAGGAACACTGTAAGAGCAGCAACATATGAAAGAATTGTCGATACCCTAACAGCATCCCGTAATGCTCGCGAAAGAGATCAGCACAAATAATGAACAGGTAGGGGAGAGAGAGGACAACCTTGCCGAAGCCCAATCGTAGAATGGAAGAACTCGGAAGAAGATCCGTTAATAATAATCGAGAAGGAAGGATTACCGATGCAAGACATAATCCTGGAGACCCACAAGGGATAAAATCCGAAATCCAACAAAGCCCGCTCCACAAAGGGCCACTCAACACGGTCATAAGCCCTTTCCATGTCCAACTTAATAGCCATGAGACCACTCTGAATAAGAGCCTTATGAAATCATACATGAACTCCTGAGCCAACAAAATATTGTCGGAGGTGCTTCTACCCCCAACAAAAGCTCCTTGCTCAGGGAAGATAATACCTGGAAGAATGGGCTTCATCCTACTCGCCAGCAACTTAGCACACAATTTGTAGAGAGTACCACAAAGGCTGATGGTCTAAAATGAGAGGGATGACAAGCCCTCCGGACGTTTGGGAACCAGAGTGACATAAGTCCTTTTCCAAACCTCCGGCATATGACCTGTAGTGAAGAAAAACTTGCACAGCAGAAATGACATCAAGTTTAATAATGCTCCAATACCACCTGAAGAATAAGGGAGGATAACCATCCGGACCTGGAGCCTTGTCCTCATTCAAGGCCCAAGAACAACCATCACCTCAGCCTCAGTACAGGAGTATGGAGGGTAGAGTTTTGACTTTGGAAAACTATCATCTCCGGTATAGAAACCTGGAACATACCTGACACCCCAGAGTCAACCTCCACCTAGATCTGAAAAGGAGCCAACCTCCTATCTAATGTCCTCCTCCTCCATCCACCGCCCCTCAGATCTCAAAGCCACAATCCGATTCCTATGCCTCCGGACGAGAGTAGCTTGATGAAAGAAGTGTATTTATGTCTCCCCCAGCTAACCACTGAACTCTGGATTTCTGCCTCCATAATGTCTCCTGCTAAGTAAGGAGAGAATGATAGAACATCAGGCAATTACGCAGAATAGGCATATCACCATCATCCAGTTCCCCATCCCTTTCCTCCTCTCTAGAGATCATGGATCCCCTTCTCAACCTCCTCAATTCTGGTGAAATATTTTCCACCTCCTTATTCCATCTCCGCAACCGCCTTTTGAGGAGCTCCAACCCGTGGGGTGACCCGTATTGTGCATCCCCCCTAACAGGAGTCCTCCACACATCACGGACCACCTCTCAAGAATTTCGATAAGAGAGCCAAATCCTTTCAAACCTGAAGGGTGCATGGAGAGGAGAATTAGGGAAAGTAGAGAGAAGAATGGGACAATGATCAGAAGCCACTCTATCCAAGTAACGCAACACAAACTTGGGATACATATCAAGCCAGCTTGTGGCAGCAACAGCTCTATCCAGCCTTTTCACACCCGAGCCCCTTCAGATCTATTATTACACCAAGTAAAACGGGGCCCCACAAATCCCATATCCATCAATCCATTGGAGTCCAGGAACTATTTAAATTTCGAAGTGGCCAAGTTGTTGACAAAAAGGTTTACCCCTCTCTTCTCCTCTGCCTTGGTTATGCAATTAGAGTCCCCAACAACCACAGTGAAAGCCCTGATCTATCAACATGGAGATTTCGTGCCACAGATTTCTCCTCTCCTTATATTTATGCTTGTATAAACTCCTGACAGCAGCCATGTCGGCCCAAACTTTTAGTAACCACCAAAACCACATGCTGGGAACATTTATGAAACACATCAATTCTGGCAGCTCCTTTATCCCAAACAACAACATACCCCCAGATAGCTCAGACTCTATAGCATAGAAATCCCACCCTTGGGAAGACAACGACGGATCCTTTGCAAAGCAAATCCGTCCAATCTGGTTTCAAGAAGCACACAGATATTAGGCTTATGCAACAGACAAATCCAACGAAAGGAGGAAGCGAAGGAAGGTTTCCCCGCTCCTCTTATATTCCATGAAAAGATCTTCATTACAAGGGATCAATACCCCCGGAAGAGCCTTCCCCAAGGCTCTTCCCAGCATTAACATTTGAAACCCCCCTTCTTTGTACCTTCAAGTGCAAAAACAGAATAACCTTCAATTTCCCAACCACTTTCTCATGACTCAGAGCAGACCGAGCTTCACCAATCTTCACAAGCAGCCACCACCCCAGGGGAGCTAGATCCCCCCCACCGGTAGAAGAGTCGCAGAAGCCTCTAAACCTCCATCACACTTAGGAATATGGCCAATACTAGTGTTAGCAGGGATTAGCCAATCCTTCACAGACTGCTCAGACTCCCATGTTTACCTTCCAGCTTCTTCCTCCCTAGGTCAGCATCCCCACCCACCAGTGAAACAATGTTCTTCCCTTTGGATCCCTTTACAGCTAAATCACTCAGCGTCTTACCATCAATCCTCTCACGCCCACCAGACATAGAAGAGACAGTAGTAGATCCCTTACCCCGCGAGGGCCCTTCCATACAAGGAGCAGGGATACTCACCTTGGCCACCGCTGGTGAAGAGGGAGCCGGATCACTCGCAGGTGCCCTTGTCACAGCCTTGGAGATCCCCTTTAGGCTGGGATTTGGAGAAGGGGTAGAGCCAGGTTCGCCATGTATTGATCTAGTGGGCCGGCCTCAGGCAGGCCCAACTCCATTCTGTCTCCCAATGGAACCAAAACACCAAATCCTGCAATCACTGGTGGAGCTCCATCCTCGGACAACTCACCCAAACTGGCCTCCGGTGAACGATGGTGTGCAACTTTGCTGGGCTTCTGCCACCCGTCCGAGTTCGGAGGGGAACTGGCGAGGACGTCGCAATAGTTGGAGAGGCCACCGTAGGGGAAAAGAAGGGAGGTCAGGCGAAACCCTACTTGGAGCCTTATCCTTACCAGCCTCCTTCCTTTCCTTCACTAGTAAATGCCCAGGCTGCTACTACCGGACCCGGGTAGTCACAAGCCAAGGCCCAAGCTTGGGCCGTGCAGAGTCCTCCACCTCCATTTCGCCCTGTTCAGAGGGCTGCAGTGACGAGCCATCCTCCCCTTCTGCAACCTTCTGGCCGGAGCCACCCAGTCCCCATTGCCCACCAAGGCCAGAACACCTGCACTCCTCATCACCTTGCCCCATTCTTCCGCACTGGAAACAAACCCCCGAAGCATTTTTGTAGATGAATTGCTACCAGAAGATTCTCTTCTTCCTCTGATAAGGACCCCCGCCGCTTCAGCGATAGAGAAGCATCTAGCTCCAGCCGCACTCTTGCTAGCTAGCTTTCTTCAGATGGTTTATGAACCCATCAACGGAGATGGGCTGACCGGCTTCCTCAGCCACTGCCATAATGGTTGCAAGCTTCCAAAACTCAAGCAAAGTCCCGACAGATGCATCCAGACCACCACCTTCTGTATCACCATTTGTCCCGGAACGAAGTCCGGCTCCCAGTCATCCATGACAAGAAGCTGCTCCCCAGCAACCAGGGCCCGCCGGATCTGACGAACATGCACTCCCTCTCAGATTTCAGCCGGACCACCAGATGGTCCTAGCATGGAATCACCTCTGGTTCATAGGAGAGGTTGGCCTTCGATCTTACCTCCCTGGCCACCAGCTCCGCCGACACTCGCCTCCCTAAGCTTCTCAAAACGACGGCGAGGCCTTGCCACTCCGTCTCACCTCCTCCAAACCAGTTTCCGGTAGCTCAAGGACCTTCGTGAAGAAGCCTGCAACTGCTCCATCTAATCAGCAGGAAGCCTATGGAATGTCCAATACGCTCCTCGAACCACCCTCGACCACGTCCTCTCGCCCTCGCCGGAGCTCAAGGAGTCCTTCCCCTTCGTTGATCTTGTTCCTTCGTCCTCCGCCATGATCGTCGATCGATTGCTTCTTCGACACGAAATCACCAGGGTTGGACTTTTTTTTAAAAAGTGTAATAGGAGGCTCAACAGAGCTACCTAACTTTATTGAAAATTAAAAAAATACACTGAGAGATCGATCACAGACGGTGAAATAGAATAGTATTATAGTAGATAAATAAAAACTATGGTGAACCGAAAATTAAGTTCTGTAGAGAATGTGTTATAGGAAGAGAAAAGCGAAAAGTGTTACATTAAATAAATGAAACAAGTTTAGACGAGAAGTTAAAACAAACAAAGAAGACAGCGTAAATAGAATTGGTTCCGAAAAAAAGACAACAAGGACTAATTATTTTTTGATGCGAACATGCATGTTGGACCAATTTAAGACTGGGTTCATTGTTACCATAGATTTTAGCCAATGGTCAGTAACTTCATGTATCTTTTCAGATTGGCAAGAGTGAGCTACTACATAATGCATCTTTGCCAGCTAAAACTGCAAATTATATATACACAAATCT
This sequence comes from Areca catechu, assembly GCA_021397845.1. Taxonomy (NCBI): domain Eukaryota; kingdom Viridiplantae; phylum Streptophyta; class Magnoliopsida; order Arecales; family Arecaceae; genus Areca; species Areca catechu. Next base: position 29,751,949 of record CM038039.1, read on the forward strand.
ACTAATATTTTTATTTATGTTTGGTGATTTAGACACAAGCACCAGGCTAAAATACATTCAAGTCCATAAATTAAGGCTAAAAATACATTCAAGTCCATAAATTAAGCACTATAATTCAAAAACAACAGCAAAACAAAACCCAGCCTAGAATACAACAAAAAAATCATCAAGCTTTGATATGTTCATTCTGAAGTTTGATCCTGGCTGGGCCACCACCCAATTTATCACAAAATAAATAAATAAATCAAGAGGTTTGGCAAATAAGGAAGCATCATTGACACCAATAGCCCAAGTAGCAAAGACATTTTTCTCTCGTACCAGAATTCGCAGAGGGACACAAAAGAATTAGTTATGGTAAAGAAACGAGAAAGATTTCATCCACAGGTTTTTTTTTTTTTTTTTTTTTTTTTTTTTTTTTAACCTGGACATCTCTGCATGCCCTTCGATCCAACAATTCCGATTCACATCAACCCTCCATTCATCGGCCTTGTTCTCCACATCGGACTCGGGCAACCCGCCGTGGATGAAGGCCCAGGTCTCGAACAGACACGTTCCCGGCCAGCTTCAAGATTGGTTCCGGTCTTTCGCCCCGTCCGGCTCAGCCGTTGGACCCGAACCTCCATGGCCTGGATCGGGACGCATCTTGCCGGCGGTGGTGGGTATCTGAACCCACAACGGCCTCTGGAAGTATTGGCCTCGGCCGAGAGTGAGTTGAGCTTCTTGATCTTGAAAAGATGGTACTCCTTGACGAGTGGACTGGCCAAATTCTTGATATATTGGTCATCCGCCTTCTTGATCTTGCAAAGAACCTCTTCAGCTTGAGACTCGAGGCTTTCCACCTCGCTCTTCCGGGATGGTGTAACGACCTGAAGATGGGTCCTGGACGGTCGCATTCCGCTGGGTCAGCAGGTTGAGGTAGTAGGGGAACAAGCGGTCGTGATAGGGTGAGAGATCGTAGTTGGCCGCAGTAAGGTACTACTCGCTGATCTCTTCTGCGGTCAGACCTTCTTCGCCTCCATGTTCCATCGATCAGCGCTTTCTGCACCATCTGATCCTCCAGAGAACGGAAACCCAACCCGATCGACGTTAGAAAGGGAAGAAGAGAAAAGAGATATTCTTCAAGAAAATGTGAGAGACCTCATGTAGGGTGGGTGGGTTGGAGTGGGTTGTCTCCGGGCACGAGAACCAGTACTGACAGAAACATCATCTTTCTTCTCCATCCAGGGCCGGTTTGAGAGAAAGAGGAGAGACTAGATCGAAGACGGGAGCTTCTATTTGATTTCAAGAACGGAATGGAAGCGCGGGAACTTGGCGCGCGCCTGAGTCCTATACATAATTACGTGGGAAGTACCCCCGTCTAGTTCAGTTTGTTAGCTGTTATACTGAGATATTAGATCTTTTGTGAAGAAATTCTCAGGCACAATGAGTCCACCGTATTAGCATTTAATATATACTCAATCTTGATCAGATGGAAAGACTTTATGACTCATCCTATTTAATTTTTTATCTTTTTTATCATAATAATTTTGTCATTTGATCCATGGTATCCATAATTCTGAACAACGAGTTGCAAAGTCCATGCAATTATTGCAAGTTACTTTAAAAGATATTGTATCCAAGAAGAAGCCTATGTGTATCGACGCGAGATTGCTCATACTCCCATTAAGTTCACCTATTATATCGCTCATGTATGTATTTGTTGATATTTTTTTTTATTTTTGACTAGTGGGGATGTGTTTATTCATATTTAGTTTAATATGATGCATCCATATTACTAGAAAATAAAAAAACTTATGTATATACCTATATATTAAAAGATACTATAAAAAAAAATTAGCGTGGACATACCGAACAGTTTATAATGATTAAAAATATCATTACTATGCTATTAGCAATGGTAGTAGCGACGGGAATAGTTGTCATTATTAATCTTTAAAATTTTATTTTTTTTTAATTTTTATAAAAGATTATTAGCGATACAAGATGACTAATAGCGACCGCAATCATACCATCGCTAATAATTATCGCATTTTAAGAAATTTAATTTTAAATAAAAAATTATTACCGACTACGTTTTAATTATTAGTGACATTATTTATTATCGCTAATAAAATAACTAAATTTTGATATTATCAACAACATTAATAACGATACAAATTTGCCATTGATAATACTTTTATTATCGATAGAAAATAATTATTATTGACGACATATTGCCATTGCAAATAAAATATCTGAAATTTTGATATTACCGGCAAAGTTAATAGCGACACAGCTTTGTCGTTGGTAATATAATATTTATATTACCGACGGGAAGCAATCAATAGACCATCGCTAATAGTTCTACTTAAAAATCCCTCCGACGTATATTTTTTTATTTTCTACTTTTAATTTTTTCGCGCTCTTCTTCGTCTTCTTAGCCCCCCTGTAGCATCCTATCGAGCTCCTGACCTCTCTCCACCCCAATATTGTTGAAATCCAATGCCCCCTCGAAGCCGCTGGCCATCGTCTTCCTAGCCTGCCCTTCTTCCGCCGAACGGTGAGGCATCTCTCCACCCCATGATCGCCGAAATTCCACACCCCCCTCGGTGCCATCAGTCGTCATCTTCTTGGGCCCCCGTCCCTTCCTGTCAAATAGTGAGGCATCCCTCCCTCTAGTGCTGCCTAAATCCCCACCCTCTGATTGCTACCGACCATCATCTTCCTGGCCCCCCTCCCTTTCCTGTTGAACTCCCACACCTCCCTCCTACCCCCGGTGCCACTGAACTTCCGTGCACCCCTCTATGAAGCCGGCCGTTGTGAGCCTCCCTCCCGCATGCTCCGATAGCCATGCTTCCCCTGTTCTCCCCAGCCACCCTACATCCCTTGTGTGCCATCGCCACCAACCTCCTGATGGTGCTCTATTGGTTGCTGTGCATTCCCCATTAGGCACTGCCACCACCAAGATCCTACCATGTATCCTCTCTCGGACATGTCTCCTTCTCCTGGCGTTGTCATCTAATGGTGCTTTAGTTCCCTTGCCACCAGATTGTTTTAGATTTTTTTTGGCTAGCCAATCAAGTCCATCATCTGTGGGGTTTGATAAATATTAGCAAGGTGACAACGACGGTAAGAAAGCCATCACTAAAAATTTAATTTATATTTAATTAATCAACTACTTGGTTATTTAGTTAAGTAATTTTCATAGATTAGTTATTTATATAATTAATTAGTTAGTTGATTAATTAATTAATTAGTAATTTATTTTTTTAATTAATGTTTGTTAATTAAAGTTATTTATTTAATTAATTTGCTAGTTATTTAGTTAACTAATAAGTTGTTTAATTATTTAATTGTACCACCAAAGTGCCAAGATGGTAGCCTAGTTGGATAGGGCCTTGTCTCACATCCATTTGGTGTGAGTTTGAGGAAGGAGGCTGTGACTGACTCGATTAAACCTAGAATTAATTCCTGGGATCCGTGTCAGGTGGGATGGGTGAGAGGCTAGGGTCTCTTTTTATTTCCCGTACTGTCCAGCTGGTACTTTGATAGTGTCGGGTTGATGTATTCACTTTCAGGTAGAAAAAGATTGCGAAAATTCAACACCTTGCATTGAATATTTTTCGAGAGGATGGGAGCCTTCGAGAGTAACACACTAGGTTTAATATATATGAACTATTATCATTGATGAATTTATATTTAGATCTACGTATTAATCAAACTAATTGATTAGATGTTTATTTTACAAAACTTGTATTGCATAGAACCATAGACCTGTTAATTGATTAATGTGTATATTCTATGACATCCATATATTTTTATATGAATGAGAGAATTATGTACAGTGATTAATTGATTGTCTAGTTTAGAGATAATTTAAAAATTATAAATAATTTTATAGGTAGTTACAGTAATGAAACGATATGCTAAGGGTTCGATAAAATTTTAGACAATATTTTTTCTTAGTTCTTGTGCAAAGCGAAACAAGAAAAGAAGGAGAACCAAAAAGAAATACTGCTAATTTTTTTTATCCCTATTATATATTATTTGATTACTATAATTAATCTATATAATTAATGCAATTCCTGAATAAGATAGGACCTTTACCTATTAGTTGATGATATGATACATTAAATGATACGGAAAGGTTATTAGGATATTGAATTTGTATCCCATCATTAAAGACCAAACTTGAAAGATTGAAAATGATCAGAGATGACATTCTAGATTCGAGATATAAGAGCTTAGATATCTAGGTGAAGGTCATCGTAGTTGAGAGGTGCTCAAACTTGGAAGTATCATCCAAGAAAGAAGAGGTGCGGCTTCAAAAAGAAAGTACTTGAATAGGAGCAGAATCTTGGCAATGGAGAGGTACATGAGTGTTTGCTAAAGGTGAAGCACGGGGAATCATAGGCCTAGAAGTTCATTACAAGTGGAGAGCATTATTTATTGGTCTCTTCAGATGTTTTGTACCTTTTAGATTCTTTGTCTAATTCTTCTTTCATTTCTTCCTTCTCTTTCTCTCTTTTTAGTCATTCCTTTTTAAGGTAAAAATAACCTATCCAAGAAGGGGAAGAATAGAAGAAAGGGGAAGAAGATGGAGAGGAGCATGAATAATCAAATAAAAAATTTGAAGGATACCAAACATTTGAAGAATTTGATAGGTAATGCTTCTCACTTGCCTTGAACTTTTGAATCTCTGATTTCAGATGCTTTACCTCCTGTGAAGTATCATGTATCTCTTCATCATAAATATTTTACTTTTACTCGAGTATTCTTCTTCGAAGCTTCATATTTCTTTTCTTGGGCTTCACTTTTAAATCTGAGCAACTCTCAATGATAGCCTCCATCTAGATTTTAGAGGTTTTATATCTCACATCCAAATTATTCTATAGTTATTCTTGTTTTTTCAAGTTTTGCCTTTAGTGTTTGAATGCATACTTAGTATCCCATCAATCTTATGATATTATTTTATTTTTTATATTATCTTTAATTTAAATACTTATTGTTGCCGATCTCACCGCGGTGGCCTGTAGCTTTTGAGCTGGCACCGGTCTCGGACTCTCTCACCTCGAGATCTCCAAGCTTCCGGACCTGCAAAACAAAGTTAGAGACCCTGGCCGGGGGTTCCGGTAGGGGCACTCCGACGGTCAAGTTAGAGAGCGGCGAGATAGAACAGATCCCCTAAGGCGGGTTCCGAAGGATTCCCGTGCTTAGAGAGATGTAAATGAAAGAAGTGTGGGGAAGAGTGGAGTTGATGCCCAGCTCCCTGTACTGAGTTCACCGAGCTCATGCCTGGGGACTCCCTGAGGACTCCCAGGATCGTTCTCTTAGTGTTTACCTCCTTTTTTCAACTTACCTCTCTGCCCGTTTTTACCGTCCCTTTTATACCATCAAACTACCTCCAACTCGCCTTTCTCTCCGGGGGCTCCCTCCTACTTCTCGTCCTTCTTCCCCCTTCTTTTCGGGTCTGGGAACTAAGTGGCCGGACCGCCTCGTCCGTCATGTGTCATGAAAAGGGGGGAGACTAGCAAGGCTTTGGGCGAGTGCGGGAGCTCTCCTTTCGAGGTGTTGACGGTGAGCGTCTAACCGTTTCGGGCTCCTGTCTGTAAGGATTCTGTTTCATTTCGTTGCGGGGCCCATCCGACTGGTGTAAACGAGGTTTCGTGTGTCACTATAGACCGTACTAGCGCCCCCTACGGGGTGCAGCGCGCGCAGCTCGAGTGGCGATCTTGCAACCCGTGCCCCTACTTCCCCGAGGCTTCACAGAGTAGGGCTGACCTCGGCCGAGGTGGACCCGTTAGGGGGCGCACCTAGTGGAGGGGGGGCGGAGAGAGGCTCGACTTCGGCCAAGGTGGACCCATCTTCGGGTGCTAGCCGGCGAAGGAGCAGGAGGGCCCGGCTCGACCTCGATCGAGGTGGACCCGTCTGGGGGTGCCACCTGGTGAAAGAACGAGGGACCGATAGCTTCGACCGAGGTGGACCCCTCCTAGGTGGACACCTGGTAGAGTGGTAGAGAGGTGCTCGACTCGTCGACCGCAAGTGCCCCGGGTGGGCCACCTGGCGAAGGAGCGGAGGGCCCGGCTCGACCTCGGTCGAGGTGGACCCATGGGGCCACCTGGCTGGAGAGGGAGCGAGGGGCTGCCAGCTTCGGCCGAGGTGGACCCCTCTTGGGTGGACACCTGGCAGAGCGGCAGAGAGGTGCTCGACTTCGACCGAGGTTGACCGTCTCCGGGTGCCACCTGGTAAAGGAGCAGGATGGCCCGGCTCGACCTCGGTCGAGGTGGACCTATCTTGGGGTGCCACCTAGCGAGGGAGCGAGGGGCCGCCAGCTTCGGCCGAGGTGGACCCCTCCTGGGTGGACACCTGGCGGAGCGGCAGAGAGGTGCTCGACTTCGACCGAGGTGGACCCATCTCCTGGTGCCACTTGGCGAAGGAGCGGGAGGGCCTGGCTCGACCTCGACGAGGTGGACCCATCTTGGGGTACCACCTGGCGAGGGAGCGAGGGGCCACCAGCTTCGGCCGAGGTGGACCCCTCCTGGTGGACACCTGGCGGAGCGGCAGAGAGGTGCTCGACTTCGACCAAGGTGGACCCATCTTAGGGTGCCACCTGCGAAGAAGGAGGAGGGCCCGGCTCGACCTCGGCCGAGGTGGACCATCTTGAGGTGCCACCTAGTGAGGGAGTGAGGGGTCGCCAGCTTCGGCCGAGGTGGATCCCTCATGGGTGGACACCTGGCGGAGTGGTAGAGAGGTGCTCGACTTCGACCGAGATGGACCCATCTCCGGGTGCCACCCTGGTGAAGGAGCAGGAGGCGGCGTCCCGCGGTCGAGGTTGACCCGTCGGGTGACCTGGCGGGGGCGGGGAGGCCGCGCCTTCGACCGAGGTGGATCCCTCCTGGGTGGACACCTGGCGGAGTGGCAGAGAGGTGCTCGACTTCGGTCGAGGTGGACCCGTCTCCGGGTGCCACGTGGCGAAGGAGCAGGAGGGCCCGGCTCGACCTCGATCGAGGTGGACCCGTCTTGGGGTGCTACGTGGCGAGGGAGCGAGGGGCCGCCAGCTTCGACCGAGGTGGACCCCTCCTAGATGGATACCTGGCGGAGCGGTAGAGAGGTGCTTGACTTCGACGAGGTGGACCCATCTTAGGGTGCCACCTGGTGAAGGAGCAGGAGGGCCGGCTCGATCTCGGCCGAGGTGGACCCGTCTTGGGGTGCCACCTGCGAGGGAGGCAAAGGGGCCGCCAGCTCCGGAGGTGGACCCTCCTGGGTGGACACCTGACGGAGTGGCAGAGAGGTGCTCGACTTCGACCGATATGGACCCATCTCCAGGTGCCACCTGGCGAAGGAGCAGGAGGGCCCGGCTCGACCTCGACCGAGATGGACCTGTCTTGGGGTGCCACTTGGCCATGGAGCGAGGGACCGCCAGCTTCGGCCGAGGTGGACCCCTCTTGGGTGGACACTTGGCGGAGTGGCAAAGAGGTGCTCGACTTCGACTGAGGTGGACCCGTCTCCGGGTGCCACCTGGCGAAGGAGCAGGAGGGCCCGGCTCGACCTCGGCCAAGGTGGACCCGTCTTGGGGTGCCACCTGGCTAGGGAGCGAGGGACCGCCAGCTTCGACCGAGGTGGACCCCTCTTGGGTGGACACCTGGCGGAGTGGTAGAGAGGTGCTCGACTTCGGTCGAGGTGGACCCGTCTTCGGGTGCCACCTAGCAAAGGAGCAGGAGGGCCCGGCTCGACCTCGGCCAAGGTGGACCCGTCTTGGGGTGCCACCTGGCGAGGGAGCGAGGGACCGCCAGCTTCGATCGAGGTGAACCCCTCCTGTGTGGACACCTGGCGGAGTGATAGAGAGGTGCTCGACTTCGGCTGAGGTGGACCCAACTTCGGAAGCCACCTGGCGGAAGAGCAGAAATACTTCTCCCCGAACGGGAGATCTTTGAAAAAAAGCCACGTGGTACTGACTATGTCCAGCGGACCTGACACGCGCCCCACGTCAGCGATGTAGCCATATCACTTATGTTGCCATGTTAAATGATAAAATAATTAATAAGTATTCTATCTTATATTTGTATATATAGAATTCTTAGATAGTATATAATATATCATAGTTGGATGGATCGTCGAGTAGTTGAAGGGATGATTTATGTTGAATATAAGGAGGGTGTTAAGTACTTTTATGATTATGCTTTTGAAAATGCAGCTCTCTTATTTGAAGGACAAGCTCACTATCCTTGCAACAGATATACCAATAGAGAAATGCATGATAAGGATACAATTACAGTTCATTTATATAAGAGTAGATTTATGCCAAATTATAAGCATTGGTACTTGCATATAAAGAGACATGGAAGACAGTTACAATGGTTATAAATTAGTAGCATAGGGACATAGATAGAATTGTAGACATGGTTATGAATGTGACCAGTCTGAATTTGATTGGAATATGAAGGATGATCCAAAAGTTGATAGTGGTGATTTTAATCATATGCTAAAGGATGCTGATGAACCACTATGATCGAGTTATGAAATACATACTGTACTATCAACTGTATCAGAGTTATTGAACTTGAAGGCCAACTTTAATATGATAGTTAATTGTGATAATAGGATGGTAGCTAGTGTGGGCACCAGACCTCTACTTAGGGTTTCAATTTTTGGGTCCTGTAATAAGGCTTCAAGCCTATGCATTGTAATTTTTAGTCATGAAGTTAGTCTCAATTATTTTTGTTTAGTCATGTACATTGGCCAATTGGGTCAAGTTGTGTCATGTATTAAGTCCAGTCCTGTAATGATTCTAGTCCGAGTCTGTTTGAAGATTGGGCCCAAGCCGGAGTGGTCTTCGAGTCTAGTCCAATTTATAATAGGTTAAGCCATCTCCCAAGCCATGAAGGATGCCACTTGGCACCATCTCATCTATTCCATGTAGTGCCACATCACCTTGACATGTGGATGGCTAAGGCAAGAAGGGAATGCTAAAATTTATGGGTGCCATTCCTTGATTCTTTCTCCCTTCCCTCCCCCTATCAAGCCTCTTTCCAAAGGAGCTATAGGCAGCCAAGGAAGGTCAATGGGCAATGAAGGCATGATCCTTGTTTCAAGCCCCATATCAATACTTCTTCCCAAAGTGCTTAGTTGGCTATGGAAGAAAATCATTGACCCTCAAATCAAGAAGACAACTCCCTTGTTTCAAGCCCTATATCAAGCCATCTTCCTAAAGTGCTTGGTCGGCTATGGAAAAAAATCATTGACCCTCAAATCAAGGAGACAACTCCCATCTTTCATGCCCCAAATCAAGCCACAAAATCTTGGAAGAAGAAATTTGAATTTGGGCGCCCTCTTCATGAAGCTTTGTATTTTTGAAATTTGAATGGATTTTAAGGTGCCTATATAAAGGGCCTTACCCTCCCTTGTAAAGTTTAATGTTGATGAATGAAAAGAAAACAATTGAGTGCTACTCTTCTTAGTTGCTTTCGTTCCTTAAGAACATCGATCTTCGTGAGGGAGTGCCTTCGCCTTCGGACGTCGAGAGGTATGAGGCCTCAAGTTACCATCTCTTCCGCCAATCCATCTTCCATCTTCGAGTTCGGAGGCCAACTGGATGATCCATCTAGGCGCCCAACAAGAAGACCCTCAATCATCATCATCTACAACATTTCCTTCGTTATTCTTCCTGCTACGTGTGATTCCTAACTCCTCCCTTGATTGCTCGCAGGTCCTCTAGGTACCACGAATACGGAGTCGGTTTTCCTTGCCTTCGGGACCTTCGGACAAAAAGTCGGTGCATCTGTGGGAGTTGAAGGCTCGATCATCCAGGCCGCATCCACAAGAGCGAGTGAACTCGACATCGGGCGCTTCAGAGCTTTTGAGGTTTGCAACCCTAGAACTCCTAAGTAGATATTGATCCGAGAGCTAAGTCCTACGAAATTTCTCAATCACGAGATCCTTTTTTTATCCTTGCTTAGAGGCTAATTTACGTGCTAGTAGTTCTTATCATTATCGAATCCCTAGATATGTTGTTGTCTTTTCTTCGAAAATTCTAAATCCATAAGAAAACTTAAAAATCACAAAAGAAAAAAAAAATCACTTGCATCATTCCTCATCTTCGCATCTAGTTAGTCCTGCATCAGTAGCAATAATAAAGAAGATGCTACCAAAGGAGGAGAAGCTTATTAGGAGCTTTTATGCTTCAAAGGAATGATGAAATGATTAGGCATGTGGTACGAGAAGATAGATGCATGCCATAATGATTGCATGCATTTCTATAAGAAGAACCAACTGAAGAGCTCATATGATGGGTTTATATTGTTTAGTCATGCAGTGGCTCCTTTTTCATGTTAGCCAGTCTTTATTACTCCTTACAATCTATCGCTTGGAATGTGCATGAAAGAACATAATATCTTTCGTATATTAATCATTCTTGGACCACAACATCCTGGTAGAAATATAATGTATATCTGAGGCCTCTTATTAATGAGCTAAAATTTTTATGGTATGATGGCGTACATAATTATTATATAGCAAAGAAGTAGAATTTTGTGATAAAGGCTATACTGATGTGGACTATTAATAATTTTTCTACTTATGGGATGTTGTCAGGATGGAGCACTCATGAAAAGTTAGTATGCCCATATTGCATGAAGAATATAAAATCATTTCAGCTTGAACATGGTCATAAGCTATGCTGGTTCGATTGTCATCGTCAATTTCTTTTCAAACATCATCCATTTCAAAAGCAACATGATAGTTTCAAGAGAATAAGATAGAGGACTATACACCCCCATGTCTTAGTGACATGGAAGTATTTCAAAGGGTATTCCAAATTGATAAAATTTAGTTTGGTATATTATTTGACAAGCAAAAATCTTGAAAATTTGATAGAACTTATAATTGGATGAAGTGCAGCATCTTCTTAGAATTACCATACTGGTGTACCAATTTGATTCGTCATAATCTTGATATCATGCATATTGAGAAGAATATATATTCGATTATGTTTTCTACACTATTATGGATGTCAAGGATAAGACGAAGGACAATTAAAGGATAGTAGTAAATATATAGGCTATAAGAAAGTAAGTAAGAATCCAAGAAGATATGTAGAATATATGCAGGTGTCCCCTATAAAAGCCAGTTAAGGTCTCACCTAGAAAATTTTTGAAGCTGAAAGTATCTTATACCTTAACAAGGGAGCAATTAAAAGATGCATGTGAATGGTGTAAAAAATTTAAATTCCTAGATGGTTATGCCAGTAATCTAGTTCAGTGCATCAATATCAAAGATATCAGGATCATGCAATGATCACTACCATTGGCTTAGTGTGATCTTCTTCCGAACTCTATATGGAGTACTTTGACTGAATTTAATCTTTTCTTCATAGACATTTATGCTACCGAATCATTCGCAACCATATCTCCAGTTTTGAGGCTAGTAGTATAGAGACGATATGCAAATTGGAAAAGATATTTTCTCTTAACTTCCTCGACTCCAGAGTGCACCTCGTGATTCACCTAGCATATGAAGCTAGGGTATGGGAACTAGCACAGTACAAGTGGATGTATTCATTTGAAAGATATATACACAATCTCAAGAAAAAAGTGAAAGACAAGGCCAGAGTCGAAGGTTCTATTATGGAGGCTTATATAATAGAAGAAGTTTTAAATTTCAGTCGACACTACTTTAATCCTAATATTCAAACAAAGTTGCATCTCAAGTTGGCCGAAATGATGATGGTGGTGGTAAGGGACAGAGCGAGGATCTCAATATTCGATCACGAGGTTCACCGGATTTTAATATATACTAAATTTCAACAAGCATAGACATATTTTACTAAACTATGATAAGGTTGATTTATACATTGAGTAAGTGTCTATCACAATCCAAATTCTTCAATTATTTATTATAGTATGTAATCTTATGCATATTTAGGAATTATGATCGAATATTGAGATGGGACAACCCAAAAATAAGTGAGCAAGAAATTTATGTACAACATTCATAAAACTTTACAGATTGATTCCATCAACTGATAAGCATCCATTGATTTTTTTTTTATTTTAATTTATTCTTTTTATACTATGCAGGCTATGCAAGTAGGATACTCTATTCCTTAAAGGCTAAGACCATTAGCTTACGGGCCAGCAAAATACGTGATATATTACAATGCCTATAATGTTAGTGATTTTAAATTGCACATCCATGATTATGGATATCATAAGAGTATAATGAATAATGGTGTGTATATAAAGGACAGCCGGTGGGAAGGGTCAGAGAGTTACTACTATGAAATTTTCAAAGAAGTAATCAAGTTGAACTATATTAGAGATAATAATGTTATTCTATTTAAGGGCCAATGATTTGATAATAATAACAGTATGAATGATGATCCATGGTATGGGCTTATAGAAATCAAATATGGATCAAAAATATATATCGATGATCCATTTGTGCTAGCTTAATAAACTGCTCAAGTATATTATACTTCTTTTTCATCAAAGGAGAGAGAAAAGATTGATAGACTATATGTAGGATTAAGTTTGGAGCTGTTCATTACGAGCTCGAAGAAAAAGAAGAAGAGCCCCATTTACCAGAATACTTTTAGGAAGATAAAACACTCGAAGTCCATCAATCCATATATAATATAAAGTTAGATGCTCCAGGAATTCTCCCACATGATGGCTAGCATGAGGAAATAGATCATATTGAGTTAGCTTTAGGAGGCAATCCTATCGAAAAGGCAGGGGAAGAAAAGAAAGAAGAAGTAATGGAAAAGGAGGATGAAGATGATAAAATGGCAAAAGAAGATGAATCAGAAGAAAAATTTGAAGGGTATCAATTATCTGAAGAGGCCGACTAGTAGTACTAAGTATATAATTCTTAAATCTTTTAAATATTTATCTTTCATATATTTTAAATCTTTCATTGCCTGTACCCATAATTTATAATTAATTAATAATCTATTTATTTTTATTTTAAGGATTACATATCATGTCTTTAGATATCGTAGCCATACTAGTTAAGGACAAAGCTCTCAAGGAGAGAGTGATCATGGTGCCAACTCTCATGATTTGGCACCGCTCACACTACATGGTAAACTTTAAAATTTTAGATGTATATTTTTTTATATTATTTTATATTTTATCATCTAATATAATATTCTTTATTTTAGATGTTCTTCGATTAGGTCCGTAGGACATAGGATACTAGTAATCCCATAGTCACGGGCTATAGAGACCGGCTCATATCAGACTTGACATCATGGTCGAGGACCCACCTGACTCGCATCACCTCCAACTCATCCGAAGGATAAAGAGCTCATCCATATCTAGAGCCACTCGTAAGTATTACATGCTTATATTAATATGTTTAAAATATAATTATTTTAGAGTTAGTATTTATTAATAAATTTTAATTTTATAGGATATTTAGAGAGTCTAGAACTTTTCGAGTGGTTATCGAGATCATTCATTGATTGATGCCGGGACCAGTGAATGAGTTCTCTAGTTAGCCATAGGGGACTCGAGATACAGCCTGGCATATATTCCTGGTAAGTCAAATATGTTAATTTTTAAAATCATGAAAATAATATATTTTATTTATTTAATACAAGCTTAGTTTTACTTGCAGAAGTATTATCGATTCGACACTTCTCAAATTAAAAAAGTTGGATGTTTGATCTTCGAGGAGGTGGTCATACGTCAATTTTGGTATGGGCTGCATGATCTTACACAGAGAGCTATAGAGCAATCGATTCCCACTCAATATCAAACTGGAGAACTTTTAGGGATCACTGGATATGAGCGAATATGGAAGGCACTCTACGACATGTGGAGCATTGAGAAGTATTCCACTAGACAACAGAGGGTATGACAAAATCGTAACACCTGGCAGAATCTAATCAAGCATACTGGTGTTTCTATTGGCATGCATGTAGTGGTTGATAGATTGGTAGGAATTCTATACTTACTTATATTTTTTAGTTTTAATTTAAATTGATGTTATATATGTTTTAACTAAATTATTTTATTATTTATTTATTATAGACACATCAGCTTGGTCATGTACTAGGATAGCTATAGTTATGGGAGGCTACATCAATCCAGCATGAATGGTGATTATTTAGATGAAAGATCTAGACAAATCATAATAAAAGTTTAAAACTTTAAATATTAATTTTTATATATACTAATACATAATTAGATTAATTAATTTATAAACTTTATAGATGGATTACGTAGAGTATGTTGTAGTGCGGTATAGTGAGGACCCGTCCTCTTAGTCCCTCCTTGATCTCGAGGGTTGGCTCAAGGTCATAAGAGGGGTGAGTAGGAGCCGGGTCCTCAAATTTGGCCAAAGCTTCAACCCTCCAGTAGCTCGGTACTTTTCAGCTTCCTCTTTAGGTTCTGATGATTCAGACATGGAGTGATACATGCATCAAGAATATTATGAGCTATATTCTTGCCCAACGATCTCGGTACCTCCAGGATGCCATCCACGATACGATCGTCGAGCTTGTTCGAGATCTGCATCTACATGGTCAACTGGTCTCATTATCATAACCATCATAGCAAGTAAGTCTATTAATAAAATTCTTTACTTATTTTATTTTTTATACTTAGAAATTATTAATAATATTTTATTTCTTTTCATTACATGATTCTGGGATATCGAGCTCTTATCCATTGGCTGTTGAAGAGAACATGCAGGAGGACAAGGACAACATAGATCTCATATGATTTTTTATTTTTATATTATATATTTACTTTTCAGTAATGTAAATTTTTGAAATTAGAAAATTTATACTTTTAATATAATATAATTAATTTTTTTATTTATATTATTAGTAAGTGTTACTTTATTTTAAATATTGCTTAAGAATTTTAATTATTTATTATTATCATTAAATTAAATTTTTTTAAAAAAAATAATTATTATTTTTTAAAAAAATTAAAAACTTATTAGTGATGATAAAATTTATCATGGATATTTTTGTCCATAAAATTTTTTGATAACTAATAGATTTTTATTTTTTTAAAATAATAAAAATATTATTAGTGATGGTATATTGCTATTAATAATACCGTCTCTAATAATCATTATTTACGACGATAAGAAATTTCATCGCTAAAAATGGTTAGTTGTGATAGAGATTTAACTAACGGACTATTAGTGATGGCGAGCCATCACTAATATTATTAGCAACAACGACTTAGCTATTAGCGACGAGTTTTACATCGCTAAAAGTCTTTTTGTTTTTATAGTGAGATATGGCATCAATAGAGAAGCCTACAATACCCATGCAAGATTGCTTCATGACATCTATTTAGTACATCTATTAAAAGCTACATATAAATGTGTTGTTATATATTAAACAACCCATGTATACATGAATGTGTGTATATATATATATATAAGGGTAGGGTGCAAATTTTTGATCGAATCAGTCAATTTGATCTCCGAACATCCATTTTAAGTACCTTTGGATTTGATATAAATGAGTTTGGACCATAAATGGATCAATTATCTATATCTCTTTATTAGATTGGTTAGGTTTAAATTTAGAATTTTGATTCATTTAATCTATTAATAATTGAATTGAGTTTTTAATCCACCCATTTAATCTATTTAGCATCTATTAATCTATTAAAAATATGCTTAACCTATTTCTATCGTGTCTAACTCGACTCTCTTAATTTGTTTAATCTATTTAAATCCATTTAATCCATTAAAAACTGACTTAGCATGTTTGATTCGACTAATTTGGCTCATATTTGAATTTTTTATCTATTTAATAGGCACATCAAGTTTAGGTCGGTAAATTTTTTATTTGACCTACATCCAATCTGATTTTGATATGATCCAATTGCAATCCCTAATATAAACTACGACTCTACATCTCATCTCTTACCTTGTATTAGATTGAAACCATGGAAAGGAAGATGGATGGCCTCCATCTATTATTTGATTTAAAAAATTTTAGAAATAATGGATGAAAGGGAAGAATTATCCATCCATCCTAGCTCATCAATTTGCATCCTCCTAAATTGAAAGGATGCAAAAAAGGCTAAATAAAGTATATGAAAATAGATTTCTGCATTAACAAAGTTATTTTCATTATTTTTTTAACAAAACTATAGCACTTCTTACTTTTTTATTCATATTATATATATATATATTTGTTTTATCTATACTATTAATTTAATACTATAAAATTTTATTACTAATTATTTGATTTTAAGGACATAATTTCTGTAATGATAATAAATAATTAAAATCATCTTTTATCCTTTTATATATACACTATATATTTTTAATTAATTATTTTAAAAATTATTAACTATTTAAATAAAATTAAAAATTAATTAGTTATTTATATATTGATATATATAAATTAATTAATTCATAAATAAATAAATAATATTTTTTATCAAACTAAATTAAATTAAAATAGGATATATATATATTATAAATATTAAAATTATATATTGCTTACTTTTTTTAGTATAAATAGTATTATAATTGATAATAGTAATATTTTTTTATTAAAGGATAATTAATAAAAATGTTATGTAAATATCATCTATCTTGTTTTTTACTTCTCCGGTATCAAAAAAAAAAAAAAAATTATATTCATTCTTCCATGTTTTATTCATAGATAAGAGGATGGATGATTATTTTTATATTTTTTTTTTGCCCACCCTTTTTTTCAAATTCATTATTCGTACTAGACAGAGAGTTACAGTCCCGTTCACCAAGCCTTTTCATCTGTCTTCTCCTTCTCATGTGTTACCATATACTTGAATATTTACCAATTACGCTAGGGACAAAATCCTCCAGTTCTCCAAATCACACCATTAACCTCACATTCCACGCTAGAAATTGGAACTTCCTCCAAGGTATCCCTTCAAAAATTAAAGAAAGCACAGAACTAATAAAAATAATAGAGAGATAAAAACTGTTAAAGATAGTCCTTCCTTTTTATACAAAGATGTCCTTGGAAGCACTCAGCTTTGGACCTTCTCGAATTCTCTATTTGTTTCCTAATGAAAGAGAGAAGGATGAGAAAATAAGGTAAAGTCTAAGTAACGAAATAGGATATAATCATCTAGCTAGTCAATAG
Source organism: Areca catechu (assembly GCA_021397845.1). Lineage (NCBI taxonomy): Eukaryota > Viridiplantae > Streptophyta > Magnoliopsida > Arecales > Arecaceae > Areca > Areca catechu. The sequence continues at coordinate 29,769,038 of CM038039.1, forward strand.
GATATCATGGAGTATAATATTAATCAGTTGATCAACAATAGGGGAATTAAATGTAGGTTCGCTTCGTTTTTGTGGAGCTCTAAATTACCCCACAAACTCAAATGCTTCATGTGGCTCCATTGGAAAAATATCGTTAACACCCACTCTATCATTAGAGATTTAGGAGGTTGTGTTTTTGTCAGCATCCGATAGAATCTTTGGTTCATCTGTTCTCTTGATGTCCTTTTTTTCAGCTCTATATGGAAATCAAAGTATGTACCAACCTCAGAGTTCTATCACGTCAGCGCTCCTCTGAGGGGATTTGTTGGAATTGGATAAAAAATAAATTTTCCTTGTGCTCTGTGGCTGGTGATACTTATGCCTATTGGAGCTTTTACCTGATCCAGCTGGAACGAGAGGAATGCTAGAATCTCCCTCAACAAACGAACGTCAGCATGCACTATTGCCTATGTCTGAAAGCTTGTACCTCTTCAACTCTTGGTCATTGCTCGGTGATGGTAATATGCTGTCAGAACATGGAAAAGTTTGGCATGCAGTGAAGCTGGTTCCCGGCCTATTCCATAATCTGGATCAGTAAGCCAGAAGCTGGTGTGGTTTTTCTTCGTTCTCTGGATCTTCAGCTTTTATGGTTTAATTGACAGGGAGACTGGAAGAAGAAGTGGACTGCACTCTCGTTCTTGCAATTGTGATTGAAGTTGGCAGAATCCTGGGTTGAAATCCTATACCTTCATCATCTTTCTAGCTTGTTCTAGGGTAATTTCTCAAAAGGAATTCCTCTAGGCCGGTTACTTGATCTTATGATCTCACAATCTTCACCTATATTTGTCATGTTTCATTCAAATTCAAGTGCACAACTAAAGCAACAGATGAAATGAAAATCTAATCAGATTACATATAACAGAATTACCGTCAGATCATTAATTGATATAGTGTAGAAGGGCTAACAAGATGGAATAATCATAGCTGGCTCTCGCATCTTAAAAATCTGATCGGGTTGCATATACTGGATTAATCATCAGATTGTTGATATATATAATAGAAGGATTTACAAGATGGAAATCATGCATCATGGCTGTTCTGTACATCAAGTAGTTTCTTCTTCATACCAACACTTCCAAGCACCACTCACAGTATAGCCAGTTATACTAGAGAAAGAAGAATCATGGGAAAGTAATTTACCGCAAAAACAAATAGAAGTATGCCTCACGAGAAGAAAAGACGGACCCCCCAATCTCCCTGTAGGCGGAGTGGCAAGTCCGGCTGAAAAAATAAAAAGCCTTCTATTCCCGGCCAAATTTACGTTTACGTGCGCGTTGACCCAAGATTCGAAGAACGCCGACTCCCATCATTCGTCCTCATGGAATCTTAAGCCAAATTGTTGTCTTACCGGATTTCCACTTAATCCATTTACCGGGCTTGTTGGCGACGGCTCGATCGGCCGAGAAACACCCGGACCACCGATGTCAACCGGATTATCTGAATCTCGACGGCCGTGTTGGGACTGCAGAGCGTGGGCAATCCTGCGCATCTTGAAAGACCCGGAAGCGGATCCCGGAGCTTCGCTGCCCGATTCCTCATTGGGTCTGTTCGGCCTTTTCCCCATCGGACTCAGGCAACCCGGGCCGCCCCGCCGTGGATGAAGGTCCAGGTCTCGAACGGACACATTCCCGGCAAGGTTCACGATTGGACCCGGACCGCCATGGTCTGGATCGGGACTCATCTCGCCGGCGGTGGCCAAGAAAGATCTCGTAGCCTTTTTACCGAAAAAAAAGAACTCGCAATCTTCGGATGTGAATCATGGGTCAAGGTGGGTTTGTTGAACTCATCATCGCAACTGGAAGTACTGGCCTCGGCCGAATTCTTGGCCCCGGTCGAGGTGGCCTTGATGAGCCTCTTGATATTGGAAAGATGGAACTCCTTCACGAATGGACGGGCCAAATTCTTGATGTATTGGTCTTTCGCCTTCTTGAGCTTGCAAAGAACCACCTCAGCTTGAGAGTTGAGTCTCACTAACTCCGCTCTTCCGGGGATGGTATGACGAACGGATGATGGGTCCTGGATGATCGCATTCCGCAGGGTGAGCCTGTTAAGGTGGTAGGGGAACAAGCGGTCATGATGCGGGGAAGATCATAGTTGGCCGCTATAAGGTACTCGTTGATCTCTTCTGCGGTCAGACCTTCTTCGCGTCCATGTTCCATCAGCGCCTTCTGCACCATCTGATCCTCAGAGAGAGCAGAAATCAAACCCGACGTTAGAAAGAGAAAAAGAAAATATTGTTCAATAACATCAGATCGAGAGACCTCGATGTAGGGTGGGTGGGTTCTAGCATTTAGTATCCTGACTCGAGAACCAGTGAGCGCAGCATCATCTTTCTTCGCCATCCAGGCGTGGGCTTTTGAGAGAGAGAGAGAGAGAGACGAGAAGACGGGAGCTTCTATTTGATTTCAAGGATAGAAGGTGGAAGCGGGAAAATTGAGGTCATATCCAGGGTTGAAAACGGTTCGGCGGGTTTGGTTTTAAGTTATTTTTTAAAATTAAATCAATATTTCTGTTTTGAGGTTCCTAAAATTAAATATTTAATTAAATATAATAAATTTTTTTGTTCATTTTTGTATCGATATGGTTTGTTCATGTAGCTTTTCTAAGTATTTAAACAGTTTAAAGGCTTTTTCAGTTAAGCTGGTTTGGCCGTTTTGATTTTTAAAAAATTAGAAAGAGAGAGAACTAAAAAGTTTCATGAGAAAAGAAAAATAATAGATCTACATGATATTATGATAAATGAGAATATAAAACATGTAATGCAGATATGTTCTTGTATATATAAATATATAAAATGATGTTGGTTAATTAGTTTGGCCCGGTTTTAGCAGGTTACATTAATCAGTAAACTAATAATCGAATCGATATTTCTGTTTTACTATTTTATTAAATCGAACCTAACTAGTTAAACCATCAAAACATCACATTTAGTTCGATTTGGATCGGGTTAAGCGGTTTAGACAATTTGATCAGAATTTTTTACACCCCTACTCATATCTATATCTATGTAATGGCATTAAATAAGAGTCTAGGGCTCTCCTAGCATGCCGTGTATTGAGCTTTGAACCTTTCATAATATATTTTTTTATCTTTCCGAGCATCATGAGAGGAGTGAAATGATGCTGCTTTTCGTGTGTTAAATGAGTTAAGTCGCCTTGCCCCTTCTATCGTCATGCCAACCAATTGAGTTTGGCCATATCGTTACCCTCCTCGCAACCATGCCCTATCTCCGCCTTCTCTACTTTTCTGCCTCGCCTACTTCAACCAATCCGCTTTCGCCTCCAACTTCTTCTTCCTTTGCTTCAAGGAGATCCATTGTTCCACCCACCTCCTCTCCACTCTCCCCGCCATCATTTAAAAAAAAAAAAAAAATGTGATCTCTTATCTTTCATTTTGTTAAGTTTTTTTTTTTTTTTTTCTTATTTTTTCTCTATTTTTTCTATCCTTAAGAGCCTTAATTGGGTGAGAAGCTTGGAGCGGCTAAATAAGGAACCTTAGACAATATAGCATGAGTCCTTTCCCCTAGGTTTTCCTCTATTTTTAATTTACATCCTCAAGAGTCTAATCGGGTGGGAGGCTTGAAGTGGCCAGAAGTTTAGGGTGGTGGCTAAGGTTTAGTGTAGGTATTTATAAATAAGAATTTAAAGGGTATAAATATATTATCTAAAAAAAATAAAGATGTTTTCTCTATTTTTTCCATCCTCGTGAGTCCGTGGGAAACTTGGAGAGGCTTGGAGAAAGGTTTTGTGTTAGATATTTATATAAAAAAGTTTAAAAGGTATAAATAAGTTATTGATCAATTTAATACTTTATTGAATAAGAAGATGATTAGACTAAACTCCTCATCCTTCCATCATATACATATATTTTATAGAAAAATTATTATTATTATATTTATTATTATATTTTATTATTATTTATTATTATTATTATTATTATTATATAATTGAGCTTGAATAGTGGGTATCCGAGTGGCAAATCTCAAACTTGTTTCAAATTCAAATGATTTTTAATTTTAAATTTCAAATCCAGTCTAAACTCTATGAGATACCGCCAAACAAGTCCTATAATAGAGTTCGAGATAGATTAGGTAATTGAAAAATTTTACCCAACCATGATCCTTAAGCTTGTTGTAACATTAAATATGAGATTGGCCCATTTCATTTTTGGGTCCAAGTATTGTATTTTAACATGGTTTTTTAAAAATTTTTTAATGGATTTTAAGAATTTATATATCCAAATGTATATAAATCTACAATTATTATATATGGATAAAAAAATTAGAAGATTAAAAAAAGTTGTTTGTATTAATTAAATGACATTAATTTATAAAAATTTTAAGTTTTTTAATATCAATTTTAGAACCCCATATTGAAATGTATAAAAATATTTAAATATATCATATTAATTTATTTTTTAATTATATTTTATATATTATTGGTTCAACTAAGGATCTGTTTAGGGTTCGGTTGATAATATTTGAAGTATGGAGTAATATTTCATTATATCTAATAACTAAATAGGTAAACAACTCTAAATTATTTAATTAATTTTTAGGAATAAAATTTATCTGCAATGTAAATTTAAAATTAATGGCATCTCCTAAAACTATGATTTATGCTGATACTCTCTGGTACAATCAATGCGATAAAAATGATCACTCCCTATACCATGATAAAGTTACAATATATTTTTTAATATTATATTTTTTTTATTATTAAAAAAATAAATATATATTTTATTAAAGCATATTTTTAATATATTATTATTTTAAATAGTATTGTTGATGATGAAACTAGTATAGCGATCTTTATATTTTTTTTAAAAAAATAGCTCATCAACTAATTAATCTCCTAGAATTTTATCTTACAATTAATATAAAATATAATATATTTAGTCTATCGATTGTTATAAAAAATTCTTAAAAGTACTTACATATTTCAAACTATGTTTGTTCATAATGTTTCAATAATAGTATGTATACTTTTCAAATTATCAATATATTTTCAAAAAGTGGATCTTGGCTTGATAATTTGTCAAAAAGTTCAGCTATAATTTTTTTAATCTCAAGTTAAACAATAATCTATTATTTAAGTCCTAATAAACATAATCATACCAAATTTTTCAATAAACACCTCCAAAATAATCACCGAGTACAATTCAGTGATATACCTTAATTATTAGTCTTTTTTGCTTTTTTATTCTTTGAAGGTAATTTAATTTCAAATATTATGGATTATTTCTTCAATTATTTTGATTCATATTTTGTTATGGAACTTGATTCAGTAATATTCTAATAATTTTTTTTGGTATTTATATTTTCAAGTTAAATGAAGTGGTTATAGTAGATAAATATTAGCATAGATATAAGTTTATTAGTTAATAAAAATACTATATGTTACATTGCATTCAAAATTTTTATTTTGATAAAATATTTTAAATTTTTTTATTCAAGTAAGCCCCATGTGAAACCTGGATTACATATTATTGTACTAGTACACACACACACATATATATATATATAGGAAGCACCTCTGTTTACTCGAGTCAATTAAATGTTTTTATGGAAATACTAGCTTTTCTACATCATAATAATTTTTTTTATTGATCCCGGGTATTCATGATCCTAACAAAATTGCACGCATTGTAAAATCTACATAACTATTGCAAGTTATAGTTATAGATATAGTATCACTAAAAAAAGTACAGCTCTTGTAGAGCACCATCACCACAAGATGCAATGCAGCACCCATGGATGACATCCACAGTAATGTAGCAGTATAGATGGCTATCAAACAACATGTAATACCTAGCCCGTGGGAAGGAAGACTCCTCCCATTAGGAGTCTTCCTCTCTACTCCAATTCCAACGAGAAAAGGGTTACTGACTCTATCAAGGAAGGGGGAGTTTGGAGCCGCCCCCAGCTCTATAAGAAGACCATCCTCTCTCAAACCACTACACCCCTCCCAAACTTCATCCATTATCTGCAAGGAAGAGTCCTGAATTCCTTTGATTTTGATGACAAACCTTCGAGGTTTTTCAACGAGCGGCCATGGGGATCTCATCAGAACCAAGGTAAGCTTAGCCTCCCTCTTCTTTTATTCCTTCTGGATGCATTACTATCGGGATTTAGGCTGGCAAATTGCTGGATTTCTGCTTGGAAGAAATCAGTTAATGTTTCCCTATTTTTCCTCTCTTTTTTCCTTGACTTTTCAACACCACCCGTCGTCATTAATCACTGGATGGAGCACAAAAAGTAGCCACGCCACCATGGGCCACAAATATAGCCACCAATTCCTGGTGAGGCCCTGTTAGATTTTTGCGAAAGAAGGGGACTCAAAGGAGTCCCCTATTTTGGGTCAAGCGAAAGAAGGAGAGGGAAGAAGAAGAAAAGAAAAGAGAAAGAAGGGAGAAAAAAAAAAAAAAAAGAAGAAAAGAAATAAAAGAAAAAAGAAAATAAATTCTCCATCTCCTTTCCCTTCTCTCTAATTTTTCTCTCCACTTTCTCTCTACTTTCTCTCTTGTAATTTTCTCTCTTTAAAAGTTTCTTTTCTAGAGATTGAGAAAGTTGTGAAGTTAGGATTACGGATCAGTAGGTGGATTGCTGATGAAACCCGGATAGAGAGTTCTAGACCTTTAACTATCATACCATGAAATTGTTTATTAAAAATAAGATGATTATATAGGAGGATAATTTTTCGATCAAGAGAGTGTTGAGTGAGTTTTTTAGTACCTATAACTATCATACCATGGAATTGTTTATTAAAAATATTATTATATAGGAGGATAATTTTTCGAGCAGGAGAGTGTTGAGTGAGTTTTTTAGTACCTAGATCAAAAATCTATATACGGATTGATATCTGGCATGTTAAACTCTTTAGTAGAGATAGGAATTTCTAGACATCGATCATCTATTTATATAAAAAAATATTTTATACATCAATGATTTTGCTCTATGTAATCTAATAATTATATGTTATATACTTATTTATTAAGTATATATGATATTTGAGAGCCATTTGTTATATACTCATCTATTAAGTTATGTAATTTTATATGAATTATATTTCATACATTATTGTAGAGTTGTCAACAGGTCAGATTGGGTCAGAACCCAGATATCCAGATTCGGACCTGATTTTAACTACTGGACCCATACCCGGACCCGAATACCTGATGGGTCTGATTTAAAGTACCAAACCCGGACCCGAATGGATCCAGGTATCCAGACCCGAACCCAAATGGATACCTCTGAGCGGAGCTCGGGGTGCATGGCGGGGCTTGGATCTGGATTGTCGGAGGGGCTCGAAGCTGAGGAAGGGATCATCGTGCCCCACCATGTCCTAATCTAACATCATAGAATACATAAAAAACCGAAGAAAGTGGATCAAATTGTAACTTTTCAGACATAAAGCATAGATTTCTTCAAAAGACTCGATCTTTGAGCTCTTTGATGGAAATCGGGAAGGAAACTTGTAAAACCTTAAAATCTAAAATAGGAAAATGCAAGTTTTGGCAAGGAGGAAGCTAGGAAGGAAAGTAGTATAATAAAATTCAAGGTACGGAACCAGGGAATGGAACCAGATGACGGTTTTAGAGGGGAATATCGGATCTTGAAGTTCAGGTCATGGCGGGCAAGGTGGGCTCTTCTAGGGTTCTTCGGTTGGGTGCAGGGTTCTTCCATCTCCACCCTTGATCCTCCGAAGATCGGAATGCAAGGCATGGGTCGGCCATCTGTAGGGCTCGCCGGCGAAGAAGGTGAGGGTCTCTGGGGATCGGGAGGAGGAGACGAGGGAACGAGCTAGGTTCAATCCTAGGATTTCCTTCTTGGGGATGATATCCATGTAGCAGAGCGGCTAACGAGGGACGACGTCGATGGCCGGCGGGGCTCGCCGGCTCGGAGCTATAGAAGGGAGAGCCAGACTGCCAGAGGGGTAGGCGTAGGTCGTTGTCCGAGTAGCAGAGGCTAGCGAGGAACGATGTCGACCATCGAGGAGAGGAGGCATTGACCATCGAGGGGTCAGTCGTGGGCATCGAGGGGATTTAGGGATCGGCGGGTGGAAGGGAAAAACATTAGAGCACGATGGAGGAGGGTTTTAGAGTAAAAGAAGGGTTAATTTCAAATCATTGGATAATGATATGATGGCCCTTAATAATATAAATATATATAGATATTATATAATATTATTTTATATAATCTGGTCTTGGGTCTGTCGGGTCTGAATATTACATATCCAGACCCGGATCCATGTAATTATGACCAAACAGGTCCGGATCCAGGTCCGGGTATGCGGGTCTAGATTTAGATTTAGACCCGGACCCATTGGATAAATACTCGCAGGTCTCGGGTCCGGACTCGACCCATTGACAGCTCTACATTATTGACTTGGTTGGATAAATTGTAGTATTCATGTGCATTCAATTTGGTAAAAGAATATTTTTTTGATATAAAATTGTTAACAAGCATGAATTGATTTTAAAATTATATGATAGGTGGTGGTACATTGAACTAGCCATGTATGATACCCCACTACTGGTCAAAAATGTAGTATCATTGATGCCTCGCCATAGGTCAAAATGTGAAATATTGTGCCTCACCATGGACCAAAAATATGATTATGATAGTCCATAGCTGAGCATCCTAAGGTGATTAGATCTGATTTATAATGATCGTGAGGGTTATATAACATAACACTTTGCATCGCATAGTATGTGTTGTTATGTATGACCATAGTATTTTGTGGTATTATATGTTATTTTTTTAATTATTTTTTATTACGATGGTATGGGTGTGTAGATATTCTTACTAAGTTATAAAGCTCATATTATATTATATTCTTTTCACAAACACAGGATGCTTAGTATAGATGGGTTAGGGTAGCGGTTCCAATATTGGAGTTGGTTCATTAGTTAGTAGAACTTCTGATACAGCTAAATGTTTAATTAATTTTATTGAATAAATTGATGATGAATCCATGTAATGGATATCTAGTTATTTATTATTTTTGAATAAACTAAACTCTTATTAGAAAATTTGTATATAATATAGTCCTTACATGATCTCTAGAGCATTGCTCAAGGGTTCATGTAGCTGTATCACATGGCCGACCCGAGTACTAGGTTCTGGGCGTGATAAAGTGGTATTAGAGACAGATTGTAGGATCCTAAGATATAAGTTCAAAGAGAGAGTGTGGGTCGATCATTTGATTGGTGAGATAGGATAATGTAATATATTTAGGAAGAGTTACTTAATATATGAATGCTAATAATGATCGATATAGGATCCCATGGCACGTGGAGGCAGGTGTGGATGTGCTAGGAGGTCTATACGATATGTGGATGGCTCAAATACTTGGAAGCCCTCAAATCAACAAGAAGATGCAGGACCCTCACCGGACAGTGGTATGCACCGACAAGAACAACTGCACAATCTCATGGATAATACTCCGGTGGCTAAGATAATAGAAACAAGTGAATGGCGAAAATGGGAAGTGTACCAATATACAACAGTAAGGCAGAAACATGCTTTTTAAAACTATTTAAAACAAGCATAGTGGAAGACATGGCAGATCGATTAAACGATCTACCAATCTGCCTGCAACAGGATCTAGTACAATGATATAGCATGCAATAAACATCAAAAACAAGATAAAACTCAATGAAAAAAAGATACCTTACCGTTATACCTTTGATGGATACAATGGTGGTGCTCCAAGGATGGTGCTTTTGAGCCACACACGTGTCTGGCCTCTACAAGTAGTTCACACCAGGGCTCGACTCTGATCAACTCCCTCGGAGTGCTAGCTCCTTGGGATCCTTGAGGCCGTTCTGCTTCTTCCTGGAAGACTAAGAGGAGAGGTGGACCCTTCCTAACTAGCTCTCTTTTCCAAGATCTAGCTTAAGTGCTAGGTAGCTCACACCAATGCCCAAATCCTCACAAGCCCTTTCTTTCCTCTCAGAATCTCAGTAGCATGGAGATTCAGAGACCAAGAACCAATTTCCATCATTCATCAGCCCAAAATAACTCTTATTTAAAGAGGAAGCCATAGGAGGAAGAAAGAAGAAGGAGAGATTGGGGGAGAAGATGGGGAGGCATTCCAAAAAGGTTCCAAGCACAAAAGGCAAGTATGACCATCATACTATTACAGCTTGAAGCCAAAAATGGTCAGATTTCGAATTTCAAACTCGAAATTCGAAGTCAAAATCTTTCCAAATTTTGCTCGTCATAGCAAGTGTCGACTCATGCAAAATCTCCAAGTATCGACTCAAGTAAGTGTTGACACTTGGAACATGGTCAATCATGTTGACCTCCAGTGACGGCAAACGATTCTCAATCATCGATCAGTCTTAAGATCAGATAGAAATTTCTATGGTGTGTGATCCCATAGGTTCTAATACTAAGCTGATAGCATTGGAACACTTCCAGTACCAGTCAAAGTCCTCATCTTGCAATGATACCCGATGTCCGATAGGTCAAAGATGTAGAGCACCTCTCTAGAACCTCTAGCATATGGTTACTGCATATTTCATCCCTTTGACCTCGTAATGTCAAGATGACCTAGGGTTTGACTGCAACCCTAATTTGGTTTATTCAGATCGTGTCTCAACTTTACAAGTTCTGTGACTCCTCATAAGAACTACCCTGGCCAAGAATTGCTAAATTGAGATATAATGAATCATTACTCCAAACTATTTGGAGGGGTCAATTTCATCTTGATCCACCACCGCTCCATAAGTACTTGACTGCATCCAGAAACCTTCCATCACTGGATTAAAAATCTAGGTGGTCTGATACTAAAGTACAGTGAGTTGTTTGCAAGCTTCCATGGAGACCTCAGGTCTGAGGACACATATACCCATATCCCTTTGTGAGCAACCCTTTGGCAGAAGGGAGCTCCGCAAATGGTCACGTTTAGTGAGATGTCACACATTTTACTTGCATGTCATACCAATGTCTCCACTCCTTGGTTAATAGAAAACCAACAAATGTGACATACAACAACCTACATTTGATACATTGTCATTCTATAACAATGTATCATTTGGTTGTGAACCAATTTAATAACTACTTAATATATCCTCTCCATATCAAATAATGTAGTTCTAAGGACTCCATCATACAAGAGTTCATTTCAGAAAAATATAAATATGATGAACAGCCAAAGAATAACTTTTATTCATAAAAAATTTATATACAATTACAAAATGACACAACCGTCTACAGCCTAGATGATTGGCTTTGGACACAATTTTCAATCTCTCCCACTTGGACTAAAGCTAATCGGTACAGAATCTCATTCCCATTTTTCATTTACAACTGTCGAACTCTTGAATTCCGATGGCTTTAGTGAACGGGTCAGCCAGGTTCTCTTTTCCATCGATCTTCTGAAGGTCAATGTCACCTCGTTCCATGATCTCTCGTATAAGGTGATAGCACCGTAGAATGTGCTTTGTGCGGTGATGAGACTTCGGTTCTTTGGCTTGAACAATTGCTCCTGTGCTGTCACAATATACCAGAATAGGACCATCCAGGAAAGGTGCCACTCCCAGCTCATCAAGGAACTTTCGTTACCATACTGCTTCCTTTGCTACATCCGATGCTGTAATGTACTCTGCTTCGTATACTAAGTCCGCCATAGTAGGTTGCTTAAAACTTTTCCAGTAGATCGCTCCTCCATTGAGGGTGAAGACAAATCCTGATACACTCTTAATGTCATCCTTATCTAACTAGAAACTAGAGTCAGTATACCCCACAAGTTTCAAGTCAGGTTCTCCATAAATCAATCATTGGTCCTTAGTATTTCGTAAATACTTAAGGATGGTCTTTACCACTTTCTAATGAGTTTCACCTGGATCAGACTGGTATCTGCTCACTACACCTAATGAGTATGCCATGTCTGGTCTAGTACATGTTGTTGCCGCTCTCGTCGCCGCGCCCGTGCCACGGATCAGCCGATCCTTCCTGACCGCCTGGCGAGGGAGCCTCCCTTCCTGCGGAGAACCTGCAACAAGGGGTTAGAAGACCCTGGCCGGGGATCCCGGCGAGGGAGCTCCGACGATCAAGTCAGTAGACGACGAGAAGGAACAGACTCTCCCACCCGGGCCCTCGAGAGGGTCCCAGATTTAGAGAGTTAATTGGTGAAGGAAATGCTCTGGGGACCGGAATCTCGGCTGGGCCTGCTTGTCGAACTCACGCCCAGTGTTCCCCTCTCGGGATCCCTGGTTTTTCTCTCGGTGCAAGGCCTTGTGCCCGTGCTTCCTCCTTGTCCCCAGGCTAATTTTGCTTACCTTTCGTCCCCAGATTCTTCCTTTTTATCCCCTCCGTCGCGCGTTTGTCTTTTTCTGCCTCGGGAACCCTCCTCCCCCGTCCTCTTCTTTTCCCTTTTTGGTGAAGGGTGCCAGGCGGCTTTCCGACCTCGTCCGCCGGGCCCCAGCATGGGAAAGGCAAGGACAGAGAGAGAGAGAGAGAGAGGGAGGGCGGCGGGCTGGCAGGGCGGCAGTCAGGCCTCGGGCCCGGTGAGAGCGCCCTCTTCCCCAAGCGTGGGTGCCATCTATCTATGGGGCCTGTGTCGTCAGGGTTGCGTCTCTCGGCCGCGGGGCCTGTCGGGCCGATGCTAGCGATGTTCTGCGTGCCGCCGCCCTCCGTACAGGACGCCGTCTGGGATTCGTACGGCCCGAGGGACGGCCTCGGGGCCCGTCTCTCGCTCCCCAGGGCCCTCGCCGTACGAGCGGTCTGACCTCGGCTGAGTTGGGCCATCTCTGGGGGCCACCTGGCGAAGGGCGAAGGATCAGCCGACCTCGGCTTAGGTGGACCCCTCCTGTGTGGACACCTAGCGAGGTGGCAGGAGGTCGCCTGGCTTCGGTCGAGGTGGGCCCGTCTCCGGGTAGCCACCTGGCGAAGGGCGAAGGATCAGCTGACCTCGGCTTAGGTGGACCCCTCCTGGGTGGACACCTGGCGAGGTGGCAGGACTGGCTTCGGTGGCAGGAGGTGCCTGGCTCGGCCGAGGTGGGCCCGTCTCCGGGTGGCCACCTGGCGAAGGACGAAGGATCAGCCGACTCTCGGCTCTGGGTACCTGGCGAGTGGTTATGGTGCCCTCCTGGTGCACGAGGTGGCAGGAGGTCGCCTGGCTTCGGTCGAGGTGGGCCCGTCTCCGGGTAGCCACCTGGCGAAGGGCGAAGGATCAGCCGACCTCGGCTTAGGTGGACCCCTCCGGGTGGACACCTGGCGAGGTGGCAGGAGGTCGCCTGGCTTCGTCGAGGTGGGCCCGTCTCGGGTAGCCACCTGGCGAAGGGCGAAGGATCAGCTGACCTCGGCTTAGGTGGACCCCTCCTGGGTGGACACCTGGCGAGGGTGGCAGGAGGTCGCCTGGCTTCGGCCGAGGTGGGCCCGTCTCCGGGTGGCCACCTGGCGAAGGACGAAGGATCAGCCGACCTCGGCTTCGGTGGACCCCTCCTGGGTGGACACCTGGCGAGGCGGCAAGAGGTCGCCCGACCTTGGCCGACCTCACTTAAGCGGACCCCTCCGGTCCCGGGCGCCAAATGAGGTGGTAGAGGAACTCCGAGCCGAGCTCGACCTCGGCGAGGGCGGTTTGCTTAGGCAGTCGTCGTGTAGTGTAGTCTTGCCGACCCTAACTTTGAGGATGTGGCGTTGACTAGGCCAGGGAAACTTACACGTGGCTCGCTCGTATTCGACGATACCTGAGCCTGGCCACGTCACTGTCACGGCTGTAACAGTTGCCCCCCAGCCCGCCGTTCTGCTGGGGCATCGCAGAACGGAACGTCAGGATTAAATGCAGACATGACGTGGAGAGGCAAAGATCTTGCATCATAATTGCCACGATCCTCGTCGTCGTGGCTCGATGCAGCTGAAGACCTATGGTGAGCCGCCACGCGTCGCCCACTTGTCCATAATCAATGCGTCGCTTCGAGGCAGAGGCCGTTACTCTGCTAACCAGGCGTCGGTGTCGGGCGTGCACCCACGTGGCGACCATCCAGTGGCCTGAGGCGAAATGACGGGTACGGCCGCTGTCGGTTGAGTTTGAAATGGAGGGTACGGCCGCGTTGCCCACTTGCCCATAATCTGTTGCCGCTCTCGTCGCCGCGCCCGTGCCACGGATCAGCCGATCCTTCCTGACCGCCTGGCGAGGGAGCCTCCCTTCCTGCGGAGAACCTGCAACAAAGGGGTTAGAAGACCCTGGCCGGGGATCCGGCGAGGGAGCTCCGACGGTCAAGTCAGTAGACGACGAGAAGGAACAGACTCTCCACCCGGGCCCTCGAGAGGGTCCCAGATTTAGAGAGTTAATTGGTGAAGGAAATGCTCTGGGGACCGGAATCTCGGCTGGGCCTGCTTGTCGAACTCACGCCAGTGTTCCCCTCTTGGGATCCCTGGTTTTTCTCTCGGTGCAAGGCCTTGTGCCCTGCTTCCTCCTTATCCCAGGCTAATTTTGCTTACCTTATCGTCCCCAGATTCTTCCTTCTTTATCCCTTCCGTTGCGCGTTTGTCTTTTCTGCCTCGGGAACCCTCCTCCCCCGTCCTCTTCTCTTTTCCCTTTTTGGTGAAGGGTGCCAGGCGGCTTTCCGACCTCGTCCGCGGGCCCAGCATGGGAAAAAGGCAAGGACAGAAGTAATTATATTGTGGATAACTTGTAGAGGCCAGACATGTGTGGCTCGAGCGCTTTACCCTTTTCCACAGTATTTTCAAAGGTCAGCGAACCGTTGCCTTCCCTTCTTCAAGGTGTTGCGCAAGATGAACGACTTCACCTGGACAGAGGAGTGCAAGGTGGCCTTTGGAGAGCTTAAGGACTTCTTGGCATCACCACCACTGCTCTCCAGGTCGGAGATGGGAGAGGAACTCCTGCTATACCTGGTGGTTACCCCTGGAGCCATCAGTTCGGTCCTCATCCGCACGGATCAGGATGCAGCCCAAAAGCCAATGTACTATGCCAGCAAGCTCCTCTGGGATGCTGAGATCAGGTACACTGGATCCGAGAAACTCATTTCCGCACTTATCATGTATGCTCAACGTCTCAGGCCATACTTCCAAGCACATCCGATCGTCGTCCTCACGAACCAGCCCTTGAAGGCTGTACTCAACTGTCCCAACACATCCGGATGCTTGGCCAAGTGGGAACTAAAGCTCAGCGAATTCGACATCGCGTACCGATCAAGGTCGTCTTAGAAGACCCAGGTGCTGGCCAAATTCCTGGTAGAGGCACGGGACTAGCCGAAGAGCCAGAGCAGTCGATCCCGGAGCATCAAGAGGAGCCGGTATCGAGGAGGAACCCTGGATCCTCCATGTCGATGGTGCGTCCAATGTGGGCAAAAGCGATGGAGGCCTAATCCTCACCAACGGCGATGGGTTGTGGTTGAATGCGCACTCTGCTTCAAGTTCGTCATGACAAATAACCAGGCAGAATACAAGGCACTCCTCATGGCCTCAGGGTCTCCCGCGAGCTAGGCGTACAAAGCTTGAAGGTCTTCACCGATTCCCAACTGGTGGCTGGACAGGTCTCCGGAGAATACGAAGCCAGAGACCCTCAGATGATGAAGTACTTAGAGCAGGTCTGCTCAAGCGCGATAGGTTTCTGGTGCTTCAGCATCTCTCATGTCCCCTGAGATGAGAATGCTTGTGCCGACTCACTGTCCAGACTTGCAACATTGCCGGACTCGTTGTTGGGGTGCTCTCATATCAAGTACCTTGAAAATTCAAGTGGCAAAGTTCCTATAGAAGTACAGCAGGTCACCCTGAGCCGAGCTGGATGGATAGGTATATCAGGTACATTATTGATGGCACCTTGCCGGAAGAGAAGACGAGCAGAGGTCGACCTCATTAAGAAGAAGGCCTCGCGGTTCGTCCTCATGGAAGGACAGCTCTACCACCGATCCTATTCTTATCCGCTCTTGAAGTGCTTGAGACCCGTAGAGGCAACCTTCATGCTCCAAGAGATCCACGAAGGCCTTTGCGAAAACCACGTCGGGGAGAGGATGCTGGCGTACAAGGCCCTCCATCAAGGTTCCTATTGGGAGACAATGAGGTAGAACATCGCTAACTTCATGAAAAGGTGCGACCGGTGCCAGCGCTACACCCACATACAGCATTAACCAGCAATGCCTCTCCAGCTCTCCGCCCCATGGCCATTCGCCAAGTGGGATATGGACATCCTGGGTCCATTTCCCCCTACACCAGGGTAACGGAAGTTTTTGATAGTGGCCATCGATTACTTCACCAAGTGGGTAGAAGCGAAGCCACTAGCATGGATCACGGAAGCTAAGGTCCGCCAATTCTTCTGGAAGTTGGTCATCTGCCGCTTTGGGCTTTTCCATAGCATCATCACTGATAATGAATGGCAGTTCAACAACCAGGAGTTCAAAAAAGTTCTGTGCCGAGCTCGGCATCCAGCACCGCTTTACCTCGGTCGCTCACCCCCAGACCAATGGAGAAGCCGAGGTGACCAACCGGATGATTCTCCAGGGACTCAAGACTAGACTAGACCAAGCTAAAGGCAGGGGGGTAGAAGAACTTCCCAGCATTCTCTGGGCCTACCACACAATGCCCAGGATGGCAACGGACGAAACGCCCTTCAACCTCACTTTCGGCACAGAAGCCATGGTCCCAATCGAACTCGGCATGCCATACTACGGATATAGCAATACAATGAGACAGAGAACCCGGCGCGCCTTCTCCTCAACCTGGATCTCGTCGAGGAAACCAAAGACAAGGACCGACTCCGGATGGTGGCTTATCGATAGCGTGTAGCCCGATACTACAACGTGTGAGTAAGGCCGAAGGTCTTCCGCCCGGGCGACCAGTGCTGCACCGAGCTAAAGCGTCTCAACCTCGGGAGTACGGCAAGCTATCGCCGAACGGGGAAGGCCCCTACAAGGTGGTCGAAGCTCTCCCACATGGAGCTTATTATCCTGCGAGTCTGGACGGTGCCTGATTCCCGCGGACATGGAATGCCTGCAACCTAAGAATATACTATCATAATGTAAGGACCTTCTTGACAATAATAATGATTCATTTTTTATGCAAACCATCCTTGCCTTGCAGGAATCTCGCTGTCCGGCCCAAGGTCCGGCACATCGAAGTACGGAGTCCAGTCCTCCGGCATTGAAGCCTGGAGCCCCAGCTCTTTGGCATTGAAGCCCGGAGTCCAGTCCTTCGGCACCAAAGCCTGGAGCCCAGCTCTCCAGCACTGAAACCCAGAGTCCGGTCCTTCGGCACCAAAGTTTGGAAGCCCAACTCTCCGGCACTCAAGTCTGGAAGCCCAGCTCTCCAGCACTCAAGCTTGGATCCACGCTCTCCAGCACTCATGCCTAGATACCACGCTCTCCGGCACTCAAGTCTGGAAGCCCAGCTCTCCAGCACTCAAGCTTGGATCCCACGCTCTCCAGCACTCATGCCTAGATACCACGCTCTCCGGCACTAAAGCCCGGATACCATGCTAATGGGGGACAATGACGAGATGATGCATTTCAAATGAAATTAGTAATAATTAAATGAAAGATGAAGTAAATAGATGCAGCTACTCATGTAATAAACTAGGAATTTAAAGATAGGATTCTAAATTTAAACTTGACTAGAAGAATAAACCATTCAAAGAAATAAAGAGAGGAGGACCTTCGTGGTTAAGAAATCACTCAAATTAGGGTTTAATTTTTCTAATAATTGCAGATTTGAAAGTCTATCTAAAGAGGGTTATCTGGCAATTAAAATGTATAACTTTAGCACTGGAAACACTCAAAGAAAAACACTCCAAGATGACAGGGAGATTCCATAGGTTGCAAGGCTTCTTGTATCAGGTTCTTTGGCACGCGAGACCTTCTTCTCAGGAATCTAGAAGCCGGGGATTCTGCAACAAAAATGTGGAGGGAGATTAGGGAAAAAGGGTTGAGATGGAGAAGTGAAGAGAGAGATCTTTGAAAGATGAAAGGATGCCCGGAGTAGTCTTGTTGAAGATCTTCTATGGCTTCATTTGGTTGACAACTCCCGGCTTGATCTTGCAAAGAACTCCTTGGATGGTTGGCTTCATTATAGATGATGGAGATGTGGACTCTTGAGATGCTTCCTGTGTTGGCCGAATGGACTAAGAAGGATGGAGGAAATTAGGTTGAAGAGGGAAGTTGGAAAGTGGGAAAGAGGAAGAACTCTAGGCCTCACGCCCACCTTCTTACAAGGGACCAAGCATTTAAGCAAGGGAAATTCTAAGAAAATATTTTCTTCATTGATTCAAATTTCATAAGTGACTACAATGGATTTTGGAGCCTATTTTATAGACACCAAACCATTTGAAATTCAAATTTTGAAATTCAAAATTACAAAATGAGGGGAGAGATTGGTGGCCCACTTCATGAAATGAGGGGAGAGATTGGTGGCCGACTTCATGGAGGTTGACTTCATGATGAGGGCGCCATTTGTGGAGGAAATGTAGCCATTTAAAATTCCTTCTTCCTTGGGCGAGATTCCTTGGTGATATGTCCAAGTGATGTGGCAAGGAGGAATGATGAAGTGGCTTCCAAGTTGGCGAACACATGGTCTATGCGCCCACTAGTCTTCTTGACTTGGTTGAGCTGAAACCAGGTTGGTCTTGGCTGACTCTCCTTGACTCAATTACAATAAAGACTTAATTAAAGCAAATACTAGACTCAATTACCAAATTGAAATGAGTACAAGACTAATAGACTCAAATAAAATTTATTACAGGACTCGAGCTCTCAATTTTCCAACCATAAAGAATCTTTCCTAATTTAGATCGGTTGGAGTCTTTTCTTGAGCCTGGTGTCCGCACCATTCTTCTCGAGTGGGAGGTACTCAACCTTGTCGAGTAAAGATCGGTCTGACTGTGATTTTTTTAATAGGTCTGGGTCAATTTGCTACAGATCCTCTCGGGTGATCCAGCAGTCCACGGAATCGGGTCGTCCTTGCCAATGAACCAGGTAACGTTGATAGCCCTTTTTCCTAGTGGTAATCACTTGGTCATCCAAGATATGTTCAACTTTCTCTCCGGTCTGATAGAATTGCTGGTGGGCACTCGAGTATGGTTTCACTCTCAAAGGTGGGATAAGGCCCGAAAGGCTCGTTTGGAATTAATGCCAGCTCTTTATATTCTATCAGATCAGCAATATATTAAAGTAGGACTAATACCATAATCAGAAGGTAACTCTAACACATATGCATTAGGTCCAATTCTCTTAGTTACTTTGAAAGGTCCAGCTCCCCGGGCATGTAGTTTTTCATAGTTCCGTGGAAACCTTTCAGGTCTAAGTTTAATCATTACAGAGTCCTCTTCATTAAATTCTTTCATTCGTTTACGTGAATTAGCCATATGCTTGTAGACTTCATTACTCATTTGAGTCTTTTTACTAATTTTCTTATACAATTCCTGGATATGCTGTGCATATGATTCGGCAGACTCAGATACTTGTACAAACACCTAACAAAATGCAGACTCAACTATGCATTCTTATTGAGAGGAATTTATTGGACTCTCTAGGGCCTAAACCTACAAGATTATCGACTCTCTAGATTTGACCCTGGTCTGGTATGCACATAAAAAATTATCATGAATCCTTAGCAAATGCCATAAGGTATACCAGAAGTATGTAGCAAAAGAGATGGGCTCTAAGGATTCGTGCAACCTGGTAATCTCTACAAAATGTAACCCAATAGCTCTAGAAACATGAGAAGGCTCAGGGAAGGGTAGGAAATAGGAGTCAGAGTCTTGGGACAATTTATGCGAAGCATGAAACAGACCATGGTTACTCAGGATGACCTTAACATTTGAATATTGATCTATTGGAGTCATAAGGTCAAATTGATGAATGGAGAATTTGGTCATTGTAAGTGCAGGTTGTTCAAGAAGGAAAGACTTAGTCAGTTCCAGAAAAAGGTCATCGATTGGGGTTAGAGGAATTAACTCTTTACAAGGAAGCTAAATGAGGTCTGGGTTGAGGCTAAAGGAGTAGGCTTTTCCTGAGGGCACTGACTTACAGGAACCAAGTCCCCACTAATTTCCTGTGGTTCTGATGTTTCAGGACTAGGCTCAACACTCTTATCTTCTACAAGGATTTTCTCAGGTAAGGTACTAGAGTTGTCCTTCTCGAAGTCTTCTCCTTCATATTCGTCTACCAAACTCATATCAGCCTCATATACTTTCTATTATGATTCTAATTCTTCCTCCTTTAATTGTTCTTTCAGTAGGGCCATTTGATCATTCATAGTTTTCATAAAGGTCTCAAAGATTTGGTCCATGGTTGTACTAGTTTGAGCCTGGATTTGCCGGTAAGGTGCTCCTGATCTAGTTGCCATGCACACAGACTCGAACTCGGGCTAGGTGTTTACTAGACCTAGAGTCCAAACCAAATATTAGATCAAGATGATAACTTTGGTTATAGTAACTTGGCACCTGACCAGGTAAGTGTAAGGTTGATGGAGGTCCCTCTTTGCTTGCCTTAGACACCAATATGAAAATTGGCTAGGTAAGCGAACCAACCCACCTTCCTTCGAGCTCTTGTCCCTGAACCACTTGCTTAGACACAGATATACAAGCACACACAAACAAGTTGTCAAAATTGGCTTGACACTTGGTTCGACCCGACTTCGTGGGTGTCCCTAACTCACTAGAGCAAGTTAAATGTCTACTCCATTTTAATTAGGAGTTGGATTTGTTATGCAGGTTGGTGATTTTTGGGCTAGGGACAGGTAATGAAATCCTGACCCTATGTCAAATTGATGCCCTTAAGATGATTTATCATGAGATGAATGCAAGCATGCAAATGAACCCTAAGTTTAGGTACAGAATTTTTTTTTTTTTTGTTGCAGTTTGAAGTGGGGCAGAAAAGTGATATGAATTAATCTCAGAAAATTCTAAAAAAATCACAAAATACTTCTAACTTGCAGAGGATATACCAGTGTGAAAAAAAAAATAAAATAAAATCTATGTTTTTTTGGACAATTCCTGGAAGTCAGATAGTGCAGAAAAAATAGAACAGCAGAAATAAAAAATGCTGAAAATAAATGCAAGTCTTGTGTTCCCCTTCAAAGGTCAATCACATTGGCACCCCTACATGCCTTAGGAGATCCCCGTGGAATGGAATGAGAGGGTTTTAAAACCCTACTTTTCTTCTAAGACTGGATGGCCTGTTGAAGCACCCAATCCAGGTACTAAAGAAGATGCAAAACCCTAACCTACCATGCTCTGATACCAAGATGATGGGGGACAATGATGAGATGATGCATTTCAAATGAAATTAGTTAATAATTAAATGAAAGATGAAGTAAATAGATGCAGCTACTCACGTAATGAACTAGGAATTCAAAGATAGGATTCTAAAATTTAAACTTGACTAGAAGATAAACCATTCAAAGAAATAAAGAGAGGAGGACCTTCGTGGTTAAGAAACCACTCAGATTAGGATTTAGTTATTCTAATAAATTGCAGATCTGAAAGCCTATCTAAAGAGGGTTATTCAGTAATTAATATGTATAACTTTAGCACTGGGAACACTCAAAGAAGAACACTCCAAGATGACAGGGAGATTCCATAGGTTGCAAGGCTTCTTGTATCCAGTTCTTTGGCATGGGAGACCTTCTTCTCAGGAATCTGGAAGCCCGGGGATCCTACAACAAAAATATAGAGGGAGATTAGGGGAAAAAGGGTTGAGATGGAGAAGTGAAGGGAGAGATCTTTGAAAGATGAAAGGATGCCCACAGTAGTCTTGTTGAAGATCTTCTATGGCTTCATTTGGTTGACAACTCCCGGCTTGATCTTGCAAAGAACTCCTTGGATGGTTGGCTTCATTATAGATGATGGAGATGTGGACTCTTGAGATGCTTCCTTTGTTGGCCGAATGGACTAAGAAGGATGGAGGAAATTAGGTTGAAGAGGGGAAGTTGGAAAGAGGAAGAACTCTAGGCCTCACACCCACCTTTTCATAAGGAACCAAGCATTTAAGCAAGGGAAATTCTAAGAAAATATTTTCTTCATTGATTCAAATTCATAAGTGACTACAATGGATTTTGGAGCCTATTTTATAGACACCAAACCATTTGAAATTCAAATTTTGAAATTCAAAATTACAAAATGAGGGGAGAGATTGGTGGCCGACTTCATGAAATGGGGGGAGAGATTGGTGGCTGACTTCATGATGAGGGTACCATTTGTGGAGGAAATGTAGCCATTTCAAATTCCTTCTTCCTTGGACGAGATTCCATGGTGATGTGTCCAGGTGATGTGGCAAGGAGGAGTGTTGAAGTGGCTTCCAAGTTGGTGAACCCATAGTCTATGCACCCACAACTCTTCTTGACTTGGTTGAGCTGAAACCAGGTTGGTCTTGGCTGACTCTCCTTGACTCAATTACAATAAAGATTTAATTAAAGCAAATATTAGACTCAATTACCAAACTGAAATGAGTACAAGACTATAGACTCAAATAAAATTTATTACAAGACCCGAGCTCTCAATTTTCCAACCATAAAGAATCTTTCCTAATTTAGATCGGTTGGAGTCTTTTCCTGAGCCTGGTGCCCACACCAATTTCCTCGAGTGAGAGGTACTCGACCCTGTCGAGTAAGGATCAGTATGACTATGATATCTTTCTAGTAGGTCCGGGTCATTTGCTGTAGATCCTCTCGATGATCCAGGAGTTCTCGGAATCGGGTCATCCTTGCCAATGAACCAGGTAACGTAATAGCCCCTTTTTCCTAGAGGTAATCATCACCTGGTCATCCAAGATATGTTCAACTTTGTCTCTCCGGTCTGTTGGAATTGCTGGTGGGCACTCAGGTATGGTTTTGCTCTCAAAGATGGGATAAGGCCCAAAGGCTCGCTAGAAATTAATGCCGACTCTATATATTCTATCAGATCAGTAATATTAAAAGTAGAACTAATGCCATAATCAGAAGATAACTCTAACACATATGCATTAGGTCCAATTCTCTTAGTTACTTTGAAAGGTCCAGCTCCTTGGGCATTCTTTTCATAGTTCTCGATGGAAACCTTTCAGGTCTAAGTTTAATCATTAGAGAGTCATCTTCATTAAATTCTTTCATTCGTTTACGTGAATTAGCCATATGCTTATAGACTTCATTGCTTATTTGAAAATTTTTACTAATTTCCTTATGCAATTCTGGATATGCTGTGCATATGACTCGGTAGACTCAGATACTTGTACAGATACCTAACAAAATGCAGACTCAACTATGCATTCTTATTGATGAGAAAATTTTATTGGACTCTCTAGGGTCTAA
Organism: Areca catechu; assembly: GCA_021397845.1. NCBI lineage: Eukaryota > Viridiplantae > Streptophyta > Magnoliopsida > Arecales > Arecaceae > Areca > Areca catechu. The sequence continues at coordinate 29,792,325 of CM038039.1, forward strand.
ACCTAATAGATTATTGACTCTCTAGTTTGACCCTAGTCTGGTATGCACATCAAAAATTACCAAGGATCCCTAGCAAATGCCATAAGGTATACCAGAAGTAAGTAGCAAAAGGGATGGTCTCTAAGGATTCGTGCAACCTAGAAATCTCTACAAAATGTAACCCAATAGCTCTAGAAACATGAGAAGGCTCAGGGAAGGGTAGGAAATAGGAGTCAGAGTCTTGAGGCAATCTATGCGAAGCAAGAGAATAGACCATGGTTACTCAGGATGATGACTTAATATTTGAATATTGATCTATGGGTGTCATAAAGTCAAATTGATGGATGGACAATTTGGTCATTGTAAGTGCAAGTTGTTCAAGAAGGGAAGACTTAGTCAGTTCCAGAAAAAGGTCATCAATTAGGTTTAGAGGAATGTACTCTTTACAAGGGAGCTGAACGAGGTCTTGGGTTGAGACTAAAGGAGTAAGCTTTTCCTGAGGGGAACCAAGTCCCCACTAATTTCTGTGGTTCTGATGTTTCAGGACTAGGCTCAACACTCTTATCTTCTACAAGAATTTCCTCAGGTAAGGTACTAGAGTTGTCCTTCTCGAAGTCTTCTCCTTCATATTCATCCACCAAACTCATATCAGCCTCATATACTTCTATAATGGGTTCTAATTCTTCCTCCTTTAATTGTTCTTTCAGCAGGGCCATTTGATCATTCATAGTTTCATAAAGGTCTCAAAGATTGGTCCATGGTTGTACTAGTTTGAGCCTGGATTGCTGGTAAGGTGCTCCTGATCTAGTTGCCATGCACACAGACTCGAACTCGGGCTAGGGGTTTACTAGACCTAGAGTCCAAACCAAATATTAGATCAAGATGATAGCTTTGGTTGTAGTAACTTGGCACCTGACCAGGTAAGTGTAAGGTTGATGGAGGTCCCTCTTTGCTTGCCTTAGACACTAATATGAAAATAGCCAGGTAAGTGAACCAACCCACCTTCCTTCGGGCTCTTGTCCCTGAACCACTTGCTTAGACACCAGATATACAAGCACACACAACAAGTTGTCAAAATTGGCTTGACACTTGGTTCGACCCGACTTCGTGGGTGTCCCTAACTCACTATAGCAAGTTAAATGTCTACTCCGTTTTAATTAGGAGTTGGATTCGTTATGCAGGTTGGTGATTTTTGGGCTAGGAACAGGTAATGAAATCCTGACCCTATGTCAAATTGATGCCCTTAAGATGATTTATCATGAGATGAATGCAAGCATGCAAATGAACCCTAAGTTTAGGTGCAGAATTTTTTTTTTTGTTGCAGTTTGAAGTGGGGCAGAAAAGTGATATGAATTAATCTCAGAGAATTCTAAAAAAATCACAAAATACTTCTAACTTGCAGAGGGTATACCAGATGAAAGAAAATAAAAAATAAAACCTATGTTTTTTGGACAATTCCTGGAAGTCAGATAGTGCAGAAAAAAAATAGACAGCAGAAATAAAAAATGCTGAAAATAAAATGCAAGTCTTGTGTTCCCTTCAAAGGTCACATCACACTGGCACCCCTACATGCCTTAAGAGATCCCCGTGGAATGGAAGGAGAGGATTTTAAAACCCTACTTTTCTCCTAAGACTTGATGGCCTGGTGAAGCACCCATCAGGTACTGAAGAAGATGCAAAACCCTAACCTACCATGCTCTGATACCAAGATGATGGGGGACAATGATGAGATGATGCATTTCAAATGAAATCAGTTAATAATTAAATGAAAGATGAAGTAAATAGATGCAGCTACTCACGTAATGAACTAGGAATTCAAAGATAGGATTCTAAAATTTAAACTTGACTAGAAGAATAAACCATTCAAAGAAATAAAGAGAGGAAGACCTTCGTAGTTAAGAAACCACTCAGATTAGGGTTTAGTTATTCTAATAATTGCAGATCTAAAAGTCTATCTAAAGAGGGTTATTCAGCAATTAATATGTATAACTTTAGCCCTGGGAACACTCAAAGAAGAACACTCCAAGATGACAGGGAGATTCCATAAGTTGCAAGGCTTCTTGTATCCGGTTCTTTGGCATGGAGACCTTCTTCTCATGAATCTGGAAGCCCGGGGATCCTGCAACAAAAATATGGAGGGAGATTAGGGAAAAAGGGTTGAGATGGAGAAGTGAAGGGAGAGATCTTTGAAAGATGAAAGGATGCCCAGAGTAGTCTTGTTGAAGATCTTCTATGGCTTCATTTGGTTGACAACTCCGGCTTGATCTTGCAAAGAACTCCTTGATGGTTGGCTTCATTATAGATGATGGAGATGTGGACTCTTGAGATGCTTCCTGTGTTGGTCGAATGGACTAAGAAGGATGGAGGAAATTAGGTTGAAGAGGGGAAGTTGGAAAGAGGAAGAACTCTAGGCCTCACGCCCACCTTCTCACAAGGGACCAAGCATTTAAGCAAGGAAAAATTCTAAGAAAATATTTTTTTCATTGATTCAAATTTCCTAAGTTACTACAATGGATTTTGGAGCCTATTTTATAGACACCAAACCATTTGAAATTCAAATTTTGAAATTCAAAATTATAAAAAAAGGGGAGAGATTGGTGGCCGACTTCATGAAATGAGGGGAGAGATTGGTGGCCGACTTCATGGTGGTTGACTTCATGATGTGGGGGGCCATTTGTGGAGGAAATGTAGCCATTTCAAATTCCTTCTTGCTTGGACGAGATTCCATGGTGATGTGTCCAGGTGATGTGGCAAGGAGGAGTGTTGAAGTGGCTTCCAAGTTGGTGAACCCATAGTCTATGCGCCCACAACTCTTCTTGACTTGGTTGAGCTGAAACCAGGTTGGTCTTGGCTGACTCTCCTTGACTCAATTACAATAAAGACTTAATTAAAGCAAATACTAGACTCAATTACCAAATTGAAATGAGTACAAGACTAATAGACTCAAATAAAAATATATTACATGACTCGAGCTCTCAATTTTCCAACCATAAAGAATCTTTCCTAATTTGGATGGTTGGAGTCTTTTCCTGAGCCTAGTGTGCCCCACCACACGCTCTCCGGCACTCAAGCCCGGATCCCACGCTCTCCCGTGCTCAAGTCTGGAAGCCCAGCTAGGGCTGGAAATGGGCCGGCCCAAAGTCCATTGCACCGGCCTAAAGACTATATTTTAAAAAATTTTGGACCGAATCTGGGTATTCCTTTGGCCCAAAAATTAAATGGACTCTATTTTGCAGCCCTAAGACTAGTCGAATATGCTTAAAATTTCGTCCGCAGCCTGAACCAATTTTAGGCCAGTCCGAAGTTTATTGAGCTGGCCCAGTCCAGTTCCAAACAATGGACTTTGGGCCGGCCCATTTCCAGCCCTAAGCCCAGCTCTCCAGCACTCAAGCCCGGATCCCACGCTCTCCGGCACTCAAGTTCGGAAGCCCAGCTCTCTAGCACTCAAGCCCGGATCCCATGCTCTCCGGCACTTAAGTCCGGATCCCACGCTCTCCGGCACTCAAGTCTGGAAGCCCAGCTCTCCATCACTCAAGTCTGGAAGCCTAGCTCTCATTCAGCAAAGCCCGTAGCCTAGCTCTCCGGCACTGAAGCCTGGATGCCCAGCTCTCCTTCAGCAAAGCCCAGAGTTCAACTCTCCGGCACTGAAGCTTTGAGCCTAGTTCTCAAGCAGCAAAGCCCGGAGCCTAGCTCTCCAGCGCTGAAGCTTTGAGCCCAGTTCTCCAGCAGCAGAGCCCGAAGCCCAACTCTTCGACACTCAGAAACACTCATCCACTTCCGAGACTTCCAGGAACGAAGTAGAAGCAACTCGGCAAACTGAAGTACCTTTCTCTAACTTCATCACATATTCAAAAAAAAAAAAAGAACAGAAAGAGAGAAAGGAAAAGAAGTTTCAAGCCGAGGTGACTAGAAATGTTTGCTTCATTAGAAATTAACTGTTTTTTACAAGTATCTCTGGGCCCCGACATGCCGGGCAGCCCAGGCCAAAAATAGAGGAAAGAAAAATATAAGGGGGATTACTCAGGCGGCCCCCTTCCCGTGATCATGCTCTACGGGACATCATTTTTCGGGGCCTCAGGCTATGCAGCTTCAGCTTCGACAGCCATTGCTGGCGGAGCAGGTTCGGACTCTGTAGCCGGCTCCTCAGTAGTGCCCAAATCTAGGGCCGGCTCCCCGTCTGAAGCCATGGGGTGGGGTAGCGGAGGAAGCTTCAACCCTTGTCTGTGATGAAGTCCTCCACCCTGGAGCAGAGATATGTGAAGCTTTCATAGAATGAGTCTGACACCGTCTCATGGAACTCGGCGGCGAACTCCTCCGAGGTCCTGTACCTTGCCATGGCCTTCTCAGCCTCCTTCTTTGCCTCGATGGCTTGCTTCTTTGCCGCCTCTATCGACTCGGTCGCTGCTGCTGCCTCCTTCTCAGCAGCGATGACCCTCTTTTCAGTGATGATCGGCCTCTCCCTGGCCGCCTCCAACTCGGCCTGGAGAGACTGAGCGTGCTCCTTCTACCGAACATCCTCGGCATTGAACTCAGCCAGCCTTTTTTCTATGGCTGTGAGCTCCTCAGCCTTGCTCCTTGACCAGCTCCGCTCCTGGTCCAGGCTCTCCTGAAGCTCTTTCGAGTGCCTCTCTGTACTCGCGAGCTCCTTCTGGAGCTCCTTATTCTTCAAACTGAGCTCCCAGGAGGCGTCGTTCTTTTCTCTCAGCTCGGTCTTCAAAGACTCAAGCTCCGCTACCCGTTGCCGATCCTTCTTCTTCCAATTCTAGCAGCAATCTTTGATTAAAAGGAGCTCAATGCTAAGCTGCACCAAAGGAAGTCTCGACCGTCAGTACAAGAAAGGAGGAAATCAAAAAGATGAAGTAGTCGCTTACCGAACAGTAGGGGGAATGTGCTACCAATTGCATTCCCCAGCAGTTTCTGACCTTTTTCTTGTCGGTCGCATGATTGGATTGCGAAATCCATCATATGCTCCGCCAGCCCTTGGTCCCGGACCATGGAGACATTCGGCGCAAGCTTGAATGGGACTCGGCGATAGTCCCTCTCTCTTCTGCTAGCCCCGGATGCCACGTCGCCCGTTCCGCTAGTAGAAGAAGCCTCAGGTGCATGGGGGGAGCTCAATACCTCCCAGGACGGTGCCTCCCATGCCACTTCTGTTCCCACCTATCCCTCCTCCTCCTCGACGACGATGACTTCCGGGGGAGGAGGATACATTACGGCGACGGCCTTGTGGCAGCAACCCTTGGCCTGGATAACAACAACTCGGGCTCCGGGGTCGGGATGGGCTCTCGCCGACTCTGGAGGGGACCGCTCAAACATGGGCTCAGGCCACCCTCCATCCCCGGCTTATTCAGCATGCAGTGCTGCATGCTTCATGAGGAGCGACCACCACCGCACTCTGGTCACGAGCTCTCTCGAGGAGGATTCCTCAACCAAACTTTGACGGAGGCCTCGAGCTACAGCCTAGACGATTAACTTTGTGACATAATTTCCAACATCTGGTGCAATCAAGTACTTGTAGAGCGGTGGTGGATCAAGATGGAATTGATCCCTCCAAATAGTTTGGAGTGAATGACTCATTGTGTCTTAATTTAGCAAATCCTTGACCAGGATAGTTCTTGTAAGAAGTCACAGAACTTGTAAAGTGAGACACGATTTGGATAAATCAAATTAGGATTGGCAGTCAAATTCTAGGTCATCTAAGCATTATGAGGTCAAAGGGATGAATTATACAGTAACCATATGCCAGAGGTTCTAAAGAGGTGCTCCATCTTCGACCTATCCGAATGTCGGGTATCATTGCTAGATGTGGACTTTGACTGGTACTGAAAGTGTTCCAGTGCTACCGGCTTAGTGTTCAAACCTATGGGATCACATACCATAGGGGTTTCTATATGATCTTAAGGCTGATCGATGATTGAGAATCGTTTGTCATCACCGGAGGTCAATATAATTGATCATGTTCCAAGTGTCGACACTTGCTTGAGTCGATACTTGGAAAGTGTCGATACTTGACGATTTTGCGTGAGTCGACACTTGCTGTGACGAGTAAAATTCTGGAAAGAATTATGGAAAGGTTTTGACTTCGAATTTTGAAATTTGAAATCTGACCGGTTTTGGCTCCAAGCTGTAATAGTATGATGGTCATACTTGCCTTTTATGCTTGGAACCTTTTTGGAATGCCTTCCCATCTTCTCCCCCAATCTCTTATCCTTCCTATTTCTTCCTCCTATGGCTGTCTCTTTAAATAAGAGTTATTTCTGGGCTGCTAGATGATACAAATTGATTCTTGGTCTCTAAATCTCCTTATTGCTGAGATTCTGAGAGGGAAGAAAGGGGCTTATGAGGATTTGGACGTTGAATGTGTGCTATCTAGCACTTAAGCTAGGTCTTGAAAAGAGAGCTAGTTTGGAAGGGTCCACCTCTCCTCCTCGTTTTCCAGGAAGAAGTAGAACGGCCTCAAGTATCCCAAGGAGCTAGCACTTCGAGGGAGTTGATCAGAGTCGAGCCCCGGTGTAAACTACCTATAGAGGCCAGACATGTGTGTGGCTCAAGAGCACCGTCCTTGGACCACCGCCACTGCATCTATCAAAGATAAACAGTAAGATATCTTTTTATCTTTGAGTTTTATTTTATTTTTGATATTTATTGCATGCTATATCATTATACTAGATCCTGTTGCAGGCAGATTGGTAGATCATTTGATCAATTTGCCATGTCTTCCGCTATGCTTGTTTTAAAATAGTTTTAAAATGCATGTTTCTGCTTTGCTATTGCATATTGGTATGCTTCCCGTTTTCGCCCTTCAATGGTATCAAAGCCTAGGTTCATCATAGTATAATAATATTAGCATGCTTTAATATTATATTTTTCTTTTAAAGTACTTAGAATGAGTGCTTCACCATGGCCATCCGGTCATAGGAGAGAAGTAGGGCTGCAAGACCCTCTCTTCCCACTTAATAGGGGTCTTTTATGGCGTATTGGGGTGCCTCTTGTGATTGACTCATGAAGAGGAAAGATAAAAGAAAATGTAGATTAAAAATGTTTTAATCCTGTATTATGATATGAAAATAATTTAGATAAGATCTAGGAGTTTTGTTTTGATCGGATTTGATTGAAAGTTTGGTAAAACTTTGGATTTAAAATCAGTGTTATTGCCTTGTGACAGGCCTTGAGTTGACCTCTTGAGTCGACTCATGAAGGTTGAAGTGTCAACACTTGACCAGGAAGTGTCGACACTTGGACTCATGAGTTGACACTTTGCCTTGAAGGTGTCGACTCATGAGCGCTTCCTAGAAAACATAGTATTCAGTTTTCTTCCTGTCTTAGGCCTTGAGTCGATCCAAGTGTCGACACCTAGTATCGATACTTATCCTTGGTGAGTCGACACTTGACATGAAAAGTTGCAAAAATGGTGAATTCAAATTTCTTATTATTATAAAATTGTTTTACATTTGTAAATTAAAATTATTTTAATTTATTAAGGCTATTGAACTTAATTAAGAATTAAGTCACTTTGAATGACTAAGAACTCTAGAAATATGATTCAAAGATTTTAAGTCATTTCAATAAACCTTAAGGGTCATGGGTTAGCTTCTATTAGGTCCTTAACTAGGTTATACCTAAGTTTAGATGCATTGGACTATGTAGAGAATCATTCTAATCAAATGTTGAGTTAGGACTTCTTCTTTATAGATCTTTCTAATAGTTAGATTGATAAGTCCATGGATCTAAATGGACTTTATTTGTAGCTCAGTGAATAATCCGAGTCTTTAGGCTAGTCTAATCAAGTTTGATGAATCAATTGGTGTTTGAGTTACCATCCTGATCATGGTTCTTAGGGCTACCTCTTACCTGGCCAACTCGGTTGGTATCTAAGGCAAGATGGTTAATGGCGGAACCCAACCCATAATTTCACTTACTTGGCCAATGTAGTCGATCATAATTGATTAGATAGCTCACTAACTCGTGTTAACCCATGTCATCTAAAGTTAATCAATCTTGACTAATTTTAGGTGCCCATGGATCATTAGTTATGAGTAACCTTCCTTGATTGCTAATGTGGTCAGTAGGAGGTTGATCCATATCTTCTCATCTCTTTTTCTGTCATAATAAGATTAAACCCTCTAAATTATTAAGTCCATAAAAAGATGAAGTTATGGGGATAATCGACTCTTAGCCTCCCATTAAGTGGGATGGTAATAAGTCTAATAGTTGGATGTTCATCGGTAGATCCAAAGATCGGGTATTCATCAGGCTATTGGAATTGTGTTCCAATATGATGGCTCAGTGCGACTCTCTTAATGGTGGTTAGGTGGGCTGACCAAAGTCGGGCTTGACTATTCATTAGTTAGAAGCATCGAATTTTGCCATGTTAATGGTTGGACCTAACCGGGACCTTCAATAGGAGGCCCAAAGGTCGATTGAAGTGCATCTTAGGCCAAAACCTTAATACTAGAGGTTACTTGGAGAAGTAATCGGTTGAAGAACCTACCTTTAGACGTGCATGGATGGGCCGGCCAAAGTCGGGCTCATGTGTTGTATATTGGACTCTAGTACCCATTTAAGAATTAAAGTGATTCCTCGGATTGGAGGTAGAGGCTACCAGTCTGAACAAAATAGTGGGAGGGCCTTTAGACTAAAGTCCATGTCTATAGGATAATAATTCATATACACTAATTAGCTTTGGTTTTCCTTTAGATGTCTTCCAGGCTGTCACTCCAGTCTCTTCTCGATAACGAAAAGCTTAAGGGTCCCAACTTTGATAGCTGGTATCGAAAGCTCAGGATTGTCCTGGAGCATGAACGGATCTTGTATGTGATTCGGATCCGGCACCTGAAACCCCTGCTCCCAATGCTCGGGGTTCGGTCGGAGAAACTTATCAGAAGTGGCTCTCTGATAGGACCACTGTCCAATGCATAATGTTGGTAGTGATGAATGATGAGTTCAATCACAAATTCGAAGAAGTCCAGCCTGAAGAAATCCTTCAAAGATTAAGGAGTCTTTCGGGACACCAGACGATGTTGAGAGGTATAGGATCTCTTGTGCTATCTATAATGCACGGATGCATGATGGGGCCTCAATCACTGATCATGTATTGTACATGATTGAGATGATTAAGCGCTTGGGTAAGCTCGGATATCCCTTGCATGAATAGCTTAGGAAGGATGCGATTATGAATTCCCTCCCCTCTTCCTGTCTAGATTTTCTCAATCATTATAGAATGAATAAGCCTACAGTTAACTACCACGGTCTGTTAGAGTTGCTGCAGATTTATGAGAAAGACCACCATCTGAACAAAGGGATAGTAAATCTAGTGGGAGGATCTTTAGCAGGGCGTCGTCCCTTCAAGAAAGGGAAAAAGAAAAGTAAAGAAAAACAGGTGCATATGCTTCTAGGCCTAGTCAAGCCAAGAAGGAGAAGGCTGATAAGAGCCAAGCAGAGTGCTTCTTCTGCAAGAAGCGGGGACATTGGAAGAGGAACTGTCATCTTATATTGCATTCCTTGACCCGAACAGGTCCAAGAAGAGGAAGCAGCCAGAAGGTGCTGGAGAAGGTATTTATATGATAACACCTTGTAGTTTCTCTATCTACGATACTACTAACTGGGTATTTGATACGGGAAGTTCAATTCACATTTGTATTTCTTTGCAGAGACTTCAAGTCAGTAGAAGATTCGAGGATGGTGAGAGATTTTTGAACGTGGAAAATGGAAGCCAAGTTCCAGTCCTGGCGTTGGGAGTCCTCAAACTAGTTTTCGAGTCTTGTACAATTATTTTGAATGTGTGTCATTATTATCCATCTTTTATTTTAAATATCATTTCTGTAGGCAAATTAGCCATGTATGGTTATGAACTATCAATAAAGAATGATATTTGCAAAATTATTTGGAATGGTTCTGTTGTAATGAAGGATATATGAATAATGGCATTTATGTACTATCGCGATCTGTTAGTGTAGTATACACGTTGAGCAAACGCCTTAGGATAGATAATGTCAGCGATATATACCTATGGCATTGTAAGCTAGGTCATATTAATAAGAACAGGATAATTAGGTTGAAGTACGAGGGTCTCCTTGACTTTAGTGAAAGTGGTTCACTTCCAATCTGTGAGTTCTATCTTCTTGAAATGTGATAAAATCACCTTTTACTGAAAAAGGTAAATGAGCCAAAAAAATTCTAAGTCTGGTACATACTGATATATGTGAATCTATGAATATTAGTGTTAGAGGTGTGTACAGTTATTTCATTATATTTACAAATGACCTTTTGAGGTACGGTTATGTCTTCTTGATGAGACATAAATCTGAGTCTTTGGAAATATTCAAACGATATCGTAATGAAGTAGAAAATAAATTGAAAGATGTGTCAAAACCCTTCGATCAGATCGAGATGGTGAATATCTTTTCGGAAAGTTTTTGACATATCTCGAGGAGAATAGAATTCTCTCTCAGTGGATACCTCCAGGGACACCTCAGTTAAATAAAGTGTTTGAAAGGAGGAATCGAATCCTGTTAGACATGGTTCTATCCATGATAGGCTTTGCTTCTCTGTCGCTATCTTTTTGGGGATATGCTCTGGAATCAGCCTGTTACCTTTAGAATAGGGCTCCGAGTAAATCCGTTAACAAAACCTATATGAGATATGGATTAGACGTAAGCCGACACTCTCACACCTTCGGGTCCGGGGTTGCCCGGCTTATGTAAAACATTTGGAAATGAATAAATTAGACCGAGGTCTGACAGGTGCCTATTTGTTAGGTATCCAAAAGAGTCTAAGGGGTATTACTTCTACTTGGCTGATGAACATAAATTGTTCGTCAGTCTTAAGGCTATCTTTTAGAAAAGGAGTTCCTTGGTGAAGGAATTGTAGCAGCTAAGATTGAACTTAGTGAAGTTCAACAAGTAGAAGAACAGACATACTTAAGGGACAACATAGAACTGGTTGTGATTAGATCACACCCAAAGCCCACACAAGAACCATTAAGAAATCTGGTAGGGTACCGAGTTGACCGAACAGATACTACGGTCTCTTGGTTCGGGACAGTGATCCCATTGAACTCGATGAGAACAATGAGGATCCGATCACCTATATGGATGCGATGCAGAGGTCCGATTCTGAGAAATGGCTGGAGCCATGCAATTCGAAATGGAATCCATGGAAATCAACAATGTATGGACATTGGTTGATTCGCTTGAAGGGATAAAATCCATTGGATGTAAATATATTTTCAAGAGAAAAAGGGGCGTAGATGGGTAGGTGGAGGCCTATAAAGCCCATCTGGTTGCCAAAGGATATCGTCAACGTTATGGTATTGACTATGACGAGACGTTCTCTCCTGTGGCAATGCTCAAGTCTATTCGGATCATGGTCGCTTTAGCAGCACACTTTGACTATGAAATCTAGCAAATGGATGTCCGAACAGTTTTCTTGAATGGTGAGCTGGAAGAGGAGGTGTATATGATACAACATGAAGGGTTTACATCCACAAACGAGTCAAAGGTGTGCAAGCTTCAAAGGTCCAACTATGGACTGAAACAAGCATCATGGAGTTGGAACATGTGATTTGATAAGTGTATCAAATCGTATGGCTTTGTTAAGAATGGAGAAGAACCTTACATTTATAAGTGGGATAATAGTTCTGTGATTGTGTTTCTTGTGTTGTATGTGGATGACATTCTTTTAATCAGGAATGACATCCCAGCACTACAAGGAATAAAGATCTGGTTGTCATCTCAGTTCTCTATGAAGGACTTGGGTGAAGCCTCTTACATACTGGGTATGAAGATCTATAAAGATAGATCTAAGAGGTTTTGGGACTGTCCTAGTCTACGTACATTGATACTGTGCTGAAGTGGTTCAGCATGAAAAATTTCAAGAAAGGCTATCTCCCGATAAGCACTGGAGTTGCTCTCTCTAAAGAGGATTGTGTGACAACTCCTGAGGAGAGAGAGCGTATGAGCAGAATCCCATATGCTTCGGTAATGGGTTCTATCATATATGATATGACATGTGTTACAGCCGTGACAGTGACGTGGCCAGGCTCAGGTATCGTCGAATACGAGCGAGCCACGTGTAAGTTTCCCTGGCCTAGTCAGCGCCACATCCTCAAGTTAGGGTCGGCAAGACTACACTACACGACGACTGCCTAAGGCAAACCGCCCTCGCCGAGGTCGAGCTCGGCTCGGAGTTCCTCTACCACCTCATTTGGCGCCCGGGACCGGAGGGGTCCGCTTAAGTGAGGTCGGCCAAGGTCGGGCGACCTCTTGCCGCCTCGCCAGGTATCCACCCAGGAGGGGTCCACCGAAGCCGAGGTCGGTTGATCCTTCGTCCTTCGCCAGGTGGCCACCCGGAGACGGGCCCACCTCGGCCGAAGCCAGGCGACCTCCTGCCACCTCGCCAGGTGTCCACCCAGGAGGGGTCCACCTAAGCCGAGGTCAGCTGATCCTTCGCCCTTCGCCAGGTGGCTACCCGGAGACGGGCCCACCTCGACCGAAGCCAGGCGACCTCCTGCCACCTCGCCAGGTGTCCACCCGGGAGGGGTCCACCTAAGCCGAGGTCGGCTGATCCTTCGCCCTTCGCCAGGTGGCTACCCGGAGACGGGCCCACCTCGACCGAAGCCAAGCGACCTCCTGCCACCTCGCCAGGTGTCCACCCAGGAGGGGTCCACCTAAGCCGAGGTCGGCTGATCCTTCGTCCTTCGCCAGGTGGCCACCCGGAGACGGGCCCACCTCGGTCGAAGCCAGGCGACCTCCTGCCACCTCGCCAGGTGTCCACCCAGGAGGGGTCCACCTAAGCCGAGGTCAGCTGATCCTTCGCCCTTCGCCAGGTGGCTACCCGGAGATGGGCCCACCTCGACCGAAGCCAGGCGACCTCCTGCCACCTCGCCAGGTGTCCACCCAGGAGGGGTCCACCTAAGCCGAGGTCGGCTGATCCTTCGCCCTTCGCCAGGTGGCCCCCAGAGACGGGCCCAACTCAGCCGAGGTCAGACCGCTCGTACGGCGAGGGCCCTGGGGAGCGAGAGACAGGCCCCGAGGCCGTCCCTCGGGCCGTACGAATCCCAGACGGCATCCTGTACGGAGGGCGGCGGCACGCAGAACATCGCTAGCATCGGCCCGACAGGCCCCACGGCCGAGAGACGCAACCCTGATGACACAGGCCCCATAGATAGATGGCGCCCACGCTTGGGGAAGAGGGCGCTCTCACCGGGCCCGAGGCCTGACCGGCCGCCCTGCCAGCGCCGCCCTCCCCTCTCTCTCTCTTCTGTCCTTGCCTTTCCCATGCTGGGCCCGGCGGACGAGGTCGGAAAGCCGCCTGGCACCCTTCACCAAAAAGGGAAAAGAGAAGAGGACGGGGGAGGAGGGTTCCCGAGGCAGAAAAAGACAAACGCGCAACGGAAGGGGATAAAGAAGGAAGAATCTGGGGACGATAAGGTAAGCAAAATTAGCCTGGGGATAAGGAGGAAGCACGGGCACAAGGCCTTGCACCGAGAGAAAAACCAGGGATCCCAAGAGGGGAACACTGGGCGTGAGTTCGACAAGCAGGCCCAGCCGAGATTCCGGTCCCCAGAGCATTTCCTTCACCAATTAACTCTCTAAATCTGGGACCCTCTCGAGGGCCCGGGTGGGAGAGTCTGTTCCTTCTCGTCGTCTACTGACTTGACCGTCGGAGCTCCCTCGCCGGATCCCCGGCCAGGGTCTTCTAACCCCTTTGTTGCAGGTTCTCCGCAGGAAGGGAGGCTCCCTCGCCAGGCGGTCAGGAAGGATCGGCTGATCCGTGGCACGGGCGCGGCGACGAGAGCGGCAACAGATTATGGGCAAGTGGGCAACGCGGCCGTACCCTCCATTTCAAACTCAACCGACAGCGGCCGTACCCGTCATTTCGCCTCAGGCCACTGGATGGTCGCCACGTGGGTGCACGCCCGACACCGACGCCTGGTTAGCAGAGTAACGGCCTCTGCCTCGAAGCGACGCATTGATTATGGACAAGTGGGCGACGCGTGGCGGCTCACCATAGGTCTTCAGCTGCATCGAGCCACGACGACGAGGATCGTGGCAATTATGATGCAAGATCTTTGCCTCTCCACGTCATGTCTGCATTTAATCCTGACGTTCCGTTCTGCGATGCCCCAGCAGAACGGCGGGCTGGGGGGCAACTGTTACAGCCGTGACAGTGACGTGGCCAGGCTCAGGTATCGTCGAATACGAGCGAGCCACGTGTAAGTTTCCCTGGCCTAGTCAACGCCACATCCTCAAAGTTAGGGTCGGCAAGACTACACTACACGACGACTGCCTAAGGCAAACCGCCCTCGCCGAGGTCGAGCTCGGCTCGGAGTTCCTCTACCACCTCATTTGGCGCCCGGGACCGGAGGGGTCCGCTTAAGTGAGGTCGGCCAAGGTCGGGCGACCTCTTGCCGCCTCGCCAGGTGTCCACCCAGGAGGGGTCCACCGAAGCCGAGGTCGGCTGATCCTTCGTCCTTCGCCAGGTGGCCACCCGGAGACGGGCCCACCTCGGCCGAAGCCAGGCGACCTCCTGCCACCTCGCCAGGTGTCCACCCAGGAGGGGTCCACCTAAGCCGAGGTCAGCTGATCCTTCGCCCTTCGCCAGGTGGCTACCCGGAGACGGGCCCACCTCGACCGAAGCCAGGCGACCTCCTGCCACCTCGCCAGGTGTCCACCCGGGAGGGGTCCACCTAAGCCGAGGTCGGCTGATCCTTCGCCCTTCGCCAGGTGGCTACCCGGAGACGGGCCCACCTCGACCGAAGCCAGGCGACCTCCTGCCACCTCGCCAGGTGTCCACCCAGGAGGGGTCCACCTAAGCCGAGGTCGGCTGATCCTTCGTCCTTCGCCAGGTGGCCACCCGGAGACGGGCCCACCTCGGCCGAAGCCAGGCGACCTCCTGCCACCTCGCCAGGTGTCCACCCAGGAGGGGTCCACCTAAGCCGAGGTCAGCTGATCCTTCGCCCTTCGCCAGGTGGCTACCCGGAGACGGGCCCACCTCGACCGAAGCCAGGCGACCTCCTGCCACCTCGCTAGGTGTCCACCCAGGAGGGGTCCACCTAAGCCGAGGTCGGCTGATCCTTCGCCCTTCGCCAGGTGGCCCCCAGAGATGGGCCCAACTCAGCCGAGGTCAGACCGCTCGTACGGCGAGGGCCCTGGGGAGCGAGAGACGGCCCCGAGGCCGTCCCTCGGGCCGTACGAATCCCAGACGGCGTCCTGTACGGAGGGCGGCGGCACGCAGAACATCGCTAGCATCGGCCCGACAGGCCCCGCGGCCGAGAGACGCAACCCTGACGACACAGGCCCCATAGATAGATGGCACCCACGCTTGGGGAAGAGGGCGCTCTCACCGGGCCCGAGGCCTGACTGGCCGCCCTGCCAGCGCCGCCCTCCCTCTCTCTCTCTTCTGTCCTTGCCTTTCCCATGCTGGGCCCGGCGGACGAGGTCGGAAAGCCGCCTGGCACCCTTCACCAAAAAGGGAAAAGAGAAGAGGACGGGGGAGGAGGGTTCCCGAGGCAGAAAAAGACAAACGCGCGACGGAAGGGGATAAAGAAGGAAGAATCTGGGGACGACAAGGTAAGCAAAATTAGCCTGGGGACAAGGAGGAAGCACGGGCACAAGGCCTTGCACCGAGAGAAAAACCAGGGATCCCGAGAGGGGAACACTGGGCGTGAGTTCGACAAGCAGGCCCAGCCGAGATTCCGGTCCCCAGAGCATTTCCTTCACCAATTAACTCTCTAAATCTGGGACCCTCTCGAGGGCCCGGGTGGGAGAGTCTGTTCCTTCTCGTCGTCTACTGACTTGATCGTCGGAGCTCCCTCGCCGGGATCCCCGGCCAGGGTCTTCTAACCCCTTGTTGCAGGTTCTCCGCAGGAAGGGAGGCTCCCTCGCCAGGCGGTCAGGAAGGATCGGCTGATCCGTGGCACGGGCGCGGCGACGAGAGCGGCAACAACATGTACTAGACCAGACATGGCATACTCATTAGGTGTAGTGAGCAGATACCAGTCTGATCCAGGTGAAACTCATTAGAAAGTGGTAAAGACCATCCTTAAGTATTTACGAAATACTAAGGACCAATGATTGATTTATGGAGAACCTGACTTGAAACTTGTGGGGTATACTGACTCTAGTTTCTAGTTAGATAAGGATGACATTAAGAGTGTATCAGGATTTGTCTTCACCCTCAATGGAGGAGCGATCTACTGGAAAAGTTTTAAGCAACCTACTATGGCGGACTTAGTATACGAAGCAGAGTACATTACAGCATCGGATGTAGCAAAGGAAGCAGTATGGTAACGAAAGTTCCTTGATGAGCTGGGAGTGGCACCTTTCCTGGATGGTCCTATTCTGGTATATTGTGACAGCACAGGAGCAATTGTTCAAGCCAAAGAACCGAAGTCTCATCACCGCACAAAGCACATTCTACGGTGCTATCACCTTATACGAGAGATCATGGAACGAGGTGACATTGACCTTCAGAAGATCGATGGAAAAGAGAACCTGGCTGACCCGTTCACTAAAGCCATCGGAATTCAAGAGTTCGACAGTTGTAAATGAAAAATGGGAATGAGATTCTGTACCGATTAGCTTTAGTCCAAGTGGGAGAGATTGAAAATTGTGTTCCAAAGCCAATCATCTAGGCTGTAGACGGTTGTGTCATTTTGTAATTGTATATAAATTTTTTATGAATAAAAGTTATTCTTTGGCTGTTCATCATATTTATATTTTTCTGAAATGAACTCTTGTATGATGGAGTCCTTAGAACTACATTATTTGATATGGAGAGGATATATTAAGTAGTTATTAAATTGGTTCACAACCAAATGATACATTGTTATAGAATGACAATGTATCAAATGTAGGTTGTTGTATGTCACATTTGTTGGTTGTTCTATTAACCAAGGAGTGGAGACATTGGTATGACATGCAAGTAAAATGTGTGACATCTCACTAAACGTGACCATTTGCGGAGCTCCCTTCTGCCAAAGGGTTGCTCACAAAGGGATATGGGTATATGTGTCTCTCAGACCTGAGGTCTCCATGGAAGCTTGCAAACAACTCACTGTACTTTAGTATCAGACCACCTAGATTTTTAATCCAGTGATGGAAGGTTTCTGGATGCAGTCAAGTACTTATGGAGCGGTGGTGGATCAAGATGAAATTGACCCCTCCAAATAGTTTGGAGTAATGATTCATTATATCTCAATTTAGCAAATTCTTGGCCAGGGTAGTTCTTATGAGGAGTCACAGAACTTGTAAAGTTGAGACACGATCTGAATAAACCAAATTAGGGTTGCAGTCAAACCCTAGGTCATCTTGAGCATTACGAGGTCAAAGGGATGAAATATGCAGTAACCATATGCTAGAGGTTCTAGAGAGGTGCTCTACATCTTTGACCTATCCGGACATCGGGTATCATTGCAAGATGAGGACTTTGACTGGTACTGGAAGTGTTCCAATGCTATCAGCTTAGTATTAGAACCTATGGGATCACACACCATAGAAATTTCTATCTGATCTTAAGACTGATCGATGATTGAGAATCGTTTGCCGTCACTGGAGGTCAACATGATTGACCATGTTCCAAGTGTCAACACTTACTTGAGTCGATACTTGGAGATTTTGCATGAGTCGACACTTGCTATGACGAGCAAAATTTTGGAAAGATTTTGACTTCGAATTTCGAGTTTGAAATTCGAAATCTGACCATTTTTGGCTTCAAGCTGTAATAGTATGATGGTCATACTTGCCTTTTGTGCTTGGAACCTTTTTGGAATGCCTCCCCATCTTCTCCCCCAATCTCTCCTTCTTCTTTCTTCCTCCTATGGCTTCCTCTTTAAATAAGAGTTATTTCTGGGCTGATGAATGATGGAAATTGGTTCTTGGTCTCTGAATCTCCATGCTACTGAGATTCTGAGAGGAAAGAAAGGGGCTTGTGAGGATTTGGGCATTGGGTGTGAGCTACCTAGCACTTAAGCTAGATCTTGAAAAGAGAGCTAGTTAAGAAGGGTCCACCTCTCCTCTTAGTCTTCCAGGAAGAAGCAGAACGGCCTCAAGGATCCCAAGGAGCTAGCACTCCGAGGGAGTTGATCAGAGTCGAGCCCTGGTGTGAACTACTTGTAGAGGCCAGACACGTGTGTGGCTCAAAAGCACCATCCTTGGAGCACCACCATTGTATCCATCAAAGGTATAACGGTAAGGTATCTTTTTTATCATTGAGTTTTATCTTGTTTTTGATGTTTATTGCATGCTATATCATTGTACTAGATCCTGTTGCAGGCAGATTGGTAGATCGTTTAATCGATCTGCCATGTCTTCCACTATGCTTGTTTTAAAATAGTTTTAAAAAGCATGTTTCTGCCTTACTGTTGTATATTGGTACACTTCCCATTTTCGCCATTCACTTGTTTCTATTATCTTAGCCACCGGAGTATTATCCATGAGATTGTGCAGTTGTTCTTGTCGGTGCATACCACTGTCCGGTGAGGGTCCTGCATCTTCTTGTTGATTTGAGGGCTTCCAAGTATTTGAGCCATCCACATATCGTATAGACCTCCTAGCACATCCACACCTGCCTCCACGTGCCATGGGATCCTATATCGATCATTATTAGCATTCATATATTAAGTAACTCTTCCTAAATATATTACATTATCCTATCTCAATCAAATGATCGACCCACACTCTCTCTTTGAACTTATATCTTAGGATCCTACAATCTGTCTCTAATACCACTTTATCACGCCCAGAACCTAGTACTCGGGTCGGCCATGTGATACAGCTACATGAACCCTTGAGCAATGCTCTAGAGATCATGTAAGGACTATATTATATACAAATTTTCTAATAAGAGTTTAGTTTATTCAAAAATAATAAATAACTAGATATCCATTACATGGATTCATCATCAATTTATTCAATAAAAATTAATTAAACATTTAGCTGTATCAGAAGTTCTACTAACTAATGAACCAACTCCAATATTGGAACCGCTACCCTAACCCATCTATACTAAGCATCCTGTGTTTGTGAAAAGAATATAATATAATATGAGCTTTATAACTTAGTAAGAATATCTACACACCCATACCATCGTAATAAAAAATAATTAAAAAAATAACATATAATACCACAAAATACTATGGTCATACATAACAACACATACTATGCGATGCAAAGTGTTATGTTATATAACCCTCACGATCATTATAAATCAGATCTAATCACCTTAGGATGCTCAGCTATGGACTATCATAATCATATTTTTGGTCCATGGTGAGGCACAATATTTCACATTTTTGACCTATGGCGAGGCATCAATGATACTACATTTTTGACCAGTAGTGGGGTATCATACATGGCTAGTTCAATGTACCACCACCTATCATATAATTTTAAAATCAATTCATGCTTGTTAACAAATTTTATATCAAAAAATATTCTTTTACCAAATTGAATGCACATGAATACTACAATTTATCCAACCAAGTCAATAATGTAGAGCTGTCAATGGGTCGAGTCCGGACCCGAGACCTGCGAGTATTTATCCAATGGGTCCGGGTCTAAATCTAAATCTAGACCCGCATACCCGGACCTGGATCCGGACCTGTTTGGTCATAATTACATGGATCCGGGTCTGGATATGTAATATTCAGACCCGACAGACCCAAGACCAGATTATATAAAATAATATTATATATATATCTATATATATTTATATTATTAAGGGCCATCATATCATTATCCAATGATTTGAAATTAACCCTTCTTTTACTCTAAAAACCCTCCTCCATCGTGCTCTAATGTTTTTCCCTTCCACCCGCCGAATCCCTAAATCCCCTCGATGCCCACGACTGACCCCTCGATGGTCAATGCCTCCTCTCCTCGATGGTCGACATCGTTCCTCGCTAGCCTCTCTGCTACTCGGACAACGACCTACGCCTACCCCTCTGGCAGTCTGGCTCTCCCTTCTATAGCTCCGAGCCGGCGAGCCCCGCCGGCCATCGACGTCGTCCCTCGTTAGCCGCTCTGCTACATGGATATCATCCCCAAGAAGGAAATCCTAGGATTGAACCTAGCTCGTTCCCTCGTCTCCTCCTCCCGATCCCCAGAGACCCTCACCTTCTTCGCCGGCGAGCCCTACAGATGGCCGACCCATGCCTTGCATTCCGATCTTCGGAGGATCAAGGGTGGAGATGGAAGAACCCTGCACCCAACCGAAGAACCCTAGAAGAGCCCACCTTGCCCGCCATGACCTGAACTTCAAGATCCGATATTCCCCTCTAAAACCGTCATCTGGTTCCATTCCCTGGTTCCGTACCTTGAATTTTATTATACTACTTTCCTTCCTAGCTTCCTCCTTGCCAAAACTTGCATTTTCCTATTTTAGATTTTAAGGTTTTACAAGTTTCCTTCCCGATTTCCATCAAAGAGCTCAAAGATCGAGTCTTTTGAAGAAATCTATGCTTTATGTCTGAAAAGTTACAATTTTGATCCACTTTCTTCGGTTTTTATGTATTCTATGATGTTAGATTAGGACATGGTGGGGCACGATGATCCCTTCCTCAGCTTCGAGCCCCTCCGACAATCCAGATCCAAGCCCCGCCGGCCATGCTACCCCAGGTTTGGGTTCGGGTCTGGATACCTGGGATCCATTCGGGTCCGGGTTTGGTACTTTAAAATCAGACCCATCAGGTATTCGGGTCCGGGTATGGGTCCAGTAGTTAAAATCAGGTCCGAATCTGGATATCTGGGTTCTGACCCGAATCTGACCTGTTGACAACTCTACAATAATGTATGAAATATAATTCATATAAAATTACATAACTTAATAGATGAGTATATAACAAATGGCTCTCAAATATCATATATACTTAATAAATAAGTATATAACATATAATTATTAGATTACATAGAGCAAAATCATTGATGTATAAAATATTTTTTTATATAAATAGATGATCGATGTCTAGAAATTCCTATCTCTACTAAAGAGTTTAACATGCCAGATATCAATCCGTATATAGATTTTTGATCTAGGTACTAAAAAACTCACTCAACACTCTCCTGCTCGAAAAATTATCCTCCTATATAATAATATTATTTTTAATAAACAATTCCATGGTATGATAGTTATAGGTACTAAAAAACTCACTCAACACTCTCTTGATCGAAAAATTATCCTCCTATATAATCATCTTATTTTTAATAAACAATTTCATGGTATGATAGTTAAAGGTCTAGAACTCTCTATCCGGGTTTCATCAGCAATCCACCTACTGATCCGTAATCCTAACTTCACAACTTTCTCAATCTCTAGAAAAGAAACTTTTAAAGAGAGAAAATTACAAGAGAGAAAGTAGAGAGAAAGTGGAGAGAAAAATTAGAGAGAAGGGAAAGGAGATGGAGAATTTATTTTCTTTTTTCTTTTATTTTCTTTTCTTCTTTTTTTTTTTTTTTCTTCCCTTCTTTCTCTTTTCTTTTCTTCTTCTTCCCTCTCCTTCTTTCGCTTGACCCAAAATAGGGGACTCCTTTGAGTCCCCTTCTTTCGCAAAAATCTAACAGGGCCTCACCAGGAATTGGTGGCTATATTTGTGGCCCATGGTGGCGTGGCTACTTTTTGTGCTCCATCCAGTGATTAATGACGACGGGTGGTGTTGAAAAGTCAAGGAAAAAAGAGAGGAAAAATAGGGAAACATTAACTGATTTCTTCCAAGCAGAAATCCAGCAATTTGCCAGCCTAAATCCCGATAGTAATGCATCCAGAAGGAATAAAAGAAGAGGGAGGCTAAGCTTACCTTGGTTCTGATGAGATCCCCATGGCCGCTCGTTGAAAAACCTCGAAGGTTTGTCATCAAAATCAAAGGAATTCAGGACTCTTCCTTGCAGATAATGGATGAAGTTTGGGAGGGGTGTAGTGGTTTGAGAGAGGATGGTCTTCTTATAGAGCTGGGGGCGGCTCCAAACTCCCCCTTCCTTGATAGAGTCAGTAACCCTTTTCTCGTTGGAATTGGAGTAGAGAAGGAAGACTCCTAATGGGAGGAGTCTTCCTTCCCACGGGCTAGGTATTACATGTTGTTTGATAGCCATCTATACTGCTACATTACTGTGGATGTCATCCATGGGTGCATTGCATCTTGTGGTGATGTGTGCTCTACAAAGAGCTGTACTTTTTTTAGTGATACTATATCTATAACTATAACTTGCAATAGTTATGTAGATTTTACAATGCGTGCAATTTTGTTAGGATCATGAATACCCGGGATCAAATAAAAAAATTATTATGATGTAGAAAAAGCTAGTATTTCCATAAAAACATTTAATTGACTCGAGTAAACAGAGGTGCTTCCTATATATATATATATATGTGTGTGTGTACTAGTACAATAATATGTAATCCAGGTTTCACAATGGGGCTTAACTTGAATAAAAAAATTTAAAATATTTTATCAAAATATAAAATTTTGAATGCAATGTAACATATAGTATTTTTATTAACTAATAAACTTATATCTATGCTAATATTTATCTACTATAACCACTTCATTTAACTTGAAAATATAAATACCAAAAAAAATTATTAGAATATTACTGAATCAAGTTCCATAACAAAATATGAATCAAAATAATTGAAGAAATAATCCATAATATTTGAAATTAAATTACCTTCAAAAGAATAAAAAAGCAAAAAAGACTAATAATTAAGGTATATCACTGAATTGTACTCGGTGATTATTTTGGAGGTGTTTATTGAAAAATTTTGGTATGATTATGTTTATTAGGACTTAAAATAATAGATTATTGTTAACTTGAGATTAAAAAAATTATAGCTGAACTTTTTGACAAATTATCAAGCCAAGATCCACTTTTTGAAAATATATTGATAATTTGAAAAGTATACATACTATTATTGAAACATTATGAACAAACATAGTTTGAAATATGTAAGTACTTTTAAGAATATTTTTTATAACAATCGATAGACTAAATATATTATATTTTATATTAATTGTAAGATAAAATTCTAGGAGATTAATTAGTTGATGAGCTATTTTTTTAAAAAAAATATAAAGATCGCTATACTAGTTTCATCATCAACAATACTATTTAAAATAATAATATATTAAAAATATGCTTTAATAAAAATAATATATTTATTTTTAATAAATAAAATATAATATTAAAAAATATATTGTAACTTTATCATGGTATAGGGAGTGATCATTTTTATCGCATTGATTGTACCAGAGAGTATCAGCATAAATCATAGTTTTAGGAGATGCCAATTAATTTTAAATTTACATTGCAGATAAATTTTATTCCTAAAAATTAATTAAATAATTTAGAGTTGTTTACCTATTTAAGTTATTAGATATAATGAAATATTACTCCATACTTCAAATATTATCAACCGAACCCTAAACAGATCCTTAGTTGAACCAATAATATATAAAATATAATTAAAAAATAAATTAATATGATATATTTAAATATTTTTATACATTTCAATATGGGGTTCTAAAATTGATATTAAAAAACTTAAAAATTTTTATAAATTAATGTCATTTAATTAATACAAACAACTTTTTTTAATCTTCTAATATTTTTTATCCATATATAATAATTGTAGATTTATATACATTTGGATATATATAAATTCTTAAAATCCATTAAAAAATTTTTAAAAAACCATGTTAAAATACAATACTTGGACCCAAAAATGAAATGGGCCAATCTCATATTTAATGTTACAACAAGCTTAAGGATCATGGTTGGGTAAAATTTTTCAATTACCTAATCTATCTCGAACTCTATTATAGGACTTGTTTGGCGGTATCTCATAGAGTTTAGACTGGATTTGAAATTTAAAATTAAAAATCATTTGAATTTGAAACAAGTTTGAGATTTGCCACTCGGATACCCACTATTCAAGCTCAATTATATAATAATAATAATAATAATAATAATAATAATAATAATAATAATAATAATAATAATAATAATAATTTTTCATAAAAATATATGTATATGATGGAAGGATGAGGAGTTTAGTCTAATCATCTTCTTATTCAATAAAGTATTTAAATTGATCAATAACTTATTTATACCTTTTAAACTTTTTTATATAAATATCTAACACAAAACCTTTCTCCAAGCCTCTCCAAGTTTCCCACGGACTCACGAGGATGGAAAAAATAGAGAAAACATCTTTAATTTTTTTAGATAATATATTTATACCCTTTAAATTCTTATTTATAAATACCTAACACTAAACCTTAGCCACCACCCTAAACTTCTGGCCACTTCAAGCCTCCCACCCGATTAAGACTCTTGAGGATGTAAATTAAAAATAGAGGAAAACCTAGGGGAAAGGACTCATGCTATATTGTCTAAGGTTCCTTATTTAGCCGCTCCAAGCTTCTCACCCAATTAAGGCTCTTAAGGATGGAAAAAATAGAGAAAAAATTAAGAAAAAAAAAAAAAAAAACTTAACAAAATGAAAGATAAGAGATCACATTTTTTTTTTTTTTTAAATGATGGCGGGGAGAGTGGAGAGGAGGTGGGTGGAACAATGGATCTCCTTGAAGCAAAGGAAGAAGAAGTTGGAGGCGAAAGCGGATTGGTTGAAGTAGGCGAGGCAAAAGTAGAGAAGGCGGAGATAGGGCATGGTTGCGAGGAGGGTAACGATATGGCCAAACTCAATTGGTTGGCATGACGATAGAAGGGGCAAGGCGACTTAACTCATTTAACAGACGAAAAGCAGCATCATTTCACTCCTCTCATGATGCTCGGAAAGATAAAAAAAATATTATGAAAGGTTCAAAGCTCAATACACGGCATGCTAGGAGAGCCCTAGACTCTTATTTAATGCATTACATAGATATAGATATGAGTAGGGGTGTAAAAAATTCTGATCAAATTGTCTAAACCGCTTAACCCGATCCAAATCGAACTAAATGTGATGTTTTGATGGTTTAACTAGTTAGGTTCGATTTAATAAAATAGTAAAACAGAAATATCGATTCGATTATTAGTTTACTGATTAATGTAACCTGCTAAAACCGGGCCAAACTAATTAACCAACATCATTTTATATATTTATATATACAAGAACATATCTGCATTACATGTTTTATATTCTCATTTATCATAATATCATGTAGATCTATTATTTTTCTTTTCTCATGAAACTTTTTAGTTCTCTCTCTTTCTAATTTTTTAAAAATCAAAACGGCCAAACCAGCTTAACTGAAAAAGCCTTTAAACTGTTTAAATACTTAGAAAAGCTACATGAACAAACCATATCGATACAAAAATGAACAAAAAAATTTATTATATTTAATTAAATATTTAATTTTAGGAACCTCAAAAACAGAAATATTGATTTAATTTTAAAAATAACTTAAAACCAAACCCGCCGAACCGTTTTCAACCCTGGATATGACCCTCAATTTTCCCGCTTCCACCTTCTATCCTTGAAATCAAATAGAAGCTCCCGTCTTCTCTCTCTCTCTCTCTCTCTCTCTCAAAAGCCCACGCCTGGATGGCGAAGAAAGATGATGCTGCGCTCACTGGTTCTCGAGTCAGGATACTAAATGCTAGAACCCACCCACCCTACATCGAGGTCTCTCGATCTGATGTTATTGAACAATATTTTCTTTTTCTCTTTCTAACGTCGGGTTTGATTTCTGCTCTCTGAGGATCAGATGGTGCAGAAGGCGCTGATGGAACATGGACGCGAAGAAGGTCTGACCGCAGAAGAGATCAACGAGTACCTTATAGCGGCCAACTATGATCTTCCCCGCCATCATGACCGCTTGTTCCCCTACCACCTTAACAGGCTCACCCTGCGGAATGCGATCATCCAGGACCCATCATCCGTTCGTCATACCATCCCCGGAAGAGCGGAGTTAGTGAGACTCAACTCTCAAGCTGAGGTGGTTCTTTGCAAGCTCAAGAAGGCGAAAGACCAATACATCAAGAATTTGGCCCGTCCATTCGTGAAGGAGTTCCATCTTTCCAATATCAAGAGGCTCATCAAGGCCACCTCGACCGGGGCCAAGAATTCGGCCGAGGCCAGTACTTCCAGTTGCGATGATGAGTTCAACAAACCCACCTTGACCCATGATTCACATCCGAAGATTGCGAGTTCTTTTTTTTCGGTAAACAAGGCTACGAGATCTTTCTTGGCCACCGCCGGCGAGATGAGTCCCGATCCAGACCATGGCGGTCCGGGTCCAATCGTGAACCTTGCCGGGAATGTGTCCGTTCGAGACCTGGACCTTCATCCACGGCGGGGCGGCCCGGGTTGCCTGAGTCCGATGGGGAAAAGGCCGAACAGACCCAATGAGGAATCGGGCAGCGAAGCTCCGGGATCCGCTTCCGGGTCTTTCAAGATGCGCAGGATTGCCCACGCTCTGCAGTCCCAACACGGCCGTCGAGATTCAGATAATCCGGTTGACATCGGTGGTCCGGGTGTTTCTCGGCCGATCGAGCCGTCGCCAACAAGCCCGGTAAATGGATTAAGTGGAAATCCGGTAAGACAACAATTTGGCTTAAGATTCCATGAGGACGAATGATGGGAGTCGGCGTTCTTCGAATCTTGGGTCAACGCGCACGTAAACGTAAATTTGGCCGGGAATAGAAGGCTTTTTTTTTCATCCGGAAGCTTGCCACTCCGCCTACATGGATATATGGTGGGTCCGTTCTTTTCTTTCTCGGTGATGGCATACTTCTATTTTTTTTGCGGTAAATTACTTCCCATGATTCTTCTTTCTCTAGTATAACTGGCTATACTGTGAGTGGTGCTTGGAAGTGTTGGTATGAAAGAAGAAACTACTTGATGTACAGAACAAGCCATGATGCATGATTCCATCTTGTAAATCCTTCTATTATATATATCAACAATCTGATGATTAATCCAGTAATATGCAACCCGATCAGATTTTTAAGATGCGAGAGCCAGCTATGATTATTCCATCTTGTTAGCCCTTCTACACTATATCAATTAATGATCTGACGGTAATTCCTGTTATATGTAATCTGATTAGATTTTCATTTCATCTGTTGCTTTAGTTGTGCACTTGAATTTGAATGAAACATGACAAATATAGGTGAAGATTGTGAGATCATAAGATCAAGTAACCGGCCTAGAGGAATTCCTTTTGAGAAATTACCCTAGAACAAGCTAGAAAGATGATGAAGGTATAGGATTTCAACCCAGGATTCTGCCAACTTCAATCACAATTGCAAGAACGAGAGTGCAGTCCACTTCTTCTTCCAGTCTCCCTGTCAATTAAACCATAAAAGCTGAAGATCCAGAGAACGAAGAAAAAACCACACCAGCTTCTGGCTTACTGATCCAGATTATGGAATAGGCCGGGAACCAGCTTCACTGCATGCCAAACTTTTCCATGTTCTGACAGCATATTACCATCACCGAGCAATGACCAAGAGTTGAAGAGGTACAAGCTTTCAGACATAGGCAATAGTGCATGCTGACGTTCGTTTGTTGAGGGAGATTCTAGCATTCCTCTCGTTCCAGCTGGATCAGGTAAAAGCTCCAATAGGCATAAGTATCACCAGCCACAGAGCACAAGGAAAATTTATTTTTTATCCAATTCCAACAAATCCCCTCAGAGGAGCGCTGACGTGATAGAACTCTGAGGTTGGTACATACTTTGATTTCCATATAGAGCTGAAAAAAAGGACATCAAGAGAACAGATGAACCAAAGATTCTATCGGATGCTGACAAAAAACACAACCTCCTAAATCTCTAATGATAGAGTGGGTGTTAACGATATTTTTCCAATGGAGCCACATGAAGCATTTGAGTTTGTGGGGTAATTTAGAGCTCCACAAAAACGAAGCGAACCTACATTTAATTCCCCTATTGTTGATCAACTGATTAATATTGTACTCCATGATATCCTATTGACTAGCTAGATGATTATATCCTATTTCGTTACTTAGACTTTACCTTATTTTCTCATCCTTCTCTCTTTCATTAGGAAACAAATAGAGAATTCGAGAAGGTCCAAAGCTGAGTGCTTCCAAGGACATCTTTGTATTAAAAAGGGAAGGACTATCTTTAACAGTTTTCTATCTCTCTATTATTTTTATTAGTTCTGTGCTTTCTTTAATTTTTGAAGGGATACCTTGGAGGAAGTTCCAATTTCTAGCGTGGAATGTGAGGTTAATGGTGTGATTTGGGAGAACTGGAGGATTTTGTCCCTAGCGTAATTGGTAAATATTCAAGTATATGGTAACACATGAGAAGGAGAAGACAGATGAAAAGGCTTGGTGAACGGGACTGTAACTCTCTGTCTAGTACGAATAATGAATTTGAAAAAAAGGGTGGGCAAAAAAAAAATATAAAAATAATCATCCATCCTCTTATCTATTGAATAAAACATGGAAGAATGAATATAATTTTTTTTTTTTTTATTTGATACCGGAGAAGTAAAAAACAAGATAGATGATATTTACATAACATTTTTATTAATTATCCTTTAATAAAAAAATATTACTATTATCAATTTATAATACTATTTATACTAAAAAAAGTAAGCAATATATAAATTTATAATATTTATAAATATATATATATATCCTATTTTAATTTAATTTAGTTTGATAAAAAAATATTTATTTATTTATTTATGAATTAATTAATTTATATATATCAATTATATAAATAACTAATTAATTTTTAATTTTATTTAAATAGTTAATAATTTTTTAAAATAATTAATTAAAAATATATAGTGAATATATATAAAAGGATAAAAGATGATTTTAATTATTTAATTATCATTACAGAAATTATGTCCTTAAAATCAAATAATTAGTAATAAAATTTTATAGTATTAAATTAATAGTATAGATAAAACAAATATATATAAATAATATGAATAAAAAAGTAAAGAAGTGCTATAGTTTTGTTAAAAAAAATAATGAAAAATAACTTTGTTAATGCAGAAATCTATTTTCATATACTTTATTTAGCCTTTTTTGCATCCTTTCAATTTAGGAGGATGCAAATTGATGAGCTAGGATGGATGGATAATTCTTCCCTTTCATCCATTATTTCTAAAATTTTTTAAATCAAATAATAGATGGAGGCCATCCATCTTCCTTTCCATGGTTTCAATCTAATACAAGGTAAGAGATGAGATGTAGAGTCGTAGTTTATATTAGGGATTGCAATTGGATCATATCAAAATCAGATTGGATGTAGGTCAAATAAAAAATTTACCGACCTAAACTTGATGTGCCTATTAAATAGATAAAAAATTCAAATATGAGCCAAATTAGTCGAATCAAACATGCTAAGTCAGTTTTTAATGGATTAAATGGATTTAAATAGATTAAACAAATTAAGAGAGTCGAGTTAGACACGATAGAAATAGGTTAAGCATATTTTTAATAGATTAAATAGATGCTAAATAGATTAAATGGGTGGATTAAAAACTCAATTCAATTATTATATAGATTAAATGAATCAAAATTCTAAATTTAAACCTAACCAATCTAATAAAGAGATATAGATAAATTGATCCATTTATGGTCCAAACTCATTTATATCAAATCCAAAGGTACTTAAAATGGATGTTCGGAGATCAAATTGACTGATTCGATCAAAAATTTGCACCCTACCCTTAATATTATATATATATACACACATTCATGTATACATGGGTTGTTTAATATATATACACACATTTATATGTGAGCTATTTAATAGATGTACTAAATAGATGTATGAGCAATCTTGCATGGGTATGTGTAGGCTTCTCTATTGATGCCATATCTCACTATAAAAACAAAAAGACTTTTAGCGATGTATAAACATCGTCGCTAATAGCTAAGTCGTTGTTGCTAATAATATTAGTGATGGCTCGCCATCACTAATAGTCCGTTAGTTAAATCTCTATCACAACTAACCATTTTTAGCGATGAAATTTCTTATCGTCGTAAATAATGATTATTAGAGACGGTATTATTAATAGCAATATACCATCACTAATAATATTTTTATTATTTTAAAAAAATAAAAATCTATTAGTTATCAAAAAATTTTATGGACAAAAATATCCATGATAATAATTTTATCATCACTAATAAGTTTTTAATTTTTTTAAAAAATAATAATTATTTTTTTTAAAAAAAATTTAATTTTAATGATAATAATAAATAATTAAAATTCTTAAGCAATATTTAAAATAAAGTAACACTTACTAATAATTATAAATAAAAAAAATTAATTATATTATATTAAAAGTATAAATTTTCTAATTTCAAAAATTTACATTACTGAAAAGTAAATATATAATATAAAAATAAAAAAATCATATGAGATCTATGTTGTCCTTGTCCTCCTGCATGTTCTCTTCAACAGCCAATGGATAAGAGCTCGATATCCCAGAATCATGTAATGAAAAGAAATAAAATATTATTAATAAATTTCTAAGTATAAAAAATTAAAATAAGTAAAGAATTTTATTAATAGACTTACTTGCTATGATGGTTATGATAATGAGACCAGTTGACCATGTAGATGCAGATCTCGAACAAGCTCGACGATCGTATCGTGGATGGCATCCTGGAGGTACCGAGATCGTTGGGCAAGAATATAGCTCATAATATTCTTGATGCATGTATCACTCCATGTCTGAATCATCAGAACCTAAGAAGAGGAAGCTGAAAAGTACCGAGCTACTGGAGGGTTGAAGCTTTGGCCAAATTTGAGGACCCGGCTCCTACTCACCCCTCTTATGACCTTGAGCCAACCCTCGAGATCAAGGAGGGACTAAGAGGACGGGTCCTCACTATACCGCACTACAACATACTCTACGTAATCCATCTATAAAGTTTATAAATTAATTAATCTAATTATGTATTAGTATATATAAAAATTAATATTTAAAGTTTTAAACTTTTATTATGATTTGTCTAGATCTTTCATCTAAATAATCACCATTCATGCTGGATTGATGTAGCCTCCCATAACTATAGCTATCCTAGTACATGACCAAGCTGATGTGTCTATAATAAATAAATAATAAAATAATTTAGTTAAAACATATATAACATCAATTTAAATTAAAACTAAAAAATATAAGTAAGTATAGAATTCCTACCAATCTATCAACCACTACATGCATGCCAATAGAAACACCAGTATGCTTGATTAGATTCTGCCAGGTGTTACGATTTTGTCATACCCTCTGTTGTCTAGTGGAATACTTCTCAATGCTCCACATGTCGTAGAGTGCCTTCCATATATTCGCTCATATCCAGTGATCCCTAAAAGTTCTCCAGTTTGATATTGAGTGGGAATCGATTGCTCTATAGCTCTCTGTGTAAGATCATGCAGCCCATACCAAAATTGACGTATGACCACCTCCTCGAAGATCAAACATCCAACTTTTTTAATTTGAGAAGTGTCGAATCGATAATACTTCTGCAAGTAAAACTAAGCTTGTATTAAATAAATAAAATATAATTATTTTCATGATTTTAAAAATTAAACATATTTGACTTACCAGGAATATATGCCAGGCTGTATCTCGAGTCCCCTATGGCTAACTAGAGAACTCATTCACTGGTCCCGGCATCAATCAATGAATGATCTCGATAACCACTCGAAAAGTTCTAGACTCTCTAAATATCCTATAAAATTAAAATTTATTAATAAATACTAACTCTAAAATAATTATATTTTAAACATATTAATATAAGCATGTAATACTTACGAGTGGCTCTAGATATGGATGAGCTCTTTATCCTTCGGATGAGTTGGAGGTGATGCGAGTCAGGTGGGTCCTCGACCATGATGTCAAGTCTGATATGAGCCGGTCTCTATAGCCCGTGACTATGGGATTACTAGTATCCTATGTCCTACGGACCTAATCGAAGAACATCTAAAATAAAGAATATTATATTAGATGATAAAATATAAAATAATATAAAAAAATATACATCTAAAATTTTAAAGTTTACCATGTAGTGTGAGCGGTGCCAAATCATGAGAGTTGGCACCATGATCACTCTCTCCTTGAGAGCTTTGTCCTTAACTAGTATGGCTACGATATCTAAAAGACATGATATGTAATCCTTAAAAATAAAAATAAATAGATTTATTAATTAATTATAAATTATGGGTACAGGCAATGAAAGATTTAAAATATATGAAAGATAAATATTTAAAATGATTTAAGAATTATATACTTAGTACTACTAGTCGGCCTCTTCAGATAATTGATACCCTTCAAATTTTTCTTCTGATTCATCTTCTTTTGCCATTTTATCATCTTCATCCTCCTTTTCCATTACTTCTTCTTTCTTTTCTTCCCCTGCCTTTTCGATAGGATTGCCTCCTAAAGCTAACTCAATATGATCTATTTCCTCATGCTAGCCATCATGTGGGAGAATTCCTGGAGCATCTAACTTTATATTAATATAGGATTGATGGACTTCGAGTGTTTTATCTTCCTAAAAGTATTCTGGTAAATGGGGCTCTTCTTCTTTTTCTTCGAGCTCGTAATGAACAGCTCCAAACTTAATCCTACATATAGTCTATCAATCTTTTCTCTCTCCTTTGATGAAAAAGAAGTATAATATACTTGAGCAGTTTATTAAGCTAGCACAAATGGATCATCGATATATATTTTTGATCCATATTTGATTTCTATAAGCCCATACCATGGATCATCATTCATACTGTTATTATTATCAAATCATTGGCCCTTAAATAGAATAACATTATTATCTCTAATATAGTTCAACTTGATTACTTCTTTGAAAATTTCATAGTAGTAACTCTCTGACCCTTCCCACCGGCTGTCCTTTATATACACACCATTATTCATTATACTCTTATGATATCCATAATCATGGATGTGCAATTTAAAATCACTAACATTATAGGCATTGTAATATATCACGTATTTTGCTGGCCCGTAAGCTAATGGTCTTAGCCTTTAAGGAATAGAGTATCCTACTTGCATAGCCTGCATAGTATAAAAAGAATAAATTAAAATAAAAAAAAAATCAATGGATGCTTATCAGTTGATGGAATCAATCTGTAAAGTTTTATGAATGTTGTACATAAATTTCTTGCTCACTTATTTTTGGGTTGTCCCATCTCAATATTCGATCATAATTCCTAAATATGCATAAGATTACATACTATAATAAATAATTGAAGAATTTGGATTGTGATAGACACTTACTCAATGTATAAATCAACCTTATCATAGTTTAGTAAAATATGTCTATGCTTGTTGAAATTTAGTATATATTAAAATCCGGTGAACCTCGTGATCGAATATTGAGATCCTCGCTCTGTCCCTTACCACCACCATCATCATTTCGGCCAACTTGAGATGCAACTTTGTTTGAATATTAGGATTAAAGTAGTGTCGACTGAAATTTAAAACTTCTTCTATTATATAAGCCTCCATAATAGAACCTTCGACTCTGGCCTTGTCTTTCACTTTTTTCTTGAGATTGTGTATATATCTTTCAAATGAATACATCCACTTGTACTGTGCTAGTTCCCATACCCTAGCTTCATATGCTAGGTGAATCACGAGGTGCACTCTGGAGTCGAGGAAGTTAAGAGAAAATATCTTTTCCAATTTGCATATCGTCTCTATACTACTAGCCTCAAAACTGGAGATATGGTTGCGAATGATTCGGTAGCATAAATGTCTATGAAGAAAAGATTAAATTCAGTCAAAGTACTCCATATAGAGTTCGGAAGAAGATCACACTAAGCCAATGGTAGTGATCATTGCATGATCCTGATATCTTTGATATTGATGCACTGAACTAGATTACTGGCATAACCATCTAGGAATTTAAATTTTTTACACCATTCACATGCATCTTTTAATTGCTCCCTTGTTAAGGTATAAGATACTTTCAGCTTCAAAAATTTTCTAGGTGAGACCTTAACTGGCTTTTATAGGGGACACCTGCATATATTCTACATATCTGCTCGGGCCTTGGAATTGTCCTTCGTCTTATCCTTGACATCCATAATAGTGTAGAAAACATAATCGAATATATATTCTTCTCAATATGCATGATATCAAGATTATGACGAATCAAATTGGTACACCAGTATGGTAATTCTAAGAAGATGCTGCACTTCATCCAATTATAAGTTCTATCAAATTTTCAAGATTTTTGCTTGTCAAATAATATACCAAACTAAATTTTATCAATTTGGAATACCCTTTGAAATACTTCCATGTCACTAAGACATGGGGGTGTATAGTCCTCTATCTTATTCTCTTGAAACTATCATGTTGCTTTTGAAATGGATGATGTTTGAAAAGAAATTGACGATGACAATCGAACCAGCATAGCTTATGACCATGTTCAAGCTGAAATGATTTTATATTCTTCATGCAATATGGGCATACTAACTTTTCATGAGTGCTCCATCCTGACAACATCCCATAAGTAGAAAAATTATTAATAGTCCACATCAGTATAGCCTTTATCACAAAATTCTACTTCTTTGCTATATAATAATTATGTACGCCATCATACCATAAAAATTTTAGCTCATTAATAAGAGGCCTCAGATATACATTATATTTCTACCAGGATG
This sequence comes from Areca catechu, assembly GCA_021397845.1. Taxonomy (NCBI): domain Eukaryota; kingdom Viridiplantae; phylum Streptophyta; class Magnoliopsida; order Arecales; family Arecaceae; genus Areca; species Areca catechu. Next base: position 29,826,928 of record CM038039.1, read on the forward strand.
TTGTGGTCCAAGAATGATTAATATACGAAAGATATTATGTTCTTTCATGCACATTCCAAGCGATAGATTGTAAGGAGTAATAAAGACTGGCTAACATGAAAAAGGAGCCACTGCATGACTAAACAATATAAACCCATCATATGAGCTCTTCAGTTGGTTCTTCTTATAGAAATGCATGCAATCATTATGGCATGCATCTATCTTCTCGTACCACATGCCTAATCATTTCATCATTCCTTTGAAGCATAAAAGCTCCTAATAAGCTTCTCCTCCTTTGGTAGCATCTTCTTTATTATTGCTACTGATGCAGGACTAACTAGATGCGAAGATGAGGAATGATGCAAGTGATTTTTTTTTTCTTTTGTGATTTTTAAGTTTTCTTATGGATTTAGAATTTTCGAAGAAAAGACAACAACATATCTAGGGATTCGATAATGATAAGAACTACTAGCACGTAAATTAGCCTCTAAGCAAGGATAAAAAAAGGATCTCGTGATTGAGAAATTTCGTAGGACTTAGCTCTCGGATCAATATCTACTTAGGAGTTCTAGGGTTGCAAACCTCAAAAGCTCTGAAGCGCCCGATGTCGAGTTCACTCGCTCTTGTGGATGCGGCCTGGATGATCGAGCCTTCAACTCCCACAGATGCACCGACTTTTTGTCCGAAGGTCCCGAAGGCAAGGAAAACCGACTCCGTATTCGTGGTACCTAGAGGACCTGCGAGCAATCAAGGGAGGAGTTAGGAATCACACGTAGCAGGAAGAAATAACGAAGGAAATGTTGTAGATGATGATGATTGAGGGTCTTCTTGTTGGGCGCCTAGATGGATCATCCAGTTGGCCTCCGAACTCGAAGATGGAAGATGGATTGGCGGAAGAGATGGTAACTTGAGGCCTCATACCTCTCGACGTCCGAAGGCGAAGGCACTCCCTCACGAAGATCGATGTTCTTAAGGAACGAAAGCAACTAAGAAGAGTAGCACTCAATTGTTTTCTTTTCATTCATCAACATTAAACTTTACAAGGGAGGGGTAAGGCCCTTTATATAGGCACCTTAAAATCCATTCAAATTTCAAAAATACAAAGCTTCATGAAGAGGGCGCCCAAATTCAAATTTCTTCTTCCAAGATTTTGTGGCTTGATTTGGGGCATGAAAGATGGGAGTTGTCTCCTTGATTTGAGGGTCAATGATTTTTTTCCATAGCCGACCAAGCACTTTAGGAAGATGGCTTGATATAGGGCTTGAAACAAGGGAGTTGTCTTCTTGATTTGAGGGTCAATGATTTTCTTCCATAGCCAACTAAGCACTTTGGGAAGAAGTATTGATATGGGGCTTGAAACAAGGATCATGCCTTCATTGCCCATTGACCTTCCTTGGCTGCCTATAGCTCCTTTGGAAAGAGGCTTGATAGGGGGAGGGAAGGGAGAAAAGAATCAAGGAATGGCACCCATAAATTTTAGCATTCCCTTCTTGCCTTAGCCATCCACATGTCAAGGTGATGTGGCACTACATGGAATAGATGAGATGGTGCCAAGTGGCATCCTTCATGGCTTGGGAGATGGCTTAACCTATTATAAATTGGACTAGACTCGAAGACCACTCCGGCTTGGGCCCAATCTTCAAACAGACTCGGACTAGAATCATTACAGGACTGGACTTAATACATGACACAACTTGACCCAATTGGCCAATGTACATGACTAAACAAAAATAATTGAGACTAACTTCATGACTAAAAATTACAATGCATAGGCTTGAAGCCTTATTACAGGACCCAAAAATTGAAACCCTAAGTAGAGGTCTGGTGCCCACACTAGCTACCATCCTATTATCACAATTAACTATCATATTAAAGTTGGCCTTCAAGTTCAATAACTCTGATACAGTTGATAGTACAGTATGTATTTCATAACTCGATCATAGTGGTTCATCAGCATCCTTTAGCATATGATTAAAATCACCACTATCAACTTTTGGATCATCCTTCATATTCCAATCAAATTCAAGACTGGTCACATTCATAACCATGTCTACAATTCTATCTATGTCCCTATGCTACTAATTTATAACCATTGTAACTGTCTTCCATGTCTCTTTATGCAAGTACCAATGCTTATAATTTGGCATAAATCTACTCTTATATAAATGAACTGTAATTGTATCCTTATCATGCATTTCTCTATTGGTATATCTGTTGCAAGGATAGTGAGCTTGTCCTTCAAATAAGAGAGCTGCATTTTCAAAAGCATAATCATAAAAGTACTTAACACCCTCCTTATATTCAACATAAATCATCCCTTCAACTACTCGACGATCCATCCAACTATGATATATTATATACTATCTAAGAATTCTATATATACAAATATAAGATAGAATACTTATTAATTATTTTATCATTTAACATGGCAACATAAGTGATATGGCTACATCGCTGACGTGGGGCGCGTGTCAGGTCCAGCTGGACATAGTCAGTACCACGTGGCTTTTTTTCAAAAGATCTCCCGTTCGGGGAGAAGTATTTCTGCTCTTCCGCCAGGTGGCTTCCGAAGTTGGGTCCACCTCAGCCGAAGTCGAGCACCTCTCTATCACTCCGCCAGGTGTCCACACAGGAGGGGTTCACCTCGATCGAAGCTGGCGGTCCCTCGCTCCCTCGCCAGGTGGCACCCCAAGACGGGTCCACCTTGGCCGAGGTCGAGCCGGGCCCTCCTGCTCCTTTGCTAGGTGGCACCCGAAGACGGGTCCACCTCGACCGAAGTCGAGCACCTCTCTACCACTCCGCCAGGTGTCCACCCAAGAGGGGTCCACCTCGGTCGAAGCTGGCGGTCCCTCGCTCCCTAGCCAGGTGGCACCCCAAGACGGGTCCACCTTGGCCGAGGTCGAGCCGGGCCCTCCTGCTCCTTCGCCAGGTGGCACCCGGAGACGGGTCCACCTCAGTCGAAGTCGAGCACCTCTTTGCCACTCCGCCAAGTGTCCACCCAAGAGGGGTCCACCTCGGCCGAAGCTGGCGGTCCCTCGCTCCATGGCCAAGTGGCACCCCAAGACAGGTCCATCTCGGTCGAGGTCGAGCCGGGCCCTCCTGCTCCTTCGCCAGGTGGCACCTGGAGATGGGTCCATATCGGTCGAAGTCGAGCACCTCTCTGCCACTCCGTCAAGTGTCCACCCAGGAGGGGTCCACCTCGGTCGGAGCTGGCGGCCCCTTGCTCCCTCGCCAGGTGGCACCCCAAGACGGGTCCACCTCGGCCGAGATCGAGCCGGGCCCTCCTGCTCCTTCACCAGGTGGCACCCTAAGATGGGTCCACCTCGGTCGAAGTCAAGCACCTCTCTACCGCTCCGCCAGGTATCCATCTAGGAGGGGTCCACCTCGGTCGAAGCTGGCGGCCCCTCGCTCCCTCGCCACGTAGCACCCCAAGACGGGTCCACCTCGATCGAGGTCGAGCCGGGCCCTCCTGCTCCTTCGCCACGTGGCACCCGGAGACGGGTCCACCTCGACCGAAGTCGAGCACCTCTCTGCCACTCCGCCAGGTGTCCACCCAGGAGGGATCCACCTCGGTCGAAGCTGGCGGCCCCTCGCTCCCTCGCCAGGTGGCACCCCAAGACGGGTCAACCTCGACCGAGGTCGAGCCGGGCCCTCCTGCTCCTTCACCAGGTGGCACCCGGAGATGGGTCCATCTCGGTCGAAGTCGAGCACCTCTCTACCACTCCGCCAGGTGTCCACCCATGAGGGATCCACCTCGGCCGAAGCTGGCGACCCCTCACTCCCTCACTAGGTGGCACCTCAAGATGGGTCCACCTCGGCCGAGGTCGAGCCGGGCCCTCCTGCTCCTTCGCCAGGTGGCACCCTAAGATGGGTCCACCTTGGTCGAAGTCGAGCACCTCTCTGCCGCTCCGCCAGGTGTCCACCCAGGAGGGGTCCACCTCGGCCGAAGCTGGTGGCCCCTCGCTCCCTCGCCAGGTGGTACCCCAAGATGGGTCCACCTCGGTCGAGGTCGAGCCAGGCCCTCCCGCTCCTTCGCCAAGTGGCACCAGGAGATGGGTCCACCTCGGTCGAAGTCGAGCACCTCTCTGCCGCTCCGCCAGGTGTCCACCCAGGAGGGGTCCACCTCGGCCGAAGCTGGCGGCCCCTCGCTCCCTCGCTAGGTGGCACCCCAAGATAGGTCCACCTCGACCGAGGTCGAGCCGGGCCATCCTGCTCCTTTACCAGGTGGCACCCGGAGACGGGTCAACCTCGGTCGAAGTCGAGCACCTCTCTGCCGCTCTGCCAGGTGTCCACCCAAGAGGGGTCCACCTCGGCCGAAGCTGGCAGCCCCTCGCTCCCTCGCCAGGTGGCACCCCAAGATGGGTCCACCTCGACCGAGGTCGAGCCGGGCCCTCCTGCTCCTTCGCCAGGTGGCACCCGAGGACGGGTCCACTTCGGTCGAAGTCGAGCACCTCTCTACCACTCTACCAGGTGTCCACCTAGGAGGGGTCCACCTCGGTCGAAGCTATCGGTCCCTCGTTCTTTCACCAGGTGGCACCCCCAGACGGGTCCACCTCGATCGAGGTCGAGCCGGGCCCTCCTGCTCCTTCGCCGGCTAGCACCCGAAGATGGGTCCACCTTGGCCGAAGTCGAGCCTCTCTCCGCCCCTCCACTAGGTGGCGCCCCCTAACGGGTCCACCTCGGCCGAGGTCAGCCCTACTCTGTGAAGCCTCGGGGAAGTAGGGGCACGGGTTGCAAGATCGCCACTCGAGCTGCGCGCGCTGCACCCCGTAGGGGGCGCTAGTACGGTCTATAGTGACACACGAAACCTCGTTTACACCAGTCGGATGGGGCCCCGCAACTGAGAAACAGAATCCTTACAGACAGGAGCCCGAAACGGTTAGACGCTCACCGTCAACACCTCGAAAGGAGAGCTCCCGCACTCGGCCCAAAGCCTTGCTAGTCTCCCCCCCTTTTCATGACACATGACGGACGAGGCGGTCCGGCCACTTAGTTCCCAGACCCGAAGAAGAAGGGGGGAAGAAGGACGAGAAGTAGGAGGGAGCCCCCGGAGAGAAAGGCGAGTTGGAGGTAGTTTGATGGTATAAAAGGGACGGTAAAAACGGGCAGAGAGGTAAGTTGAAAAAAGGAGGTAAACACTAAGAGAACGATCCTGGGAGTCCTCAGGGAGTCCCCAGGCATGAGCTCGGTGAACTCAGTACAGGGAGCTGGGCATCAACTCCACTCTTCCCCACACTTCTTTCATTTACATCTTCTCTAAGCACGGGAATCCTTCGGGAACCCGCCTTAGGGGATCTGTTCTATCTCGCCGCTCTCTAACTTGACCGTCGGAGTGCCCCTACCGGAACCCCCGGCCAGGGTCTCTAACTTTGTTTTGCAGGTCCGGAAGCTTGGAGATCTCGAGGTGAGAGAGTCCGAGACCGGTGCCAGCTCAAAAGCTACAGGCCACCGCGGTGAGATCGGCAACAATAAGTATTTAAAATTAAAGATAATATAAAAATAAAATAATATCATAAGATTGATGGGATACTAAGTATGCATTCAAACACTAAAGGCAAAACTTGAAAAAACAAGAATAACTATAGAATAATTTTGGATGTGAGATATAAAACCTCTAAAATCTAGATGGAGGCTATCATTGAGAGTTGCTCAGATTTAAAAGTGAAGCCCAAGAAAAGAAATATGAAGCTTCGAAGAAGAATACTCGAGTAAAAGTAAAATATTTATGATGAAGAGATACATGATACTTCACAGGAGGTAAAGCATCTGAAATCAGAGATTCAAAAGTTCAAGGCAAGTGAGAAGCATTACCTATCAAATTCTTCAAATGTTTGGTATCCTTCAAATTTTTTATTTGATTATTCATGCTCCTCTCCATCTTCTTCCCCTTTCTTCTATTCTTCCCCTTCTTGGATAGGTTATTTTTACCTTAAAAAGGAATGACTAAAAAGAAGAGAAAGAGAAGGAAGAAATGAAAGAAGAATTAGACAAAGAATCTAAAAGGTACAAAACATCTGAAGAGACCAATAAATAATGCTCTCCACTTGTAATGAACTTCTAGGCCTATGATTCCCCGTGCTTCACCTTTAGCAAAACACTCATGTACCTCTCCATTGCCAAGATTCTGCTCCTATTCAAGTACTTTCTTTTTGAAGCCGCACCTCTTCTTTCTTGGATGATACTTCCAAGTTTGAGCACCTCTCAACTACGATGACCTTCACCTAGATATCTAAGCTCTTATATCTCGAATCTAGAATGTCATCTCTGATCATTTTCAATCTTTCAAGTTTGGTCTTTAATGATGGGATACAAATTCAATATCCTAATAACCTTTCCGTATCATTTAATGTATCATATCATCAACTAATAGGTAAAGGTCCTATCTTATTCAGGAATTGCATTAATTATATAGATTAATTATAGTAATCAAATAATATATAATAGGGATAAAAAAAAATTAGCAGTATTTCTTTTTGGTTCTCCTTGCACAAGAACTAAGAAAAAATATTGTCTAAAATTTTTATCGAACCCTTAGCATATCGTTTCATTACTGTAACTACCTATAAAATTATTTATAATTTTTAAATTATCTAAACTAGACAATCAATTAATCACTGTACATAATTCTCTCATTCATATAAAAATATATGGATGTCATAGAATATACACATTAATCAATTAACAGGTCTATGGTTCTATGCAATACAAGTTTTGTAAAATAAACATCTAATCAATTAGTTTGATTAATACGTAGATCTAAAATATAAATTCATCAATGATAATAGTTCATATATATTAAAACCTAGTGTGTTACTCTCGAAGGCTCCCATCCTCTCGAAAAATATTCAATGCAAGGTGTTGAATTTTCGCAATCTTTTTCTACCTGAAAGTGAATACATCAACCCGACACTATCAAAGTACCAGCTGGACAGTACGGGAAATAAAAAGAGACCCTAGCCTCTCACCCATCCCACCTGACACGGATCCCAGGAATTAATTCTAGGTTTAATCGAGTCAGTCACAGCCTCCTTCCTCAAACTCACACCAAATGGATGTGAGACAAGGCCCTATCCAACTAGGCTACCATCTTGGCACTTTGGTGGTACCAATTAAATAATTAAACAACTTATTAGTTAACTAAATAACTAGCAAATTAATTAAATAAATAACTTTAATTAACAAACATTTAATTAAAAAATAAATTACTAATTAATTAATTAATCAACTAACTAATTAATTATATAAATAACTAATCTATGATAAATTACTTAACTAAATAACCAAGTAGTTGATTAATTAAATATAAATTAAATTTTTAGTGATGGCTTTCTTACCGTCGTTGTCACCTTTGCTAATATTTATCAAACCCCACAGATGATGGACTTGATTGGCTAGCCAAAAAAAATCTAAAACAATCTGGTGGCAAGGGAACTAAAGCACCATTAGATGACAACGCCAGGAGAAGGAGACATGTCCGAGAGAGAGGATACATGGTAGGATCTTGGTGGTGGCAGTGCCTAATGGGGAATGCACAGCAACCAATAGAGCACCATCAGGAGGTTGGTGGCGATGGCACACAAGGGATGTAGGGTGGCTGGGGAGAACAGGGGAAGCATGGCTATCGGAGCATGCGGGAGGGAGGCTCACAACGGCCGGCTTCATAGAGGGGTGCACGGAAGTTCAGTGGCACCGGGGGTAGGAGGGAGGTGTGGGAGTTCAACAGGAAAGGGAGGGGGGCCAGGAAGATGATGGTCGGTAGCAATCAGAGGGTTGGGGATTTAGGCAGCACTAGAGGGAGGGATGCCTCACTATTTGACAGGAAGGGACGGGGGCCCAAGAAGATGACGACTGATGGCACCGAGGGGGGTGTGGAATTTCGGCGATCATGGGGGTGGAGAGATGCCTCACCGTTCGGCAGGAAGAAGGGCAGGCTAGGAAGACGATGGCCAGCGGCTTCGAGGGGCATTGGATTTCAACAATATTGGGGTGGAGAGAGGTCAGGAGCTCGATAGGATGCTACAGGGGGGCTAAGAAGACGAAGAGGCGAAAAAATTAAAAGTAGAAAATAAAAAAATATACGTCGGAGGGATTTTTAAGTAGAACTATTAGCGATGGTCTATTGATTGCTTCCCGTCGGTAATATAAATATTATATTACCAACGACAAAGCTGTGTCGCTATTAACTTTGCCGGTAATATCAAAATTTCAGATATTTTATTTGCAATGGCAATATGTCGTCAATAATAATTATTTTCTATCGATAATAAAAGTATTATCAATGGCAAATTTGTATCGTTATTAATGTTGTTGATAATATCAAAATTTTAGTTATTTTATTAGCGATAATAAAATAATGTCACTAATAATTAAAACGTAGTCGGTAATAATTTTTTATTTAAAATTAAATTTCTTAAAATGCGATAATTTATTAGCGATGGTATGATTGCGGTCGCTATTAGTCATCTTGTATCGCTAATAATCTTTTATAAAAATTAAAAAAAAATAAAATTTTAAAGATTAATAATGACAACTATTCCCGTCGCTACTACCATTGCTAATAGCATTAGTAATGATATTTTTAATCATTATAATTACTGTTCGGTATGTCCATCGCTAATATTTTTTTTTATAGTATCTTTTAATATATAGGTATATACATAAGTTTTTTTATTTTCTAGTAATATGGATGCATCATATTAAACTAAATATGAATAAACACATCCCCACTAGTCAAAAAATAAAATAAAATATCAACAAATACATACATGAGCGATATAATAGGTGAACTTAATGGGAGTATGAGCAATCTCGCGTCGATACACATAGGCTTCTTCTTGGATACAATATCTTTTAAAGTAACTTGCAATAATTGCATGGACTTTGCAACTCGTTGTTCAGAATTATGGATACCATGGATCAAATGACAAAATTATTATGATAAAAAAGATAAAAAATCTTAAATAGGATGAGTCATAAAGTCTTTCCATCTGATCAAGATTGATGTATTATATTAAATGCTAATACGGTGGACTCATTGTGCCTGAGAATTTCTTCACAAAAAGATCTAATATCTCAGTATAACAGCTAACAAACTGAACTAGACGGGGGTACTTCCCACGTAATTATGTATAGGACTCAGGCGCGCGCCCAAGTTCCCGCGCTTCCATTCCGTTCTTGAAATCAAATAGAAGCTCCCGTCTTCGATCTAGTCTCTCCTCTTTCTCTCAAACCCGGCCCTGGATGGAGAAGAAAGATGATGTTTCTGTCAGTACTGGTTCTCGTGCCCGGAGACAACCCACTCCAACCCACCCACCCTACATTGAGGTCTCTCACATTTTCTTGAAGAATATCTCTTTTCTCTTCTTCCCTTTCTAACGTCGATCGGGTTGGGTTTCCGTTCTCTGGAGGATCAGATGGTGCAGAAAGCGCTGATCGATGGAACATGGAGGCGAAGAAGGTCTGACCGCAGAAGAGATCAGCGAGTACCTTACTGCGGCCAACTACGATCTCTCACCCTATCACGACCGCTTGTTCCCCTACTACCTCAACCTGCTGACCCAGCGGAATGCGACCGTCCAGGACCCATCTTCAGGTCGTTACACCATCCCCGGAAGAGCGGAGGTGGAAAGCCTCGAGTCTCAAGCTGAAGAGGTTCTTTGCAAGATCAAGAAGGCGGATGACCAATATATCAAGAATTTGGCCAGTCCACTCGTCAAGGAGTACCATCTTTTCAAGATCAAGAAGCTCAACTCACTCTCGGCCGAGGCCAATACTTCCAGAGGCCGTTGTGGGTTCAAGATACCCACCACCGCCGGCAAGATGCGTCCCGATCCAGGCCATGGAGGTTCGGGTCCAACGGCTGAGCCGGACGGGGGCGAAAGACCGGAACCAATCTTGAAGCTGGCCGGGAACGTGTCTGTTCGAGACCTGGGCCTTCATCCACGGCGGGTTGCCCGAGTCCGATGTGGAGAACAAGGCCGATGAATGGAGGGTTGATGTGAATCGGAATTGTTGGATCGAAGGGCATGCAGAGATGTCCAGGTTAAAAAAAAAAAAAAAAAAAAAAAAAAAAAACCTGTGGATGAAATCTTTCTCGTTTCTTTACCATAACTAATTCTTTTGTGTCCCTCTGCGAATTCTGGTACGAGAGAAAAATGTCTTTGCTACTTGGGCTATTGGTGTCAATGATGCTTCCTTATTTGCCAAAACCTCTTGATTTATTTATTTATTTTGTGATAAATTGGGTGGTGGCCCAGCCAGGATCAAACTTCAGAATGAACATATCAAAGCTTATGATTTTTTTGTTGTATTCTAGGCTGGGTTTTGTTTTGCTTGTTTTTGAATTATAGTGCTTAATTTATGGACTTGAATGTATTTTTAGCCTTAATTTATGGACTTGAATGTATTTTTAGCCTGGTGCTTGTGTCTAAATCACCAAACATAAAATAAAAATATTAGTAGATTTGTGTATATATAATTTGCAGTTTTAGCTGGCAAAGATGCATTATGTAGTAGCTCACTCTTGCCAATCTGAAAAGATACATGAAGTTACTGACCATTGGCTAAAATCTATGGTAACAATGAACCCAGTCTTAAATTGGTCCAACATGCATGTTCGCATCAAAAATAATTAGTCCTTGTTGTCTTTTTTTCGGAACCAATTCTATTTACGCTGTCTTCCTTTGTTTGTTTTAACTTCTCGTCTAAACTTGTTTCATTTATTTAATGTAACACTTTTCGCTTTTCTCTTCCTATAACACATTCTCTACAGAACTTAATTTTCGGTTCACCATAGTTTTTTATCTTTTATCTACTATAATACTATTCTATTTCACCGTCTGTGATCGATCTCTCAGTGTAGTTTTTTTTTTAATTTTCAATAAAGTTAGGTAGCTCTGTTGAGCCTCCTATTACACTTTTTAAAAAAAAGTCCAACCCTGGTGATTTTCGTGTCGAAGAAGCAATCGATCGACGATCATGGCGGAGGACGAAGGAACAAGATCAACGAAGGGGAAGGACTCCTTGAGCTCCGGCGAGGGCGAGAGGACGTGGTCGAGGGTGGTTCGAGGAGCTCGTATTGGACATTCCATAGGCTTCCTGCTGATTAGATGGAGCAGTTGCAGGCCTTCTTCACGAAGGTCCTTGAGCTACCGGAAACTGGTTTGGAGGAGGTGAGACGGGAGTGGCAAGGCCTCGCCGTCGTTTTGAGAAGCTTAGGGAGGCGAGTGTCGGCGGAGCTGGTGGCCAGGGAGGTAAGATCGAAGGCCAACCTCTCCTATGAACCAGAGGTGATTCCCATGCTAAGGACCATCTGGTGGTCCGGCTGAAATCTGAGAGGGAGTGCATGTTCGTCAGATCCGGCGGGCCCTGGTTTGCTGGGGAGCAGCTTCTTGTCATGGATGACTGGGAGCCGGACTTCGTTCCGGGACAAATGGTGATACAGAAGGTGGTGGTCTGGATGCATCTGTCGGGACTTTTGCTTGAGTTTTGGAAGCTTGCAACCATTATGGCAGTGGCTGAGGAAGCCGGTCAGCCCATCTCCGTTGATGGGTTCATAAACCATCTGAAGAAAGCTAGCTATGCAAGAGTGCGGCTGGAGCTAGATGCTTCTCTATCGCTGAAGCCGGGGGTCCTTATCAGAGGGAAGAAGAGAATCTTCTGGTAGCAATTCATCTACAAAAATGCTTCGGGGGTTTGTTTCCAGTGCGGAAGAATGGGGCAAGGTGATGAGGAGTGCAGGTGTTCTGGCCTTGGTGGGCAATGGGGACTGGGTGGCTCCGGCCAGAAGGTTGCAGAAGGGGAGGATGGCTCGTCACTGCAGCCCTCTGAACAGGGCGAAATGGAGGTGGAGGACTCTGCACGGCCCAAGCTTGGGCCTTGGCTTGTGACTACCCGGGTCCGGTAGTAGCAGCCTGGGCATTTACTAGTGAAGGAAAGGAAGGAGGCTGGTAAGGATAAGGCTCCAAGTAGGGTTTCGCCTGACCTCCCTTCTTCTTCCCCTACGGTGGCCTCTCCAACTATTGCGACGTCCTCGCCAAGTTCCCCTCCGAACTCGGACGGGTGGCAGAAGCCCAGCAAAGTTGCACACCATCGTTCACCGGAGGCCAGTTTGGGTGAGTTGTCCGAGGATGGAGCTCCACCAGTGATTGCAGGATTTGGTGTTTTGGTTCCATTGGGAGACAGAATGGAGTTGGGCCTGCCTGAGGCCGGCCCACTAGATCAATACATGGCGAACCTGGGCTCTACCCCTTCTCCAAATCCCAGCCTAAAGGGGATCTCCAAGGCTGTGACAAGGGCACCTGCGAGTGATCCGGCTCCCTCTTCACCAGCGGTGGCCAAGGTGAGTATCCCTGCTCCTTGTATGGAAGGGCCCTCGCGGGGTAAGGGATCTACTACTGTCTCTTCTATGTCTGGTGGGCGTGAGAGGATTGATGGTAAGACGCTGAGTGATTTAGCTGTAAAGGGATCCAAAGGGAAGAACATTGTTTCACTGGTGGGTGGGGATGCTGACCTAGGGAGGAAGAAGCTGGAAGGTAAACATGGGAGTTCTGAGCAGTCTGTGAAGGATTGGCTAATCCCTGCTAACACTAGTATTGGCCATATTCCTAAGTGTGATGGAGGTTTAGAGGCTTCTGCGACTCTTCTACCGGTGGGGGGGATCTAGCTCCCCTGGGGTGGTGCTGCTTGTGAAGATTGGTGAAGCTCGGTCTGCTCTGAGTCATGAGAAAGTGGTTGGGAAATTGAAGGTTATTCTGTTTTTGCACTTGAAGGTACAAAGAAGGGGGGTTTCAAATGTTAATGCTGGGAAGAGCCTTGGGGAAGGCTCTTCCGGGGGGTATTGATCCCTTGTAATGAAGATCTTTTCATGGAATATAAGAGGAGCGGGGAAACCTTCCTTCGCTTCCTCCTTTCGTTGGATTTGTCTGTTGCATAAGCCTAATATCTGTGTGCTTCTTGAAACCAGATTGGACGGATTTGCTTTGCAAAGGATCCGTCGTTGTCTTCCCAAGGGTTGGGATTTCTATGCTATAGAGTCTGAGCTATCTGGGGGTATTGTTGTTGTTTGGGATAAAGGAGCTGCCAGAATTGATGTGTTTCATAAATGTTCCCAGCATGTGGTTTTGGTGGTTACTAAAAGTTTGGGGCCGACATGGCTGCTGTCAGGAGTTTATACAAGCATAAATTATAAGGAGAGGAGAAATCTGTGGCACGAAATCTCCATGTTGATAGATCAGGGGCTTTCCACTGTGGTTGTTGGGGACTCTAATTGCATAACCAAGGCAGAGGAGAAGAGAGGGGGTAAACCTTTTGTCAACAACTTGGCCACTTCGAAATTTAAATAGTTCCTGGACTCCAATGGATTGATGGATATGGGATTTGTGGGGCCCCGTTTTACTTGGTGTAATAATAGATCTGAAGGGGCTCGGGTGTGGAAAAGGCTGGATAGAGCTGTTGCTGCCACAAGCTGGCTTGATATGTATCCCAAGTTTGTGTTGCGTTACTTGGATAGAGTGGCTTCTGATCATTGTCCCATTCTTCTCTCTACTTTCCCTAATTCTCCTCTCCATGCACCCTTCAGGTTTGAAAGGATTTGGCTCTCTTATCGAAATTCTTGAGAGGTGGTCCGTGATGTGTGGAGGACTCCTGTTAGGGGGGATGCACAATACCGGGTCACCCACGGGTTGGAGCTCCTCAAAAGGCGGTTGCGGAGATGGAATAAGGAGGTGGAAAATATCTTCACCAGAATTGAGGAGGTTGAGAAGGGGATCCATGATCTCTAGGAGAAGGAGGAAAGGGATGGGGAACTGGATGATGGTGATATGCCTATTCTGCGTAATTGCCTGATGTTCTATCATTCTCTCCTTACTTAGCAGGAGACATTATGGAGGCAGAAATCCAGAGTTCAGTGGTTAGCTGGGGGAGACATAAATACTCACTTCTTTCATCAAGCTACTCTCGTCCGGAGGCATAGGAATCGGATTGTGGCTTTGAGATCTGATAAGGGGCGGTGGATGGAGGAGGAGGACATTAGATAGGAGGTTGGCTCCTTTTTCAGATCTAGGTGGAGGGTTGACTCTGGGGTGTCAGGTATGTTCCAGGTTTCTATACCGGAGATGATAGTTTTCCAAAGTCAAAACTCTACCCTCCATACTCCTGTTACTGAGGCTGAGGTGATGGTTGTTCTTTGGGCCTTGAATGAGGACAAGGCTCCAGGTCCGGATGGTTATCCTCCCTTATTCTTCAGGTGGTATTGGAGCATTATTAAACTTGATGTCATTTCTGCTGTGCAAGTTTTCTTCACTACAGGTCATATGCCGGAGGTTTGGAAAAGGACTTATGTCACTCTGGTTCCCAAACGTCCGGAGGCTTGTCATCCCTCTCATTTTAGACCCATCAGCCTTTGTGGTACTCTCTACAAATTGTGTGCTAAGTTGCTGGCGAGTAGGATGAAGCCCATTCTTCCAGGTATTATCTTCCCTGAGCAAGGAGCTTTTGTTGGGGGTAGAAGCACCTCCGACAATATTTTGTTGGCTCAGGAGTTCATGTATGATTTTCATAAGGCTCTTATTCAGAGTGGTCTCATGGCTATTAAGTTGGACATGGAAAGGGCTTATGACCGTGTTGAGTGGCCCTTTGTGGAGCGGGCTTTGTTGGATTTCGGATTTTATCCCTTGTGGGTCTCCAGGATTATGTCTTGCATCGGTAATCCTTCCTTCTCGATTATTATTAACGGATCTTCTTCCGAGTTCTTCCATTCTACGATTGGGCTTCGGCAAGGTTGTCCTCTCTCTCCCCTACCTGTTCATTATTTGTGCTGATTCTCTTTCGCGAGCATTACGGGATGCTGTTAGGGTATCGACAATTCTTTCATATGTTGCTGCTCTTACAGTGTTCCTGATCTCGTATCTTTTGTTTGCAGATGATTGTTTACTTCTTGGTAGGGCTTTTGAAACCTCGGCTCAGAGTTTCAGGAGGGTGCTTTCTAATTATTGTTCGGCTTTGGGTCAGAGGGTTAATCTTGCAAAATCGGAGGTGCACTTTAGCCCGAAGCTCCCGGTTCATCTCCATCACTCTATCAATTCTATTATGGGGATTGGGGAGAAGGGTCCCTCTAATATTTGGGTATCCTTATCTTTAGTGCCTCTCTAAGCAGAGCAGATGCTACTTTGTTGGTGCATGAAGTGCAGGATAGGGTGGAAGGTTGGTAGGGTAGGGCTTTATCGTCTATGGGTAGGCTTACTCTGATTAGATCTATTTTTTCCTCCTTTCCGACTTATATGCTTGCCAATACTGTCATCCCAAAGGCCATTGTGATCAAAGTTGAGCAGCTCCTTCGGACTTTCCCATGGTGGTCGAGTGGTGCTCCTAGGTGAGTTAATTTGGTAGGATGGCAGTCTGTCTGTCAGCCTGTCAAGGATGGAGGGCTGGGCATCCAATCCCTTGTGTGCGGAGGGAGGCTCTCCTGGCTCACCATGTGACCAGACTCTTCTTGTTCCAGACAGCTTTTAGGCTTCCTTCATGTGGCTTAGATATGACATTCGGTCTTCTGGGGGGAGTTGGCTTATTCCTCATCTCGTGGGTCTGCTATTTGGAGGGAGATGGTGAAGTGGGCTCCTGATGTTATACATCATATGAGATGGATTATGGGGGATGGCAGATCTATCAGAGTTATGGTTGGATCTCAGATATGCTTTGGAGAGGTGGCCAACCTTCTTCTCTTCCAATATGCTGGTCTCTACTACCATAGCGGACCTTCTTTTCCCTGGGGTGCAAAGGTGGGACCCAGCTATGGTTACCCACTATTTTGGCCATGTTCTGGGGGAAAGGGTGCTATCCATCAATATTCCTGTAAGCCCTTGCCTTGATATTAGAGTTTGGGAATCTTCTTCTTCTGCTCCGTTGGCTGATCTGTACTCTATCTACAGCCCCTTGTCTCAAAGTAGTTTTCAGGCTGCATGGATTTGGTCTCTCCCGGTACATCCTAGAGTGAGGCTTTTTCTCTGGAAAGTGGCCTGGCAGCATCTCCCTACGAGATCTATCCTGCGCTCGCGCGGCATCCACCTTCCCTCATCATGCCCGATTTGTGGTGCAGACGAGGAGTCTATTGGGCATACTTTGTTTCTCTGTAGGAGAGCCTTACAGTTTGGTCCATGGTGGGCAACAGTTCTTTCATTTACCATGGGGACGATGTCGTTGACTCCTTTCTTTATGCCCTTCGTGCTCCCCCCTTTTCAACTTCTCTGAGGTTCCTGGCTTATTTAGTTTATCATGTATGGCTCACCCATAATGCTATAGTCTTCAGTTCTGCTACTTGTTCGCCCAGGTTTATTGTCGAGCGAGCCAGGACTTACTCAAAGGAGTATCAGAGAATGGCCGTGGATTGTTCTGAGATCTGGGACTCCAGTTCTGCTCTTCGAGTGTCCCATCAGGTTTTCTTCTCTTGGAAGCCCCCTCCTTCGACCTATGCGACGGTTAGCTTTCATGGGAGCGTGAGAGTTGCCACTGGTGGTGCTGGATTTGTTATACGAGCATCGGGGGTCGGTTTCCTTGCTACGGGGGGAGTCCATCTTTTTGACCCTACTGTTTCCATGGCAGAGCTTCATGCTGCTTGGGCTGGAATCAGGTATGCTAGGATGGTTCTCCAGCTTGACCATCTGATTATTGAGGGAGACTCGCAGACGGTTATTTCCTGGATCCAGGAGGCCTTCCGCTCTGTTCTTGCCCACCCTCTGCTTCGGGATATCTGTTCTCTCTTATGTGGATGTTCTGGGATCATAGTCAGACATGTTTTTCTGGGAAGCCAATTCGGCGGCAGACTAGGTGGCTTCCTTTATGGCCGATCATTTTGGAGAGGTCTCTTGGTTTCTTTTAGAGGAGCTACCTGTACAGTTTAGGGATATTTTGTTGTCTGATTTTCTTGGCTGTATGTATTCCAGGATTGTATCTTGAACAATTTGGTTAATCAAAAAAAAAAAAAAAAATCCAACATTTTATCAGGATTATTAAGGTTGAGCTTATGTTTGAGGCATAGACACGGGGAAAATACAAGTTTGAGCTTGACCTGGCCCATTGGCGCTCCAATATGCATGGCTTGGCATAGCGATTATTCAGCCCATCTTTTTATAAGAGAATTAAAATAAAGGGATAGAAAGTGCCACTTCTATTTTGTGAGATGTGTATACAGATTGAGATTTTTTTTAAAAAAAAAAAGCATCTACTGGAAAGATATGCATATCTAATCTTTAACCTAAATTTAGTAATTCGTCGAACTATTATATACATTTGCTTGTGGTAATGGTAGGAAGTATCTAGATAAGGAAATTCAAAAAATTGTTACAAAGCATCATATCTTTACATAAACCTTAATCACCACTATCTTATCAAGATATCTAGAGACGAATGCATGATATATGGTGTACCCCCACCACTATAATTATCTAAACAAAGCCCCAGATTTCCATAGAATTAACTAAAATTAATGCGCCTATTTTGTGTGACATGCCTAAGAACCACGAAACACTTGGACAAAGCCTCATATGAGTCAGGGAAGAACAAACTCACATACAAAGTATTATTACTAGTAAAAGGTTTGCGCTGCAAATATAATTAAGCATAGAGAATGGTGTTGGTTCTCTTTCAACTATCGGCATTGAAGATTCCATGCAGGTAGGGCTAGAAATGGACCAGGCCGAGCTTAGGCCATATCCCTATCCGAGCCTGATCTGGAAAAAAAATCAGGCTTTGGATCGAACTTAGGGCCGATTTATTTTGAAAAAATCCGGTCCGAGCCTAGCTCGTGCCCAAACCCGAGCCTGATTGGGCCGACCTAAATTAGGCTTTGATTCGGGTCGGTCTGAATTAAAATCCAATTGGACCTACCAAATTGAAGATGAAATGATAAAATAATTTTTTTTTAATTACCGATACATAGTCCGGTCTAAATTAAAGTCCGATTGGACCTACCACATTGAAGATAAAATGATAAAATGAAGTTATTTTAACTACCCGTACATATTTCTAAAAAAATCTAAAAATTAAAATCCTAAAACTATCAGGCTGGTGAGCCGGGTTCGGACCATGCTTTTTTCAGGCTGGGTTCGGGCCGGGTTAGGCGGGGTTCGGGCCGGGGAGAGCACGAGCCCGGCCCAAAAATTAAATGACTTTTATTTTTAAGTCCAAGTCTGACCCGATTTATTTCTGGCCTGAAGCTCGATTCGAGCCCAGCTCCAGCCCTACAAACTGGGCAAGATTTTTTTATAATTATGGAACCATCTGGACCCAACCTCAGTGGACTCAACGTTTGCATGGTTGCCAGGTAGGCTACAGAGTGGACCCCATTAAGAAGTCGCAAGAGAGGAAAACAGCAGTGGCTATGAGCGGGAAACAGGAAGAAGCGAAGTAGAATGAAGTTCCCTCCGTGCGCTTGTTCTTCAAAATTGAACTCCTATCCGCTGCTTATAAGTTTCCATCTAAGACTTCGTATTATCACTAGCTGCGAGATGCTAAAACGAGAAACCTGAAAACAGTTCTCTTGATGTGTTGAAAAGCTGGCAAGTCAATTCTGGAGATGTGCTCGGTCCATGATAAAAATAACTTCGCAGCTTGCCGTGCCGCTGGGTTGGGGGAGAAATGCATGATACTCGAAGCATCTTCTATTTCGCTCCTTCCATAGCACCGTAATTATGTAGCCAGCAAAATATCTAATCCTTTGCCATGCATTCTGGTTTTTGACCCCATATCATTCTAGAACTATGTAGATTACACTGCTTTCAGCAATGAAAAGGTGCCTTCCACCAATCATCGTGGAAACTTTAGTCTATAGTGGCTATAGAGTAAGTATTTCTTAAAGGTTGAGCTTTTGTCCAAGTTGAGTCTTCTAATGAGGCAAAACATTCTAAAACTTAAATTTGTTCAGTCTGGGAGAGCTATAAATTAAAGAAGTTGTATGTAAAACACTATTGTCTCAGGTTGATGCTAGTTTACCTATGCAAAGCATTATGCAGCAAGCTTAAGCTGGTGATGATGTACTTTCATCTTTTCCTTTCATGGTTAATATTGTTGGAAGTTAATTTGTTATTTATGTCAAGTATTTAATATGTTGTGAAAATCAAGAGTCTAGTATTTAATAGTTTGTAGTTATGTAACTCTTAATTAAAGAGTTATGGAAGACTAAGAATCTAAAAGTTATGAAAGTGTAAAAGTTGAATAAGAATCATTGTTAGAAGTCTAAGAGTCAAGAAGAATTTTAGAAGTCAAGAGTTTTAGGAGATGAAATCATTAGAATTTAAAGGGTTGCTTGTATTCATGAGGATTGATTATTAAAAGTTATCTTCTTATATCTATATATAGGGCTTTATGTTTTGAGTCTAAATAGAATTGAGAGTTCAATAAATTAAATTATTATTTCTTCAAATTTCTTCTTCCCTTGTGGGTGTGAATGTGCCCATCACATTCCAACAAAATGATATCAGAGCCTAGTTCTTGAAGAAAATGGCTTCAAAATGTATATCATATCCCTTTCAATTTTCTCGTTTCACCAAAGATAACTATAAGAATTGAGCAATTAGAATGAAGACAATTCTTGGCTCTCAAGGGTATGGAAGATTATTGACCAAGACTTTATTGTACCTGGAAATGAAGAGTTGGATCAAGCTCAAAAAATAGCCTTATGAAAGCAAAGGAAGAAGGATCAAAGTGCTCTCAGCATCATCCATCAAGGTTTAGATAATGACATGTTTGAGAAGGTGGCAAATGCAACCAATGCCAAGCAAGCTAGCATGGGAGATTCTTATAGTTTCTTTCAAGAGAGTAGATAAAGTGAAGAAAGCTCATCTTCAAACTCTAAGGGTTGAGTTTGAAGGACTCCGAATGAAAGCCACACGTGTCTTGGTGGTTGTAAATCAAATGAAGAGACTCGATAAAGATATTCAAGATGTTTGCATTAAGGAGAAGATCTTTGCTCATTCAATTCAAAGTTTGAGCACATTGTTATTGCTATTGAAGAGTCCAAGAATTTGGATGCTATATCCATTGATCAATTAAATGGATCCTTATGTGCTCATGAAGAAAGATTAAATAAAGACAAGCAAGATGGCATGGAGTAAGTCTTGCAAGCAAAACTCTCTCAAAATCAAAGGAGATGACCATGATAAAGATGAAAGAAGCCAACCTCGAGAAAGAGGTCATGGTCATAATCACGGAAGAGGAAGAGACGAGCAAAACTCTTCCTACCATAGCCAAAATTTCTTTAGAGGCCATAGCAGGGAAGACGCAGAGGAAGCTACGGTGAGATCCATGAAAAGAAATTCGACAAGTCTCATGTTGAGTGCTATTCTTATAGCAAAGTTGGGCACTTCTCTTGGGAGTGTCATGGCAGAAAGATTGATGGGAAAACTAAATCTAGTAAAGAATAAAGAAGATATGGAGGAACCGACACTATAATAAAAAAGACTATTATCGGTAATTATTTTGACTTTTAGCGATAATTAGTATTGTCACTAGAACTTTTACTGGTAATTACCTAATTGCCGGTAGAACCAAGGTTGAGAAATGTTATAGCAGTAATTATAGGGGTTGTTGGTAAAGGTACAAATAATTGCTGCTATAGATATATATTATTAAAGTAACTGTTACCAGTAGATATAATTGCTGCTATATAGTAACCTATCTAATATATCTTTTGTATCAATTATAATTATCATTATAGATTTGTATTATTATGGTAATTGTTATTGGCAAATATACTTGCCATTACATAGCAACTTGTCTAGTATATTTTTTGTGGCAAATATATTTGCTTCTATAGGTCTATATGATTATGATAATTATTACCAGCAAATATAATTATCACTATATAGCAAACTATCTAGTATATCTTTTACGGTAATTATAATTTTCACTAAAAGATAAACTCTTAATAATTATTAGCAACAATTATAATTATTGCTATAAATTTATATTATTATAATAATTATTACAAGCAAATTTACTTGTCATAATATAATAGCCTATCTATCTTTTTTACAATAATTATAAGAAATTTAATTGATATAATAATTGGTACCTATTCAAAGATCAATATTCATCATAATAATATTAAAATATATTTTATAACCAATTTTTAAGCACAACTCAACTGATCAATAAAATTTAACAAGAAAATACTATATATTATAATACCTGTTGCTGCCCGGATCGTCGTGGCTCGTAGCTGCTGGTGATGTCAGGAGTCGCACGCCCGCCTGCTGGGGATACCTCCGGTGCCTCGAGACCTGCAAGGAACAGCGTCAGTGACCCGGGCCGGGGATTCCGGCGGGGGCGCTCCGACGGTCAAGTCAGTGACGATCCAGGAGAACAAATCCTCCTGGTCGAGCCCCTTTGAATGAGCTCCACGCTAAGAGGAGTGAGTGTAGAGTGTATGGAAAATAAGAGTATAAGTGAGCTGGGAGAGGTGATGGCTGAGGTGATCTTGCCCTCTTATCAGGCCTCTCTCTCTCTTTTCCAATGCTTGCTCTTGTTGTTCTTCCTTTTTTTTTTTGGTTTGTTGTGTTACCCCTCTTTGGCTTACCCTGGCTGGGTCTTTTGCTGTCAAGCGTGTGCGACGAGGTATCGTGCCGTAGACGGGACATCTTTTCTGTCAGATAGTTGGGGAAGCTTCTGCTTCTGACATTGCTTCTGCTAGAAACCTGGCAGGGCCTCGATTGGCAGGCCGCCGTTCTCGGGACCCATGCCCTCCAGTCAGGTCTTTTTCTCGGTCGTACAACAGGTCGATGGAGGGAATGGTGCCTTGATGTGAGCTTCCTTTCTTTCAGGAATGAGTGATGGCCATGGGCATTAATGGCAGCATGGTTGGTGCTGCTGTACGGCCCTTGGAGGACCGCCATTGTCCTTGGAGGAGAGGCGCTGCTCTCGTGGCGGCTGGTGTCTTTGTCTGGATCGGGGACCGAGCTGGAGAGATGGGGCCCGCCTTTAGCGGGCTCGCTTTAGAGTGGCTCGGCTGTGTGGTGGAGGGCCAAGCTAAACTCCGGACCAGCGGGGCTCAGCTTCGAACGAGCTCGACCTGACTGAGATGGACGGGGGCTGACCAGCCCGGGGTATCTGACCTCGGAGGGCTCCTCATGGCAGAAGAGGCTTGAGCTCGATTCTTGACCACGGGGCCCGACCTCGAGGGATCCGCCTGGAACGGTGGCTTGTGCCCGGCTCCGAGCTAGGCATCCCGACTTGGCGGGGACCGACCTGACGGAGGACGGAGCTCAGCTTTGGCAGGCAGCCCCGTTGCTTCAGGGGTGCTTAGCCCGGCGAAGGGGCTCATTGTGGGAATCCATCATGGGGCCCAGTGAGGGCTCCATGTCAGTCTGTCCGCGCTACGTCAGCGATCTAGCCACATCATTTGCCCCCACTCCCGAGGTCCATTAGCGCGTGGCGCTCGGGGTGAAGGAAGTAATTGCAGTGCTGACGTGGAAAGGTGAAGAAATCTGGTGCAATAATGACCAAAATCGGCAGCGCCTCGCTCGGTGGTCCTTCGGGCCTGTGCGGGGGCGCCACGCGGCCACGTCCAGGAAGTAGTTATAGCAGGCACGGAAGTCAGAGCAACCGCGGTCGGATTGGGGGCGCTGGCCCCATTGATCAGCGACACGTGGCAAGTCTCTTGGAGAAGCCGTAACGGTACAGTCGGGTGCAGGTTGCCTCGAAGAGAGGGGTAAGTCATTCCAAAACTTACCTCCGAATCCTTTCATGCCCGGTATCATACAGGAGCCTCCTTCTCCTCCGGCCGTCAACGTCCTCCTAGAACTTTAGCAGGTTAGCTCTTTCTTCCCCTCCCTTTTAGTCGATTAGGAGGTGTCGTAGGTCTTCCCATCCTTCTCTCCTTCTTCCATGGATCGTTTTGGTCCAAACTTCCGTCCTTCCTGCCAAGCTGAGGCCAGACCTTCCCGGCCGAGGACTCCTTCTTCCTCTGATGAGAAGATGGAGGCGGCAAGGTATGAGTTCAGTAGGAGACCTTTCCATGGCCCGGTAGCCATTAGGGAACCCGGGTCTTCTCCTTCACCTCACTTGGCTCATCTTCCCGCTCCCCCTCCTGTTCCCATTCCCAAACCCGAACCTTCCCGGTCGACAGGTCCAGGTGGGATTGCTTCGGCGATCACCGCCGAGGATCTTGTGGCCATCCGGGATGCTTACAGTATTCTCGAGTCCATTCATCTCTCCGTTCCTTGTCCGAGGGAGCGGATTACATCCAGTGGTCCTCGACGGATCGCCTTCTACGAGGAGACCTTCACCGGGGGACTTCACTTTCCTGTACACCCCTTCTTTCTTTCTTTTTTGGCCAACTATCGACTTGTCCCGGCCCAGTTGGTCCCCAATGCTATTAGGATGATCTTCTGCTTCATCGTCCTGTGTCACTTTCATGGGATTGTTGCCCGTTTCTCCTTGCTCAGGGCCTTTTTTATCTTGAAACGCCATCCCACCGAGGAGGGGTGGTGGTCCTTTCCTTCTCGCCCTCGGGGTATCAGGTTTGAGATCCCCTCTTCCATTAAGGGATGGAAGAGTAGGTACTTCTTTGCCTTGGTCGAGGGGATCAACTAGATTTGGAGCGACCCAGATCGGTCTCTGAATAGGAACTCCTCCATCGAAGCGGCCGACCTCGACTTATACGAGCTGCTCAGATCGGTTGAGATCCCTTCACTTGAGGTCTTGCTGTTGGAGCAAAATCTTCGCAAGGCCGGGGTCGGTTCGGCGCAGGAGTCGGGTGAGTTCGACTTGGCCACCTTTTTCATTTTTCTTTCTTCTTCTTTTCTTCTTTCTTCTCTTTTTCTTTCTTTTCTTTATTTTTTTTTTTTGGGACTGACCATGTCTTTTCTGATGCAGAGATGAAGTTCTCCATGGATGAGCTACTTTCATTTTCTAAGGAACAAGAGCAGGCAGCCGAGACTGGCAAACCCGCTCCAAAGAGGGCTCGGGTCGAAGACGGTGCGAGGCTGGTGCAGGTCGGGGCGGACGCCACGATCATAGAGCGAAGGCGGAAGAGGGCGGCCGAGCCCGTCCACGAGCCTTCCGGGCAGCGCGACCTCGTCCTGGCTCCCGAGCCCGAGGTGGTCATCCGCGCCAAGTCGGCCGCTGCAGCTGCCAGGGTAGAAGCCCCCACTCCGGAAGTTGTCGATGTCGAGGAGGATGGGGGGCCAAAAAAAGCAAGCCCGGTACCCCAGGCGCGGCCCAAAGCGGCACCGAACTTGCAACTGGTGTCGAGAACGCCTCCCGCCGCCGAGGGATCCGAGTCGGCAGAGAAGCAGGACAGGGACTACCATCGAGTCCCCTTCCGGTTAGGGCCCAACGTCTCCCTGGTGAAGGACCCGAAACTTGCCGAGCGGATGATGGACTTCTCGGTCCAGTCCTGCGATCGGCGGGAAGGGAGCGGGAGGCTCCTGAGCGACGTCGTCAGCTTGTCGTTCACAAACCTGTACGCCGTAAGTTCTCTTCAACTTTCCTTGATTTCTTCTAAGCCTTTCTAGCACCGTGGCCAACATATTTCTTTCGATGCAGCAAGGCAGAGAACTGATTCTCATCCGAGACTACTGCCGCAATTAGGCAAAAAGGGACAAGGAGCAACAGGCAGAGCTCGAGTCCCTGAAGGCCGAGGCGGGTCGGAACGACGCCGAGGTTCGGGAGACCAACCTGAAGGCTAAGGGCCTCCAGGCCGAGATCGTCGATGCCACTCGGGCCAAGAAGGAGCTCGAGTCAGAGCTCGAGTCGAAGAGGACCCGGCTAAAAGAGCTCTGGGCCGAGGCAGAGGCGGCGAAGGATAGGGCTGTCTTGGCTAAAAGAAGGCGACGACTGCAGAGAAGAGGGTTGCGGAGGCGGAAGAAAAGGCCATCGCTGCTGATCGCTCCGCGAAGATCGCCGAGAAGGGGATGGCGATGGTGGTCCGTCAGATGGAACACTCCAGAAAGCAGATGGAGGAAGGGGAGCACCGGACGGAGCTCGCAAGGAGGCTACCGGCACGGTGGCTGCTTTCAAGGCCTTCCCCGAGTACATCAAGGACTTCAAGGAGGCGGCAACGGACTCCTTCGTCAAAGGGTTCGCCTATTACCGGACTCAGCTGCGGGGAATTCTCTCCGAGGAGTGGCTGGCGGTGCTCCGGGCCCCTGGGAAGAAGGCTCCAGCTCCGGCGGTAGCTGCAGCAGAGAAGGGGGCCGCTCCAACCAGGGCTCGTCCTGAGGCGACCTCGAGGGCGCCCGGACCAGTTGAGCCGACATTGAGGGCGGCGACGGTCGAGCCTGTGCCGCATGCGGAGACGGTCGAGTCAGCTCCGGCGATGTTGGCAATTGAAGCTGTCCCTCCGGTTGAGGTTGCTCAGGAAGGTGCCCTCGTGATGGAGGTGGAGGAGGGAGAAGTCTCGACCGAACATCGTCCAGGGAAGGAGCCGGCCCCATAGGATAGGACCTCTTGTATAGATTTTTTGCTTTTTTCTTCTTTTAGACTGGGCTACCTGGCTTGTCAGGGCCCGGGAGGCAATGTAAAACATCTCCTTTAAGTAATAAAAAGTAGTTCTGCAAGTGTGGCTCCCCCTTTTCTTTTTTGTGGTATGAATATCTTCTCTCCCCCTCTCCTCTTCTCTTTTTCTTCTCTTTCAGTGTAGGGAGGTCGGGGAGGAGAGTTGAGCTCTGTAGGGGCTTAAGCTTCACCATCTCGACACGAGGCTCGAGACTCTGGTGCCGGAGAAGGTTGGCTTCGGATTGGAGTGCCCGAAGGCCTCTCAAACCTTGAATGCCTCGGAGCTAGGCTCGGGGCTTGATCTTCGGAGGTTGGGCTTTGAAACTCGGACGTCTTGGAGCTGAGCTCGAAGACGTGTTGGCCGGAGAGCTGGTCTCCGGGACTTGGTTGCCTGAGGATATGGCTCAGGAGATTGAACGCCTTGGGGCCAGGCTCGGAGACGTGCCGGCCTGAGGACATGGCTCAGGAGGTTGAATGCCTTGGAGCTGAGCTCGGAGATGTGCTGGCGGGAGAGCTGGTCTCCGGGACTTGGTGCCGAGGAGTTAGGCTCGAGGCTTGAGTGCCTGGGGGCTTTCCAGGTCTTTATGCCGAAGGACTTTTCTTCGGGCTTGGATGCCAAGGAGCTTGGCTCGAGGCATGAGTGCCTGGGGGCTTCCCAGGTCTTTATACCGGAGGACTTTTCTCCGAGCTTTGATGCCGAGGAGTTAGGTTCGAGGCTTGAGTGCCTGGGGGCTTCCCAGGTCTTTGTATTAGAGGACTTTTCTCCGAGCTTGAATGTCGAGGAGCTGGGCTCGAGGCATGAGTGCCTGGGGGCTTCCCAGGTCTTTGTGTCGGAGGACTTTTCTCCGGGCTTAGGCTGGCGTCCTGGATCTGGGCTCGGGGACATTGCTGGATGAGATCTGCGTGGCTCGAAGGTCCCTTGGCCAGAGATCTGAGCTCCGGTCTTGGGCTGGCACCCTGGAGCTGGGCTCGGGGACGTTGCTGGATGAGAGCTGCGTGGCTCGAAGGTCCCTTGGCCAGAGATCTGAGCACCGATCTTGGGCTGGCATCCTAGAGCTGGGGTCAGGGACGTTGCTGGATGAGAGCTGCGTGGCTCGAAGGTCCCTTGGCCAGAGATCTGAGCACCGATCTTGGGATGGCATCCTGGAGCTGGGCTCAGGGACATTACTGGATGAGAGCTGCGCCGGAAGTCTAGGTTCTGGGCCTTATTATTTCGGAGTCGGAATCGAAGATCTGCTGTTCGACGAGCTGGATCTTGGATCTTGACTGCCTGAGATCAAGGCTCAAGAGCTTGGACGCCTTAGAGCTGGGTTCGGAGATGTGCTGGCCGGAGAACTTAGCTCCAGGACTTGATTGGCCTGAGAGCATGGCTCAGGAGCTTAGACACCTTGGAGCTGGGCTCGGAGACGTGCTGGCCGGAGATCTGAGCTTCGGGTTTGAACGCCGAGGAGCTAGGCTCAAGGCTTGAGTACTTAGGGGCATCCCAGGTCTTTATGCCGGAGGACTTTTCTCCGAGCTTGGACACCGAGAAGCTAGGCTCAAGGCTTGAGTGCCTGGGGGCTTCCCAGGTCTTTGTGCCGGAGGACTTTTCTCCGGGATTGAATGCTGAGGAGCTAGGCTCGAGGCTTGAGTGCCTGGGAGCTTCCCAGGTCTTTGTGCCGGAGGACTTTTCTTCGGGCTTGAATACCGAGGAGCTAGGCTCGAGGCTTGAGTACCTGAGGGCTTCCCAGGTCTTTGTGCCAGAGGACTTTTCTCCGGGCTTGAATGCCGAGGAGCTGGGCTCGAGGCTTGACATTCCTACAAGGCAAATAAACCGTTATACAGAAGAAAGTCTTTATTTCTAGTGGAAGAAAAACTTACATTACTGATAGTATCTCCTCAAATTACAAGCATTCCACATTCGGGGAATCTGGCACCATCCAGGTCCTCGAGATAGTAGGCCCGATGTGAGAGAGTCTCGACCACTTTATAGGGGCCTTCCTAGTTCGGTGAGAGCTTGCCACTCTCACGGGGTTGAGATGCCTCAGCCCGATGCAGTACTAGGTCGCCAGGTTGGAAAGTCTTCAGCTTCACCAGCGCGTTGTAATATCGGGCGACCCGCTGTCGGTATGCTGCCATTCGAAGCCAGGCTTTGTCCCTCGTTTCTTCGAGGAGGTCTAGGTTGAGCAGGAGGTGTGCCGAGTTTTGTATCTTGTCGTACCGCTGCACCCAGAGTGCGGGCACACCGAGCTTGACTGGGATCACTGCTTCAGCTCCAAAGACGAGGTTGAAGGGCATTTCACCCATTGCCGTTATGGGCGTTGTGTGGTAGGCCCATAGGATGCTTGGGAGTTCTTCTATCATCTGCCCTTAGCCTGGTCCAGCCTGGTGCGAAGTCCTTAGAGGATGGTTCGGTTAGTTACCTCGGCTTCCCCATTTGCCTGGGGATGAGCGACCAAGGTGAACCGGTGTTGAATGCCGTGCTCGGCACAGAATCCTTCGAACTCTCGATTATCAAACTGTCGCCCGTTGTCGGTGATGACACAGTTAGGGAGTCCGAAGCGGCAGATGACAGACTTCTGTGATCCGAGCTAGCAGCTCCGCTTCGACCCACTTGGTGAAGTAGTCGATCACCACTAGTAGGAACTTCCGCTGCCCTAGCGGGTGGGGAATGGTCCCAGGATGTCCATCCCCCATTGTGCAAAGGGCCAAGGGGATGACAACTGCGAGATCAGCGCAGCCGGTAGACGCGGTATGTGGGAATGTCGTTGACATTTATCACACTTCTTGACGAAGTCGACGGCGTCCTCCCTCATCATCTCCCAGAAGTATCCCTGGCGAAGGGCCTTGTATGCCAAAATCCTCCCTCCTACATGATTTCCATAGAAGCCCTCATGTATCTCTTGGAGCAAGAAGGCTGCCTCTGTGGGCCTGAGGCATTTTAGGAGTGGGTAGGAATAAGATCGGTGGTAGAGGTGACCGTCCATTTAGACAAAGCGGGTGGCCTTCCTTCTGATGTGGCTGGCTTCTTTGCGGTCTTCTGGTAGAAGGCCATCCTGGATGTACCTGACATACTTATCCATCCAGTTCAGCTCATGGGCTACTTGTTGCACCTCCTCTGGACTCTCGTAGCTTGGACTCTCGAGATACTCGACGTAAGCACACCCCAGGGATGAGTCCGATAGGGTTGCAAGCCTCGACAATGCATCCGCCCGAGCATTTTCTCCACGAGGGATGTGGAAAATACGGAAGTAACGGAAGCCTGCCGTGCTTGAACGGACCTTCTCCAAGTACTTCACCATCTAGGGATCTCGGGCTTCGTATTCCTCGGAGACTTGTCCGGCAACCAGTTGGGAGTCGGTGAAAACCTTCAGGCTTTGTACTTCTAGCTCGCAGGATACTTTTAGGCCAGCGAGAAGCACTTCGTACTCCGCCTGGTTGTTTGTAGCCACGAACTTGAAGCGAAGGGTGCACTCTGTCACCACTCCATCGGCATTGGTGAGGATGAGGCTCGCTCTGCTCCTACAGGAATTGGAGGCACCGTCTATATATAGGATCCAAAGGTCCTCCAGCGGTTCGGACTCGGCTCAGCTCTCCGGGACCGTCTGTTCTGGTTCCTCGGAGGGCCCTGTACATTCGACCACAAAGTCAGCTAGGACCTCGGCCTTTTGCGATGACCTCGGTCGATATGCGATGTTGAACTCGCTCAGCGTTAGGGACCATTTAGCCAGTCTCCCAGAAATCTCGGGGTGGCCTAGCATGGTTCTTAGCGGCTGATCGGTCACAACCGCGATGGGATGCACTTGGAAATAGGGCCTGAGGCGCTTAGCAGACACAATTAGTACAAAGATGAGTTTCTCGGAGTGAGTATACCTGACCTCCATGTCACGGAGGATTTTGCTGGTGTAGTACACCAGCTTCTGAGATCCATCCTGATCTGTAAGGACGAGGACCGAGCTGATGGCCCCGAGTGTGATAGCCAAGTAGAGTAGGAGCTCTTCCACTTCCTCCGGTTTGGACAGCAGAGGTGGGGAGGCTAGGAACTCCTTCAGCTCCTCGAAGGCCGCCTTGCACTCTTCGGTCCAGGTGAAGTCATGCATCTTACGCAACGCCTTGAAGAAGGGTAGAGCGAAGGAGCTCGAAGAGAGAGGGCTCGACCTCGAGGGAGCCACCCAGTGAAGGAGCCCGAAGAGAGGGTATGACATGGCAGCTTCTACCAACGTGGCATCCGGCTGGATCTGATAGGGACTCCACGTCAGTGATCTTTCCATATCAGTTAGGAATATAAAATTTTAGATCAGCCATTATAGGGGATAAATGGTTCCATCTCTCCACTATTTTATTGAAAATATAATTAAGAGTTGTGTCTTTTAAGATTAAAATGATGTGGGCTTCATTACTATAGGAGTACACAACCATTAAAATTGAATTTTCAATGTCCTTATATCCATGACTGTTAGAAACCTAGATGAGAATAACGAAGATGATTTAGAAGAAACTAGAAAATAGTTTTGTGAATATGACACAGAAGAGGATTCAGAAGAAATCAACAAATAGAAATATAGTGCAAAAAAGGATTTAGAAGAAATGATTCAGAATAAATATGCAAACAAGAATATGATGTGGAAGAGGATTTAGAAGAAATCAACAAACATGAATATGACATGGAAGAGGATTCATAAGCAATCAACAAAATGAAATAAGAAAAAAAGTTTTGAAAATATGGCATGGAAGGAATATGACGTAGAAGAGGATTTAGAAGAAATTAGCAAAATAAAATAAAAAAGAAAATTTTAGGAATATGGCATGGAAAGAATATAACATGGAAGAGAATTAAGAAGAAATCACCAAAATAAAATAAGAAAGAAAATTTTAAAAATATGAAACGAAAGGAATATGACATGAAAGAGAATTAAGAAGAAATCATCAAAATAAAATGAAAAAGAAAGTTTTGTGAATATGGAATGGAAGGAATATGATGTAGAAAAAACTCAAAAAAAATTCTAAAATAAAACATGAAAGCACAAATTTTTAGGATTATGATGTGGAAAATAAAATTTGAAAATAAAAAAATTGTAAACTATAAAATAAAAAATGTTTTGAATAGAAAAATCAATAATAAAAAATATTTTAGATGTTTTTTAAAAGACCATGATATTATAAAGTATATTGTATTATGACAAATCTTAAATGAGAAATCTAGAGTTAGAAATTTAGTCAACATAGATGATTTATGGATTTTTTAAAATAATATATTTTAAAAATAAAATTACCAAAATAGGGTTTCTCTAATCAATTTTACCAAACTACCATTCTTTTGGCCATGTGTTACCATTTTTTTTTGCCACGTGGAGAAGACGCAGGTTGAACCTACGTCTTCAAAATAGAAAAAAAAAAACCCACTTGAAGATGCAAGTGGAATCTATGTTTTCAAAATTGGGAAAAAAAATTTGCTTGAAGATGCAGGTTCTTGAAGAAGGTGGAATCTGCATCTTCAAAACCAGAAAAAAAAAGAAGCTTTTCTTGAAGACACGGGTTCTGCATCTTCAAAACCAAAAAAAATATAAACAAAAAAAAATTACCTGAAGATGCAGGTGAAACCTATGTCTTCATTAAATGCTCTCTCCTTCCCCTCATTCAATTTTAATAGATGCAAAACCAAATAAAAATTTGATATCTTCATTAAATGCTTCTCCTCATTAAATTTTAATATAATAAAATTAAAAAATATGTTAAAAACATAGTAAAAATTAAAATAACATAATAAAATTAAAAATATTTAAAATAACATAATAAAATTAAAAATATTTAAAATAACCTAATAAAATTATGATATTTAAAATATTTAAAATAATATAATATAATAAAAAATTAAAGAAAAGTTAAAAAATTTAAAAGAAGTAACAGGTAAAGTGAAGCTATAGGTTGCACCCGCGACTTCATCTTATTACTACATCTCCATTTTTAAAACAAAAATATTAAAATATTAAAAAAATAAAAAATATATATAAGTAAAGTCATAAATTATTACCTTAATAATAATATAAAATATTATTATTATAAAATAAATTTTATTATAATATATAATAAATAATATAAATATTATAATAAATATATTATATTATATATTATATTATAAAATATAATAAATATAACAAATATTTTGTAATATAATATAAAATTTATAATTTAGTTGGTGCCAGTCTAGTCACTAGTCCGATCGTCAATTCATCTATCGGGCCAGTGCCAGTCCAACTGTTAACTTGATGTTAATCCGACAGTCAGTTTGGTCACCATGTCAACACTAGTTCGGTTTTGGTCGCCAATCCGATTACAAGCGTAATGCCAGTTCGGTCCCTTGCCCGGTACCAGTTCAGTCACCAGTCTGAGTTAGACTGGCATCAACCTGGTGATCGGATTGGCACCAGCCTGGCAGCCAAACTATAATCAAATCGATGATCGAACAGGCTATCAGATTGATGACCGGACTGATAATCGGATCGGTGGCTAGATCGATAATCGGATCGGTGGCTGGACTGGTAATCTAATTGGTAATCGAATCGATGATGAGACTGGCACCGACTTAGTGACCAGACTGGCTATCAGATCGATGGCTGGACTGGCGATCAGATCGATAATCAGACTGGCACCATCCTGGCAACCAAACAGGCTATCGAATCAAGAGCCAGACTGGTGGCCGGACTGGCGACCGAACTGCTGGCCACCGATCGAATAGCCAGTCCAACCACCAGGTCAGTGCCAAGTTTTGTCTCCATCTGTATAAGGAAATAGCCCAAACACCTTCAAAAAATTATCCCATAAATACAATCCTAAATATTTCAATTACTGGGATTATAGGAACGCATGGTACCATGCATTCCTCTTTCAAAATGCTCACCATAAGCACTCTTGGTTATTCTACTTCAAAACTAACACAAAATTCCACTTTCCATACTGGTTCTCAGACTGGTGGTGCCATTATGGGCCAACTCTTGAAATCCTATCCCAAATGGTCAATGAGGGATATCTTATCTATAAACAAAAAATATTATTACCAGAAAGAGAAAAGAAATTCTCTCTTCTTCTTAATTTCTTTGCAGAATTTTTTCTATTATGGATTTCATGTTGGAAATATTCTATTATCAATATTCCAAATTTTCAGCCAACATTGGCAAGAAAATTCAAGACAAAATGGTTGCAAGAATTTAATCCAGAGAAAGCTACTAAGCCCAAAGTAATAGAGTGGTTCAACAAAAATCCATAATTATCAGTCAAAATGGAACCCTTTACTTCAAGATTCCTCACCCAGAGATCCTTTGCCAGTTCCAGACTAGCATCAGCAAGGACAAGGGTAGAATACAAAAAATATTTACTAGAAACATTGGCATAATTCAGAAAAGAAGAAGAAGAAGAAGATCAAGATATTAGTTCATCTTCCTCCAATCAAACACCCAATGAAGAAAATTGTTTCGGGACCTAATGAGGCACAGATCTCAAAGCAGCTCTCTGAAAGCAAAATCAAAATCACACCAATCACAATGGCTACTGACAAGATTCCTTATCACTGACAAAAGTAAAACCCTCTGCTCAAATCACTAACAAGAGTAGCCAGTATCGTCTAATCAAATCAACATAAATCATTGATAAAAGATACAGCAGCAAACAAAGACATGACATGCAAGCACTGTACCAAAAGCAAGACAAAGATAATTCATTCAGGATAAGCATCAGTACCTGCAAGCACTATAATCAAGATGGACTCCAGCACACTTTCAATCTGGCTTCGGATTTCAAACAACTCTCCATTGCTGTGTACCAAAAACTCTCTATAAAAAGGACCAAGAACTAAAGAGGAAGGTAGAATGAAAAATCCTAATTGAAGCCTTTCAGAAAAACTCTCCAAAAACCATTCCCTTGTAATCCAAAATACCCAAAATCCAAATTTATCAAAAAATCCTTTGGGATCCTTGGAGATCTCAAATTTGTATCAGAATCCCAATCCTTCCAAGACCAAGTGTTCTTCAAAAGGCAAGAAGCAGATGAAGCTTATGCCATTATATCTTTCAAAAAACTTTCAATAAAATTTATATTTCTGATTTTCATTTCTTTTTGTAGCACTCATACTTGAAAGTTGCATTGAGGTATTTATAATTGCTTAGTGTTACAATATTTCATACTTCTATCTTCTTAGCAAAGTATTTCCTTTATGTTCTGATAGTTTCAATAGATTCATTTTGAATTCTCCTTGAATTTTATCCCCTTAATTCCATGGCATTCTCTGGTATCAGAGCCAGGGGGGAGGATTATTAGAAAAATACCAAGATAACTGATTTTGATTTGTGAATCAAAGTATATCCTGAGTAGGCGTTGACTTTGTATCGGCCATTTTAGCCGTGCATAGGCATTATCGGGCCATATGCAACTGTCTAAAGGGAAAGGGATACATTGAGGTTCCAATATGAATCTGCTATCTAGGTCATTTTCTACAGGTTCTTCTTCTAGAGGAGATGATACCTATAGCCACTCAATGGATATAAGGGATGAATAGTTGAACAAATGGACTGTTCCAAAAATAAACAAAAGATCAATTTATCAACATAGAATCCTACCTGATAATACAGTTAGGATACAAGAAAAAATTGTGTCAATAGCGGGCGATCACACAGTTATATCAATAATCCCCCAAGATCTAATTAAAACCCTTAGATCTAAGTATGAGTTTATCCATATAGGCATGGTCCAGGTTGCTGCCAAACCCCTAGTCAGAAGAGGGCTTGATACTGCCATTATTCTCTATCTGAGAGATGGCCACCTGACCCATTTTAATGACTCTCTGTTAGGAATGGTAGAATCAAGCTTGTATGAAGGACCTATTTACTTTAATTGTAATATAGACCTAACCCTAAAACTCAGGGACCAAAACATTATTAAAGCATTAGAACTTGATGTTAAACTTCATGGATTTAATATCATGCCAGGATCTTATCCTGTAGCAATTACTTTCAAAATTTGCTATAAGGTAACCAATGATCTGGACCACATCCGGGTGATTAACAAAAGAATCTTTGGAAGCACAACCTATTTCCAAACCAATACCCTGAAAGGAAACACACACGTTCCAAAAATCCTGATCTGGGATCAGGTCTCCCTTCCATAAAATTGGCTTCTAGAAAAAGCGTTCCAGCTCTTAGACAAGTGCAGAGCACTATTGAATCAATCACTACACTTCCAGAAGGAGATGTAGAAATAAAATTCAATAGGAGCTTTCATAGAACCTATAGTCATAGATACCAATCGACTCCTCAAGATCCAATACTACCTAGATCTAGACTCAGGGAAGTAGATAATGGACCCAGAGTTCCTTAAACTATTTATAATGATCAAACATCACCACGAATTTCTCCAACTTTTTCACAAATTATATAAATGAAAGACTCTGAAATCTGTATGATATATAAAGATTTCACAATAGATAAAGAAAAATTAAGAAAGGACTTTTTTCACCAAAAAATATAAATAAAAGAAAGTGGTTTTTTAGCAGTTTTAACAAAGAACAAAGAGATGAGATCCAAAAGAAATATTATCAAACATTAGAAGTACTAAGAACAAATATAAACTTCTTCATCTGGTTTGATTTTCATATGAAAGAAAACCCAAAATAAGTAAACATGCTTACAGAAAAATGTGTAATCTCTTGGCAAGATGGGAAGGGTAAAACAATGGAAAAAATACACCCTCCTTTACAAGAAATCAAAATTCCTGTAAGAGAAACATAAGTTATAGCATCACCTTTTAAAATTAAATCTGATCCTGTAGAAACATCAAATGGCAGGGACCTTAAAAACATAATAGAACAGAACAATTTTACAAATCAAAATTTAAAAATAATAGGAGACCAACTGACCAGGATTGAAGAAATAATAAAGATAAAAAGAGAATGGAAGGTTTCTAACCAGTCAGAGATTAAAATTCAGTAACAGAAGAGATCACTCACACTCTGATTGGAGCTTGGATGAAGAAGCCTCGATTCCTTTAAATCTGATGGCTGATCTGGGTGGTCCTGGAAGCAAAGAAGGCCTCCT
This sequence comes from Areca catechu, assembly GCA_021397845.1. Classification (NCBI taxonomy): domain Eukaryota; kingdom Viridiplantae; phylum Streptophyta; class Magnoliopsida; order Arecales; family Arecaceae; genus Areca; species Areca catechu. Next base: position 29,862,456 of record CM038039.1, read on the forward strand.
CTAGGAAGGTGAAGCATCTCGAGGATCCTGCAAGCATCAGGGGTCAATCAAAAACAGCAAATAAAAAAGAGAAAATGAACTAGGATTTGGAAGGATTCGAGATTAGGATTAGAAGATGGCAGCCAGGGAAGAAGAAGCTCCTGGGCTTGGACGGCAGCAAGGGCTTCTGTTCCTTGGGTGTGGTTGATCTCTAGGGATGCAGGAGGGTGCTAGGGCAGCAGGGTTTCAATCCAGGAACACAAGGAGAGCACTCAAAGTAAGAACCAAAACTCAAACACAAGGCAATTAATCCAAATTTTAGCAAGGTTTATTCATAAGAAAAAGTTAATTACAAGAGGGGGAGGGTGGGTATTTATAGAGTTCCCATGCCCTCACTAACCATGGTTTCACTTGGGTTACAAGTCCTCTTCCAAATTGGAGTACAAGTCCTTTCTTAGCTAGGTTAGAATTACAATGTTTAAAGGGATTAGGAATCCTAACTAGGTTAGAATAAACTTGGTCTTCTCCTTCTTCTCTTCAACTTGGACTTGGTCAAACCTTTTGGATGCCTACTCCTTTGGGCATGTGGACCTTAGGGCAGCAAGGAGGAGGTCGGCCATGGACTTGGAAGGCTTGGGCTTGGGCCCCGTGGAAGCTAGGGCGCCTGGTTCCCTGGGCTAGCATACTCTTGGTATCAAAAGGGAATCTTGGTTCTTCTTGCTTGGGCTTGCTTCCTGGGCTTGAATTTGGAGGCCTAGAGTGCTGGGATAACCTGGTAAATATGGGCTCCTAGCATATGAAATATTCTAGAAGCATCTGGAGAGAATCTGGCATCTGAAATGGTATCTGGGGGGAATTAGGGCACCTGGGTGTCGATTGAGCTCCCCTAAGCTGGTGTAACTGCTTCTGGCTTCAGAGTGAGGTATGATGGAACTCCAAAATAGCATAGCCTCATCTCTTGTACAAGAAGTGAACTCATACTAGACTCATACCGGTATACAGGACTCAATGTACTGGACTAGATTAAGGGTTGAGACAAATCAACTAACCTCAACTTATTACAGGACTCAATCCTAGTTGATTACAAAACTTTGACACATAGCTAGGTAAGCCAAATAGGGCCTAGTAATCTGTGTCTGATTCTGGTACTCCCACCAATTTTTCACCAAAAGATCCCTTGAAAACACATATATTCTATGAATTTATCCTGGTAGATACAGATTCAATCACCATCAAATACTACAAAGACAAGGTTGATCCTTCTATTATCACACATTCAATAGTCCAGATTTTGCAAGTTTGATTTCCATCTGCATGGGAAGATAGTCCAAACACCTTCAAAAAATTATTCTAAAAATACAATTCTCAATATTTCAATTACTGGGATTATAGGAATGCATGGTACAATACATTCCTCTTTTTCCTCTTTCAAAATGCTCATCATAAGCACTCTTGGTTATTCTACTTTAAAACTAACACAAAATTTCACTTTCCATACTGGTTCTCAGACTGGTGGTGCCATTATGGGCCAACTCTTGAAATCCTATCCTAAATGATCAATAAGGGATATCTTATCTATCAGCAAAAAATATTATTACCAGAAACAAAAAAGAAATTTCCTCTTTTTCTTAATTTCTTTGCAGAATTTTTTCTACAATGGATTTCATATTGGGAATATTCTATAATCAATATTCCAAATTTTCAACCAACATTGGCAAGAAAATTCAAGACAAAATAGTGGCACGAATTTAATCCAGAGAAAGCTACTAAGCCCAAAGTAATAGAGTGGTTCAATAAGAATCCATAATTATCAGTTAAAATGGAACCCTCTACTTCAAGATTCCTAACCCAGAGATCCTTTGCCAGTTCCAGACTAGCATCAGCAAGGATAATGGCAGAATACCAAAAATATTTACTACAAACATTAGCAGAATTCAAAAAAGAAGAAGAAGAAGATCAAGATATTAGTTCATCCTCCTCCAATCAAATACCTAATGAAGAAGATTGTTTCGGGACCCTATGAGGCACAGATCTCAAAGTAGCTCTTTGAAAGCAAAATCAAAATCACACCAATCACAATGGCCACTGACAAGATTCTTTATCACTGACAAAAGTAGAACCCTCTACTCAAATCACTAATAAAAGTAGCCAGTATCATCTAATCAAATCAACAAAAATCACTGACAAAAGATGCAGCAATAAACAAAGACATGACATGCAAGCACTGTACCAAAAGCAAGACAAAGACAATTCATGCAGGATAAGCATCAGTACTGCAAGCACAACGATCAAGATGGACTCCAGCACACTTTCAATCTAGCTTCGGATTTCAAACAACTCTCCATTGTTGTATACCAAAAATTCTCTATAAGAAGGACCAAGAACTAAAGAGGAAGGCAGAACGAAAAATCCTCATAAAGCCTTTCAAAAAATCTCTCCAAAAATCATTCCCTTGTAATCCAAAATATCCAAAATCCAGATTTATCAAAGTACCCTTTAGGATTTTTGGGGATCTCAAATTTGTATCAAAATCCCAATCCTTCCAGGACCAAGTGTTTTTCAAAAGGCAAGAAACAGATGAAGCTTATGCCATTGTATCTTTCAAAAAATTTTAAATAAAATTTATATTTCTGATTTCCATTTCTTTTGCAGCTCTCATACTTGGAAGTTGCATCAAGGTATTTATAATAGCTTAGTGTTACAATATTTTATATTTCTAACTTCTTAGCAAAGTATTTCCTCTGATAGTTTCAATAATTTTTATAGTTTCAATAGTTTCATTTTGAATTCTCTTTGAATATTATCCCCATAATTTCAATAGTTTCAATAGTTTATATATATATGATGTGGCGAGATTGCTGACGTGGGTAGCTGACAGGCGCCACATTAAGGGAGACCGCCACGATGGATGCCAAGGAGACACCTCAGTTCGGAGCACTTTGCTGAGTTGAGCTGAGCTCTTCCAGAATAGCAAGTCGAGCTCAGTCCTCCGCCAGGTCGAGCTCGTGAGCTCGACGCCTAGGCCGGAGCCGCTTTCCGCCCTCCAGAGCGAGACCCTTGAAGGTTAGTGCCTTGCGGTCGAGGTCGAGCCAAGAGCTTGCCCGTCCATGTGGAGCCTCTCCGAGCGCGCGCCCTCTGGACCGGGTCCATCCTCCACCCTCCAAAGCGAGACCCTCGGAGGTTAGTGCCCTGCGGACAAGGTCGAGCCAAGAGCTCGCCCGTCGATGTGGAGCCTCTCCGAGTGCGCGCCCTTTGGACTGGGTCCGTCCTCCGCCCTCCAGAGCGAGACCCTCGAAGGTTAGTGCCCTGCGGTCGAGGTCGAGCCAAGAACTCGCCCGCCGATGTGGAGCCTCTCCGAGCACGTGCCCTCTGAACCGTGTCTGTCCTCCGCCCTTTAGAGCGAGACCCTCGGAGGTTAGTGACCTGCGATCGAGGTCGAGCCAAGAGCTCGCTGGCCGATGTGGAGCCTCTCCGAGCGCGCGCCCTCTTGACCAGGTCCGTCCTCCGCCCTCCATAGCGAGACCCTCGAAGGTTAGTGCCCTGCAATCGAGGTCGACCCAAGAGCTCGCCCATCGATGTGGATTCTCTCTGAGCGCGCGCCCTCTGGACTCGGTCCATCCTCCGCCCTCCAGAGCGAGGCCCTCAGAGGTTAGTGCCCTGCGGTCGAGGTCGAGCCAAGAGCTCGCCCGTCGATGTGGAGCCTCTCCGAGCGCGCGCCCTTTGGATCGGGTCCATCCTCCGCCCTCCAGAGAGAGACCCTCGGAGGCTAGTGCCCTACAGTCGAGGTCGAGCCAAGAGCTCGCCCGTTGATGTGGAGCCTCTCCGAGCACACGCCCTCTGGACCGGGCCTGCACTCTTCCCTCCTCCACCAAGGTGATGCACGAGCTCGGAGCACCCAGATCAGAGCAGACCCTGCCGTCCCAGGACACCGGTGAGCCGCCCGAGGACCACGGAGCGACGCCCCCCATGCCGCCATAGCTACCTGTCCGGCCGTACTTCCAGGGGATGGGCCAGCCAGAGAGCATGCACCCCTAGGGTGGTAGCCCCCGGATCGAGGCTCTGCTAGACTTCTCGAAATAGAGCAACCAGAGAGGATGTCAGAAGGAATGGAAGCTTTCCTACCACCTATCAGAAAAGGTGTCCCGTCCACGGCACGGAATCCTACCCCACGTGCCTGCTAACCCAGCGAGGATCCCGAGGCAGACTCCCAATGGCCAGTTTTCAACTACAAAGAATGATCGGCACCCCCGAAAGGGGGAGGTAACAACAGAAAAATACACCAGTAGAAAAGAACTACGGTCCACCACCAACACAAGTGCAAGCTTGACCAAGAGAGCAAAGCGCCACCACCAATACCACGGTCGAGGGAAAGTCACCGGGAAACAAGGAGAAGCGGAGTAACAGAGAACCCCTCTATCCACGCTATCACTCTCCCCCTGCTGCATTTTTCCTTCACCGACACATATCCCACTCCTCATAGTGCGGAGTCCATCAAGAGGGGCCCGACCAGAAGGATCTGTTCCCCTAGATCGTCACTGACTTGATCATCGGAGTGCCCCACCAGAAACCCTGGCCCGGGTCACTAACCCCTATTTCGCAGGTCCAGGAGTAGAGGATCGGCAGGCAACGAAAGGAGCGCGCTTCAACACGGTAGCTACGGGCCACGACGATCTTGGCGGTAACAGATTGGCACGCCGGGAAGGGGGTGTTCGAGTAAGCCCTCCATTTCTCTACAAACAAGCCAGGCGGAAGGATGGTGACGACAAGAGCAAGGGAGGCTTCCACCAGTCGTGCGGGGGACTCCTCCTCTCGGGAAAACTCGCACCGCCAAGAAGCGGAGCCACCCGCTCTGGTCCAGCCACCTCCACCAGAAGCCCAGCTGGCTTCACTTGCCCACCAGATGCAAGTTCTTGCCACGGCAGTGCGCCAGCTTCAGCACCAACACCAGCCCGTGGCTACCCACCAGCTGCCAGGGACCTTGGCAGCCCATACCACGGCTCCCCACAATAGCTTGCTCTTTTTCCAAGGAAGGCCGTCGCAGCCACGGGCCACCACTGACAACCGGGGCAGCCATCAAGCCCCGGCGAAAAGACAACGAGGCGGCTCTACTGATAGAGAGAGCCGCTCACCAAACCTCGGGTGGGAGGTGTCCAGACCCCACCGAGGCAAGAAAAGCAAGACCCCCCGCCATGGGTGCCATACACCCACGTCACCTTCTCCGTCTCCTTCGACGGAGGGGTCCACAGATGAAGCCGCCAGGCGCGCGACGGGCAGGCGCCTGGAGGAACATGAACGCAAGCTGGCGGAGTTTGCTCGCCAGTTTGCCAGCATGCCGGGCTCTGCTAGTGAGCCAGCGGGCTGCGATGCCCGTCCCCCATTCTCCCAAGAGATCTAAGCGGAGCCGATCCCGCACCGGTTCCGGATGCCGCAGGTGGATCCTTACGATGGGACCACCGACACCCTGGACCACCTGAAAAGCTACCGGACTCTTATGAGGATCCAGGGGACCACCGACGCTCTTTTTGCATCGCTTTCCCTGCTACTCTCCGGAAGGCAGCCCGGGTGTGGTTCACCTATCTGGAGCCGGAGAGCATCACCTCCTTTGCCCAGCTAGGACAGAAGTTCGTGGCTCACTTCGATGCTTGCAGGAAGTTGCCACGAGAGGCAGACAGCCTCTTCTCCATTCGGCAGTAGGACCGCGAGCCCCTACAAGACTACGTGGCCCGCTTCAAGGCCGCCGCATTAAAGATCTACAATCTTGAAGAGCCAGTGGCCATGCTGGCACTGAAGCGAAGGCTCAGGACCTCCCGCATGACCTGCTTGCTGGATAAGAAGCCCCCGAAGACCTACTCCGAGCTCCTTCTCCGGGCCCAAAAGTACATCCATGCCGAGGAGGTGGACCGTACGAGGCGGGAGCTCGACGGAGGACCCCTGAAGAAGTCGGCCCCTGCAGAAGTGTCCGAGACCCGGAAGCCAGCACCCCGAGCTCAGAGCTCCCAAAGGGACCGGCCAAGACTAAGAGGGACCCCTGTCCCTGAGGAAAACTACACCCCTCTCCTCGCCCCGAGGACAAAAATCCTTATGGAGATCGAGGGTGAGGACTACTTGAGGCGCCCGCCTCCATTGAAGCCTTTCGCTGGCCGTGATAAGATGAAGTACTGTCGCTTCTATCGCGACCACGGCCACGACACCGAGGAATGCCGCAACCTCAAGTGGGAGATTAAGGAACTCATCAAGAGAGGCTACTTCAAGAGATTCGTGGGGGGCAGACCTCAAGCGAAGTCCCAGGCACTCGTCGCTCTCCTGCCTACGCCAGCCATCGATAACCGCCCCACCGAGAAAGCAGTGGTCATGATCTCTTGGGGAGCGACGCGTGCGTCCAAGAAGGCCCGGGGGGCAGGGGACTCTAAAAATGTACTCCCCTTTATGAGGGAGGGGGGAGACGGAGAAAAAAATGTAAATAATGATGCCATGGTTGTTGAAATGACGATCGCGAAGCACCCTGTAAAGCGCAACTTGGTTGATAGTGGAAGCTCCACAGACATGCTTTTTTATGATGCCTTCTCTAGAATGAATCTCTCCCCGATCAGCTTAGGCCTGTGCACACACCCCTTCTCGGTTTCACGGGCGACTCTGTGAGAGTAGAATGAGAAATCACTCTCCCGGTCACTGCCAGAACCCCACATCGGTAGAGCACCGTCATGATGACTTTCATGGTTGTAAGGCTTCCTTCCGCCTACAACGTGATATTGGGACGACCCGGGCTCAACTTGCTTGACACTGTTGTCTCCACCAAGAGGCTACTTGTACAATTCCCAACTCCCTACGGTGTCGGGGAGAAGAGAGGAGCGCCCCAGCCGGTGCAGCATTGCTTCCAAACTCTCCCTGGGGCCAAGGTCCCCCAGGACGACCCCAGCATGGACGACCTCAACCAAAGGGCCCAAGACCCCAGGGGAGGCCCAATCGAGCGTCTTCTTTCCCATCCGCTTGGAGACAATCCCGCAAAGATGGTGCAGATCGAAGCCCAGCTACCCGAGGGGGAGAGGGCCCAGCTGCTGGGATTCCTGCGGGCGAATGCGAATGTGTTCGCTTGGACAGCGACGGACATGCTAGGTATTCTCCCTGACATCATTACTCATAAATTGAGTATCGACCCAAAGCACAAGCCAGTTCGGCAGAAGAAAAGAAGTTTTGCCTCGAAGAGACAAGCGGCCATCAAAGAAGAGGTAGATAAACTCCTGGCTGCCGGCTTCGTTCGAAAGGTCCAGTATCCAAGCTGGCTAGCGAATGTGATGATGGTCAAGAAAAATAATGGCAAATGGAGGATCTGTGCAGACTACACCGACCTCAATAAAGCTTGCCTAAAGGACAGCTTTCCTCTCCCGAAGATCGACCAGTTGGTGGATGCCACCTCGGGCCACCGGCTGCTCTCCTTCATGGATGCGTTCTCGGGATACAATCAAATTCGCATGCATCCGGCGGACGAGGAGCACACTGCCTTCATCACCGACCAGGGGATATACTGCTACAGGATGATGCCCTTTGGTCTGAAGAATGCGGGGGCCACCTATCAGCGCTTGGTCAATAAGGTTTTCAAGGACCAAATTGGCCACAACATGTAAGTGTATGTGGACGACATGCTCGTCATGAGCAAGCTAGGCTCGAGCCATGTAGCCGACCTCGCTGAGTCCTTCCACAACTTACGGCAGCATCAGATGAAGCTGAACCCAGCGAAGTGCGCCTTTGGGGTGACCGTAGGAAAATTCCTCTGCTTCATGGTCACCCAAAGGGGCATTAAAGCGAACCCGGAGAAGGTGCAGGCCATCATCGACATGGAACACCCAACCTCTAAGAAGCAGGTCCAGTGCCTGACGGGACGCGTCGCCGCCCTCAGTAGATTCATCTCGAGGTCGGCCGACCGTTGCCAACATTATTCAAGGCGCTGCGCAAGATGCACGACTTCACCTGGACCGAGGAGTGCAGGACAGCCTTCAAAGAGCTGAAGAACTTCCTCGCCTCCCCTCCGCTGCTCTCCAGGCTAGAAGAGGGAGAGGAACTCTTACTGTACCTGGCGGTGACACCGGGAGCTGTCAGCTCAGTTCTCATCCGCACAGACGAGGACAAATCTCAGAAGCCGGTGTACTACACCAGCAAGATTCTCCGTGACACGGAGATCAGGTATACTCGCTCCGAAAAACTCATTTTTGCACTAATAATGTCTACTAAGAATCTCAGGCCCTATTTCCAAGCACACCCAATAGTGGTGGTGACGGACCAACCACTGAGGACCATCCTCACCCGACCCGAGATATCCGGGAAGTTGGCTAAGTGGTCTCTGCTGCTCAGCAAATTCGACATAGTGTACCGATCGAGGTTGTCACAAAAGGCCCAGGCCCTGGCCGACTTCGTGGTCGAGTGCACCGGGTTCGCCGAGGAGCTAGAGCAGACAGCAACGGAGCCCAGGCCAGGAGAAGAGCCCTGGATTCTTCATGTAGATGAAGCATCCAATTCCGGCGGAAGAGAAGCGAGCCTCATCCTGACTAATCGAGATGGGGTTATGGCGGAATGCGCCCTCCGCTTCAAGTTCGCCGCAACCAATAATCAGGCAGAGTACGAGGCACTCCTCGCGGGCCTAAGAGTCTCCCACGAGCTGGGTGTGCAGGACTTGAAAGTCTTCACCGACTTCCAATTGGTCGCCGGACAAGTATCCGAGGAATATGAAGCAAGGGACGCCCAGATGATGAAGTATCTGGAGCAAGTCCGCGCGAGCACGGCCGGCCTCCAGCACTTCAGCATTTTCCATATCCCTCGAGGAGAGAATGCTCGCGCGGATGCGCTGCCCAGACTCGCGACCCTACCGGACTCGTCACTGGGACGTGCCTACATTGAGCACCTCAAAGGTCCCAGTTACGAGAACCCGACGGAGGTACATCAAGTCGCCCCCGAGCCAAGCTGGATGGATAAGTACATCTGGTACATCACTGATGGCACCCTGCCAGAAGATCGCACAAAAGCCGCCCTTGTCAAGAAGAAGGCCTCTCGGTTCGTCTTGATGGAGGGCCAACTCTACCGTCGATCTTACTCCTATCCACTATTGAGATGCCTCAGGCCCGTCGAGGCAACCTTTGTGCTCCAAGAAATACACGAAGGCCTCTGTGGGAATCACGTGGGAGGGAGGACACTGGCTTACAAAGCTCTCCGCCATGGGTACTTTTGGGAGACCATGAGGGAGGATGTGATCGACTTCGTCAAGAGGTATGACAAATGCCAGCGCCACGCCAACATCCAGCGTCAGCCGATGGTGCTGATTTCCCAGCTCTCAGCCCCTTGGCCCTTTGCCCAATAGGGGATGGACATCTTGGGATCGTTCCCCCCAGCATCAGGACAGCGAAAGTTCCTACTAGTGGCGATCAACTACTTCACCAAGTGGGTCGAGGCAGAGCCGCTAGCTCGGATCGCGGAGGCTAATGTCCGCCAGTTCTTTTGGAAGTCAGTCATCTGCCGCTTCGGGCTCCCCCGTTGCATCATCACCAACAACAGGCGACAGTTTGACAACCGCGAGTTTGAAGGGTTCTGTGCAGCCCATGGCATCCAACACTGGTTCACCTCGGTAGCTCACCCCCAAACAAACGGGGAGGCCGAGGTGACCAACTGGACCATCCTGCAAGGGCTCCAAACCAGGCTGGATCAAGCTAAGGGCCTGTGGGCAGAAGAGCTCTCGAGCGTCCTGTGGGCCTACCACACAATGTCCAGGACGGCGACCAATGAAATGCCCTTCAGTCTCATCTTCGGTGCTGAAGCAGTCATCCCCGTCGAGCTCGGCGTGCCCATGTTGCAGGTGCAGTAGTATGATGAAGCGCGGAACTTGGCGCACCTCCTGCTTAACCTAGACCTTCTTAAAGAAGCGAGGGACAAAGCCTGCCTACGGATGGCAGCCTATCAACAAAGAGTGGCCATGTATTACAACACCCGCGTCCGGACAAAAGCCTTCAAGCCCGGAGACCTGGTGCTGAGGCGGGAGGAGGCGTCCCAGCCTAGGGAGTGCGGCAAGCTCTCCCCGAACTGGGAAGGCCCCTACAAAGTAGCTGAAGCCCTCTCGCAAGGGGCCTACTACCTTGAAGATCTCGACAGCGTCAGGTTCCCCAGGACATGGAATGCCTGCAACTTGCGGAAATACTATCAATGATGTAAGGTTTCCCAACAATGAATAACAATGGTTTTCTCCTGTGCAAGTGTCTGTCTGTCTTGCAGGAGAATACCAATGGCATCCCCGAGCCTAGCTCCAGGATGCCAAAGGGGCCAAGGAGCCACGCTGCTCTCGATCAACGATGCCCTCGGGCCCAGCTCTAGGACGTCAAAGAATTATCGGGCCATGCAGCTCTCAACTATCTACGTCCCCGAGCCCAGCTCCAGGATGCCAACTCAAGACCAGAGCTCAGACCTCCGGCCAAGAGAACCTCGAGCCAAGCAGCTCTCCATCTCAAACGTCCCCGAGCCCAGCTCTGAGATGCCAAGAGATCATGGGGCCACGCAGCTCCCATCAACGCCTCGAGCCTAGCTCCAAGGCGCCAAAGACCTAAGCCAAGATCTCAAGCAATCCCTGGGCCCGAGCCTAGCTCCACGTCCAGGAAGGCCTCGAGCCTAGCTCCAAGGCAATCAAGACCGGTAACCTCCCTTCCCTAACCTCCCCACTCGAAAAGAAAATGAGAGGGGAAGAAAAGAAAGGGAACAAAGGGGGGAAGCCCGGCAGCCCCCTTCTCTGATCTCCCCATTCGAAAAGAAGACGGGAGAGGAAGGAAAGAAAGAGAACAAAATGGGGGTCCAGCCATCATCCTCTCCTCTGATCTCCCCACTCTAAAAAAAAAAAAAAAAGTGGAAGAAAAAGAAGAGAAGAAGAAAGAAAGAAGAAAAATGAAAGATGAATGAAAAATGAATGAGAGAAGAGTGGGGAATGAAATAAAAAGAGAACAAGAAGAAAATACAACATTGTCGAAGCTACTACCTTCAGCAGCTTTCAACCATCCACGTCCCGGAGCCTAGCTCCAGGACGCCAGCTCAAGACCGGAGTTCAGATCTCCGGCTAAGAGAACTTCGAGCCACACAGCTCTCAACCATCCACGTCCTCGAGCCCAGCTCCAAGATGCCAGCTCAAGACCGTTGCTCAGATCTCCGGCCAAGAGAACTTCGAGCCATGCAGCTCTCAACTATCTACGTCCCCGAGCCCAGCTCCAGGATGCCAGCTCAAGACCGGAGCTCAGATCTCTGGCCAAGAGAACTTCAAGCCAAGCAGCCCTCAACAACCATCATCCCCGAGCCTAGCTCCGGGATGCCAACTCAAGACTGGAGCTCAGATCTCTGGCCTAGAAACCACCGAGCTCGGTAGCTCTCAGGTACCCTCTCTGATCTCCCTATGCATTAAAAAGAAAGACAAAAGAAGAGAGGGAGTGAAGGAGAGGAGGAGCCAAACAAGAAAAGCAATTGCAAGAAAATTCGCATTTTATTGATTGAGTGTCAGTTACAAGTATCCTATGGGCCCCCGACATGCTGAGTGGCCCTACTAAATACAAAAGGAGAAGCAAAGACTGACTATCTGCTAGCCAAGTCGTTGGGCCAGGAGTCTCCATCAGCAGGAGCTTCTGACCGCGTGGCCTCAGACCCAGCTGGCGCAGCCTCCTCAACGCCCGCCTCCTGGTCTGAAGTACCGGGGTAGTCAAGGTAGCCGCAGCCTTCGACCGAGACGAACTCCTCGACCAGGCGGTGCGGGTACATGAAGCCTTTGAAGAAGGAATCCGATGCCGTCTACTGGATCTCGGCGAGGAATTCCTCCGAGGCCCTGTACCTTTCTACCGCCTCCCCGGCTTCCTTCTTTGCTGCGGTCGCCTCGTGCCTGGCGTCCGCGACCGACTTGGCCGCCTCATCCGCTGCCCTCTGGGCCGCGACCGACTTCTCCTCTTCTGCTGTCAGTCGAGCTTGGAGAGACTGGGCGGTCCTTTTCTGCCGAGCCACCTCGGCGATGACCACGCCCAATCTCTGCTCAGAGTCGGCAAGCTCCTTAGTCTTCTTCCCCGACTCCCCCTGCTCGTGGTCAAGTTTCTCTTGGAGCTCCTTTGCTCGCCCCTCGGAATCAGCAAGCTGCTTCTCGAGGTCCTTGACCCGTTGGCCAAGCGCCCCTTCGGAGTTAGCCTTCCTTTCCAAATCGGCCTTCAACGACGCGATCTCGGCCACCTGCTGCTGTGCAGACTGCTCCCAGTTTCGATAGCAGCTCCTAATGAAGAGGGCCTCAACACCCATCTGCATTACATGGGAGGTCAAAAAAAAAAGAGAGAGAAAAGAAGAGAGAGAGGATGAAGTTGCTTACCATGTAGAGATGGGGAAAAATGCTGTCGATCAAAGCTCCAACCGGCAACCCATCCATGTTCTCCCGGTCGCATTGCTGGATGGAGAAGTCCATCATGTGGTAGGCCAAGGCACGGTTGTCGGCCAGGGAGCTCTCTGGCCCCAGCTTGAACGGGAGGCAGCGCCTTGCCTCGTCCCTCCTGCTCTCCCGAGGGGCAGATGCGCCCGCCACTCTGACGGCAGGACCCCGAGAACCGGCCGAGGACCCGGCACCGTCGTGACCGGAATCCCCATCACCAGAGGATCTCTAGGGTGGAACCCTCCTCCCTCAACTTCGGCCATCACCGGACCCAGAGAGCAGAGCGGAACAGCGGCAGCAACGGCATCAGCCTAGACAACCGCCACCGGCTCCAGGATAGGGAGCTCAGCATTGGCCGGGACGGCTGCCACAGGCTCCAGGATGGGAGGTTCCGCCCGCGGCTCTGCCCGTCGCACAGGGGCTCCCACAACCTCCTTTCCTTTCGAGGCAGTCGGCATGGCAGGAGTAGACGTCGGCACTCCCTCAACCCGGGCCCGCCTCGAAGGGGGCTCAGCGACCACCCCAGTGGGCGGCCTCTTCCTGGAGACCGGCGATGGCTCACCCTCCGGAAGGATCAACCCTGCACACAGGAACTTGGAAAGTCAGCCCAAAATAAAGAAAGGGGAAGATGCATGTGAATGAAGAAGCTGAACCCACCCGGCCCCGCCGACGAGTCGACCCTGGCATCGAGAAGGTTCTGCTCAGATAGAAGGACCTCCAGAGAGGGGATCTGGGTGGTGCGAAGCTAATCATAGTCGTCCTGATCGGTTGCCTCGACTGCGGAGATCCGATTTGGGGACCGGTCTGGCTCGCTCCAGGCCCAGTCGACCCCCTCGACATCCGTAAAGAAGAACTTGCTCTTCCATCCCTTGATGGAAGAGGGAAGCTCGAACTTGATGCCCTTCGGGCGAGAAGACAAAGACCACCACCCGTCCTCGGTCGGGTGGCGTTTCAGGATGAAGAACGCCATGAACAGGGCGAATCGGGCAACGAACCCATGGACATGGCAGAGCACAATGAAGGAAAATATCACCCTAATAGCGTTCAGCACCAACTAGGCGGGGACCAGACGATAATTGTTCAGAACAGACAAAAAGAAAGGATGGAAAGGGAATCGGAGACCCCCGAAGAAGGTCCCCTCATAGAAGGCGAGACGCCTCGGGCCACTAGAAGTGACCGCTCCCCGGGTCGGGGAACCATGAGCTAAACGGAAGATGAGATCCCATAGGCATCCCGGATGGCCTCCAGCTTCGCGGCTAAAATCGTCGAAGCGATCCTGCCCGGACCTGTTGACCGGACCGACTTAGGGGCTGGTTCAAGCAGAAGAGGAGGACAGGCAGGAAGGGAAAGAACGACCTCTAGCTCCCCAACGGACACTAGGAGGGCAGGAAGGGCTGGTCTCATGCTAATCCTAAACTGCTCCCCCTCCGACTCCTCGTCGGAGGAGGAGAGCATTACCCTTCGGGCAAAAGACTCAGGACGAGACATACTGGACTGAGGAGGAAGGATCCTATCCCAGAAGGAGAGAAAGAAGAAAGACGAAGCCGGTCTAGACCCCTAGAGAAGAGAAGAATGGATGCAGATCGCGGGGGAAGAAAGGTCTGGATACTGCAATGAGCACGAAGAATTTGAAAGAAAGGGAATTTTGGGTGGGAAATTTTTCTTTCACTTCGAAAAGGCCCGTCAAATCCGCACTGTTGTGACCCCCTCGCCATTGGATCTGCGCCACGTGCTGCTCATCGACGACAAAGGAGTCCTTGCCGCTCAGAATTTTGCGCCAGCATTAACTGCTCCTTGGACGTGGCCACGCGGCACCCCGCACTGGCCTGCGGGGCCATCCCTCGAAGCGCCAGCAACCGCGGCCATCATTGCACCGAACTTTCACCTCTCCACATCAGCATTGCAGTTACTCCCTTTGCCCCGAGCGCCGTGCACTAACGAGTCTCGGGAGTGGGGGCCAAATGATGTGGTGAGACCGCTGACGTGGGTTGCTGACAGGCGCCATATTAAGGGAGACCGCCACGACGGATGCCAAGGCGACACCTCAGTTCGTAGCACTTTGCCGAGCTGAGTTAAGCTCTTCCAGGACAGCAAGTCGAGCTCAGTCCTCCGCCAGGTCGAGCTCATGAGCTCAACGCCTAGGCTGGAGCCGCTTTCTGCCCACCAGAGCGAGACCTTCGGAGGTTAGTGCCCTGCGGTCGAGGTCGAGCCAAGAGCTTGCCCGTCGATATGGAGCCTCTCCAAGCACGTGCCCTCTGGACCGGGTTCGTCCTCCACCCTCCAGAACGAGACCCTCGGAGGTTAGTGCCCTGCGGTCGAGGTCGAGCCAAGAGCTCGCCCGTCGATGTGGAGCCTCTCTGAGTGCGCGCCTTCTAGACCGGGTCCGTCCTCCGCCCTCCAGAGCGAGACCCTCGGAGGTTAGTGCCCTGCGGTCGAGGTCGAGCCAAGAGCTCGCCCACCGATGTGGAGCCTCTCCAAGCGCGAGCCCTCTAGACCGGGTCTGTCCTCCGCCCTCCGGAGAGAGACCCTCAGAGGTTAGTGCCCTGCGGTCGAGGTCGAGCCAAGAGCTCGCCCGCCGATGTGGAGCCTCTCCGACGCGCGCCCTCTGGACCGGGTCCATCCTCCGCCCTCCAGAGCGAGACCCTCGGAGGTTAGTGCCCTGCGGTCGAGGTCGAGCCAAGAGCTCGCCCATCGATGTGGAGCCTCTCCGAGTGCGCGCCCTCTGGACCGGGTCCGTCCTCCGCCCTCCAGAGCAAGATCCTCGGAGGCTAGTGCCCTGCAGTCGAGGTCGAGCCAAGAGCTCGCCCGCCGATGTGGAGCCTCTCCGAGCGCGCGCCCTCTGGGCCGGGCCCGCACTCTTCCCTCCTTCACCAAGGTGACTGCATGAGCTCGGAGCGCCCAGATCGGAGCAGACCCTGCCGTCCCAAGACACCGGCGAGCCGCCCGAGGACCATGGAACGGCGCCCCCTATCGCCATAGCTGCCTGTCCGACCGTACTTCCAGGGGATGGGCCAGCCAGAGAGCACGCACCCCTAGGACGGCGGCCCCCGGATCGAGGCTCTGCTAGACTTCCTGAAATAGAGCAACCAGAGAGGATGTCAAAAGGAATGGAAGCTTCCCCTACCACCTGTCAGGACAGGCGTCCCGTCCACGGCACGGAATCCTGCCCCACGCGCCTGCCAACCCAGCGAGGATCCCGAGGTAGACTCCCAATGGCTAGTTTTCAACTACAAAGAACGATAGGCACTCCAGAAGGGGGAGGTAACAACAGAAAAATATACCGGTAGAAAAGAACTACGGTCCACCACCAACATAAGCGCAAGCTCGACCAAGAGAGCAAAGCGCCACCACCAACACCACGGTCGAGGAAAAGTCGCCGGGAAACAAAGAGAAGCGGAGTAACAGAGAATCCCTCTGTCTCCGCTATCACTCTCCCCCTGCTGCATTTTTTCTTCACCGATACATCTCCCACTTCTTCTAGTACGGAGTCCATCAAGAGGGGCCCGACCAGGAAGATCTATTTTTCTGGATCGTCACTGACTTGATTGTCGGAGTGCCCCCACCGGAAATTCCGGCCCGGGTCACTAATCCATGTTTCGCAGGTCCAGGAGCAGAAGACCGGCAGGCAGCGAAAGGAGCGCGCTTCGACACGGCAGCTACGGATCACGATAATTTTGGCGGCAACAATATATATTCCGTTAAAGATTGCTTGATTTGGTAAAAAAAGTCTAAAAATATTTTTAGCTAAAAGACGTAGCTTGGGCATGGTAACCAGCAAAAAAAAAAAAAAAAAAAACTATGATTTTAGTCAAAAGACGTAGCTTGGGCAATGAGACCATCTGGCCAATGGCAACGGCCCATGGTAAAAATAAAATTTTAAAAAAATAAAAAAATTGGACAGCTGACTAAAACTATCGTAAAACGATAATATTTTTAAGAGTGACGTTGGTTTGGTAATGTTGTGTTGTTTTACGATTGAATTAGCATTCTGTTCCGTACAGTTTAGGTTATTATTTTAATTGATTTTCTAGGTTGTATTCATAATTATTTTGTACAATGAATACATCGAATAAAAAAAAAATATATATATATATATATATATATTTTTTTAAAAAAAAAAAATTCTAGAGTGGGGTCGGAAATTAAATTCCAGCTTTTTCTTTTCTTCCCAAATCTCCCAACCTGGCCGACTGGTAAACTGAGAGAGAGAGAGAAGAAATGGATCGTCTTGTAGAAATCCCACTTCTCACTCACTCAAAAAACGCCGCCGCCGCCACCATATCTGCCACTGCGCGCGTTCTGCTCGCTGGCTTCACCATCCTTCTCGTCCTCCACCTCACTCTCTCTTCTCCCTCCAAATCCACCTGCCACTCCCTCTTCCTCTCCTTCTCCAACAACACCACCGCCGCCCGCCACCTCCTCGAGCTCACCCGCCGCCCCCACGTCGCCGGCACCCCGGCCAACGCCGGTGCCGCAGCCTACGTCCTCGCCGTCCTCTCCTCCTCTTCCCTTCCCACCTACTCCGTCTTGTACGACGTCTTCCTCAACTACCCCCTACACCGCTCCCTCATCCTCTCCCCCTTCCCGCCGCCTTCGCCGGGGCCCATCCTCGCCTTCGACCTCGTCCAGGAGATCTACCCCGGCGACCCCTATGCCGACGTGGCAGCGGAGGTGCTCCCCACCTTCCACGCCTACGCGCGCTCCGGGGCCGCAGCCGGCCCAGCTGCCTACGCCAACTACGGCCGCCTGGAGGACTTTGCCGCCCTGAGGGCCGCAGGTGTGAACGTCACCGGGGCGGTGGTCTTGCGAGGTACGGTAAGATATTTCGCGGAGATATCCTAAAGAACGCGAGGGACGCCGGGGCGGCGGCGGCGGTGGTGTTCACGGACGCCAAGGACTACGGCGGTGGCGGACGAGGGCGGTTCCCGGAGGGACCGGGGATGCCGGCGAGCGGCGTGCAGGTAGGGACCACGTACCGCGGGCTTGGCGACCCGACGACGCCCGGGTGGGCGAGCACCCGCGGGTGTGAGCGTTGGAGCGCTGCGGAGGTGGCGGCAAGCGGGCTGGGACCGGGGATCCCATCGCTGCCGGTGTCGACCCGGGACGGGGAGTCGATCCTGAGGACCATTGGGGGACAAGTGGCGGCCGATGATTGGCAGGGCGACGCGGGAGCGCCCCTGTACCGGCTCGGGCCCGGTCCCGGGTTCCTCAACGTCACGTACATTGTAAGTTGGTGTGTCAGTAGGGACCACCGCATTGAGGGTGATCTCCAGGTTTCTTCTGGGGTGATCCCTCTCTTCTAATATTTTATTTTTTTTTTGGAGTTGCATGGCGTATGTTTGCCGAAATGTCACTGGTGGTCTCCATCACATATTGCATGGTTCTTTCGACAGGGAAATGAAACATTGGCAACAATCCAAAATGTCTTCGCTGTGATCGAAGGGGAAGAAGAACCTGACCGGTAAGTTGGGTCACTTGTATTATTTTAATATGCCATCGTTGTGGTTATTTGGAGTTAAATTTATTTTTCTTATAGTTTATTAAAATTAAACAACTTGAGCAAATTTCAGTATTCTCCTACTTCTTTGTGGTGGGTGGAGAGTATAAGAATAATGTGTGGGGACCCAAATATGGTTACTAAACATTTCTGTGCATGTAAGCAAATGGTGAAAAATCAGAAAGGAATAATTTAGCATGGGAGGAATTATGCAATTAATCTTCAATTAGATAGAGATGCTGCCTGGATCATGAAGGAGTGACAAAAAAAAAAAAAAAAAAAGAAGCAACGTTTATGAAAAGTGCATTCATGCATTTGTCAAATAAAAAAGAAGAGATTTGAGGTTTCGGAGCAACATGGTCCAAGGGTTGTTGGAATTTGGAAATTAATAGGTCTTATGATTGGCCTTAACAGCAGAGCATGCTTAATGATCTAGATAGATTTGGTGGCCGGTTGATGGAATTTGGATGATTTTGATCCGTTCATCAAATTTTTGAGGAGTGTGGTTTCGTGGTTGAGCATTTGTATTGGGCTGCTTAATTAGATCATGGGAATATGTAGTCTGATGGACCATTCCATTGGGTCGATTCGCCAGCCCATGTCAAGTACATAAACTTAGATTAGGTTAAAGAGATAAAGTTCTGTATGTTTATGTTACGAGATTTAAGAGGTTCTGAAAAAAGGGAAACTCGCCATTAATTCATTTATCCTTCACGGATTTTCATCTAGAATAGGACATCCAAAGTGGTGATATCATAGTTTCTTGATACGTATAGGGTAGAAAATGCAATTCAGGATGCAAAAGTAGCTGGTTTAAAACTCTCAGTGGAGCATAAAATGATAATAATGTTCCTTTGTGCAAAAGTGGTTACCTATTGTCGGAATTCAATTTATATAACACTCATTAGTTGTATGCATGCAAGGAGGCGTGGATTTTTGTAGGTATATATATATATAACTCATTAGTTGTATGCATGCATGGAGGCGTGGATTATATATATATATATATATATATATATATATATGTTCGCGCCCTTGACAGCTAGAACTTTTTTAGAACCATGCATGCTATTCGTTTATGCATGCATGGGTGGCTTGGCCCTTTCTTCTTTGTCTCTTTCGTTTTTCTTTTTGACCATGGCATTGTTTGATACTTCCCAAAAAAGATGTACCATTCACCTAGAACTAGAATTCTCCAAAGCAGTTCGAGGTGTATGGATGGTAGTTATATTTATCCTTCAAATTAACCGGCACATATGAAATATTCCAGCATTCGAAGTGGATATACTTTAGCATCATGTGGTGATACCTGCAGGTATGTTCTCCTAGGCAATCATCGTGATGCATGGACGTTTGGAGCAGTTGACCCCAGCAGTGGAACTGCAGCTTTACTTGAGGTATCTCTAATAGCTGGAAGCCTCTTGCAGTCATACTTCATCCAAAAGCTGTATCAGTTTGGGTTAAATAAATAATATTCTCAGGATGAATCATCAGCTCATTTGTCTGATTAATAATGTCTTGCATGTCCTTGACTTACGTTCATTAATGCACCTTTATTAATTGGTGGCCAACTGATGATGGACACAAGCTTGTTATCTAAATTCTTTTTTCTAGGTAGCTCAGAGGTTTGGGAAACTGCAAAAGAAAGGATGGAGACCTCGACGAACCATTATCATATGTAATTGGGATGCCGAAGAATATGGATTGGTCTCCTCTAACTCGCTTGTGCATGCATATACATGGTCATGCATTCACAAACATTTTTAACATAGCTTGTTAATCTGACATGTTCATCACCTCTGTGCTTTTCTGCAGATAGGATCAACAGAATGGGTTGAAGAGAACAGGGAGATGTTAGCTTCAAGAGCTGTTGCTTATCTGAATGTTGATTGTGCAGTCTCTGGTCCTGGATTCCATGCCTCTGCAACTCCACAACTTGATGAGCTGCTCAAACAAGCAAGTAAAAAGGTGCATAGCATATTGAACTATATGGGGCAATAAAATTGTTTATAAAAACGGAGCCATTCATGCCATAATTTTTTAAACCAGTCTGACTCCAATCATGAAAAGATCCAGATGTGCTCCTTGTCACTCATGAGTAGCACCTTTGTTTTTCCAAACCCAACTCTCAGCATTTTCAATGGGACCTCACAAACACTCTCCAATGAATTGAAGACCAAGTCCATAAAATGTCTTTAATAACGTGCATTACTCATAAGAGTCAGCTACAAAGACTAAAATTGTTATCTCCACTATAGTTGAGTAGAATTTAACTAGCCATAACCATCACAAAATGTAACCTATCATCGTATTGGAGTCTTATCTTGAATAGAGACTAGATCAAATTAAAACAAATCATGATGTGTGTTAATGTGAACCACATCCAGATGGGTTCAATTCGGATGGGCCATGTTATGATAATCCGGTTTAATATAAAATGATTATCGGTCCATCAGTCGAACCAATTTCAAATTTTTGGTTTATTAGCTGAATCAATGCACTAAAGAAAATTTTTTTAGCATAGTCCAAAGAAGACATCAGATTTATTAATATTCGATTCCCTTCGGTTTTGTATCTTCAGCCTGGTCCGAAGAATATGCCTGGAATGTTATTCTTTCCTTCGGCTTCATATCTTCAGCCTGGTCCGAAGACTATGCCTTGAAATATTTTTGTCCCTTCGACACTACAGTAAGTAGTTGTTTTCCTTGTTCACTTCAAAGGAATGCGTCCGAAGCATATAACTAATATTTTCTCGAGCCATTTCAAGGAAGGCCCTCCGAAGAGGTTGTTAGATTTATTTCGGACTCTTCCTAAAAAGGAGTACATCTGAAACCTTTGAGCGGTCTTTCCACCTGAAATAGTTAAAGGTTGTTCTGGTTATTATAGCCGTCCACATGGTCGATAGCTCTAGCTTCGATAACCATGGAATAATTAATTTTCTGACAGCCAGTACTTACTGTTATGAGGAGGTTTTCTTAACTAATTCCCATAACCGTAAGTAGTTACCCTTATGCCTATAAATACTGGTAAGAGGAAACACTCGAGGTAAGCTAACTCTAAGCAAATTTAAACCATTTTTTTTTCTTGCTTCTCACCACTCTCTGCTCTGGGTTCTCCATTCTGTTGCCTGGATTCTTGCTAACTTTAGCATCGGAGTGTCCCCCACCAGAAAAATTCTGGTCAGAGGAGTTATTTTGTAGGCTCCCATCGACGGCGAACCGGTGGGTAAGCTACTCTATCCGGTCGACGAGGATTCAACGTCAACAGATTGGCGCACCAAATAAGGAAAAATTTGTTTTCTTTGGTTAAAGGAGAACTTCTGAAAAGCAGAAATGGTGAAAGAGAAGATCCATAATGCTCCTACAAGCAGGGAGCAACCTGTTTCTCAGGCAAACGACCTTCTAGTGGATAATAACATGCCACCTCCTGTGTTGATGGTAGGACAACAATAGTTTGAAGCTCTTTTGAACATAGTAGACGCTCTGACAGCTCTGGTTCAAAATCTGCAAGAAACTACTGTTCAAAGGTAGTGTCCTCCGCCCATCTCTCAGCCCAGCCATCAAACTGAAAGAAGGGAAGATCTACGTCAAGAGCTCACTCCAATTTCTTCACGGATCCATTCATCCCGTGATCATTATGCTTCGCTGCCAGGACAACACGTGGATGATCATAATGGGAAGAAGAGACACAGGCGTTCTCCCTCTGTTTCTTCTGGAGATTCTACACCTGGAAGGGTTAGGCAAAAGGAAGCGAACTTCGAGTTTGAAGAGAAGTTTAAGTTCTTGGAGTCACAGATAGCCAAACTTACAGATCAAAGAAGCGATGAAGTGGTTTTCAACTCCCAACCTCCTTTCTCTGATCGGATCATGGCCGAAGTCATTCCTCGGCACTTTAAGATCCCACAACTGGAGGCTTATGATGGGACTTCAGACCCCCTTGACCATCTAGGAAGTTACAAGGCTCATATGATGGTACAAGGGGCATCTGATGCATTATATTGCCTCGCTTTCCCTGCCACCTTAAGGAAAGCTGCTCGAATGTGGTATTCGAGCTTACTGCCAAAGACTATCCATTCTTTTGCTGAACTGGAGCGACAATTTGTCACACACTTCAGAACATGTCAGAAGATGCCGCGTAACACTGACAGTTTATTTCTCCTTCAACAGAATGAAGGAGAAAGTCTCAAGGAGTTTGTGATCTGGTTCAATTCGGCTATTCTGGAGATTCCAAATCTAAATGAACATGTGGCCATGTCAGCCCTGAAGAAGGGCCTTAGATCGTCTAGGTTTACTTTTTTTCTGAACAAAAAAATTCCTACGAGCTACGCCAAACTACTGGCAAGGGCTCAGAAGTATGCTATTGCCGAAGAGCAGGCTGCGAGTCGTAGACTCGCTGAAGGGAGGAACCCTTCTAAAAAAAATTTCAAGGGACCAAATGTGTCCACATCTTCAAATAATGCTCTAATTCCCAGACGCAGTCCTAAGTCTAAGCAACAAGGTAATCGGTTTGACTCTTACATACCCCTCAATCTGCCGAGGGAGAAGATCCTGTTGGAAATATAAAAGGAAAATTACCTGCAAAGGCCGCGCCCCCTGAAGACTCTGCTAAAACAAGGGATAAAAGCAAATATTGTCGATTCCATCGAGATCATGGCCACAACACCGAAGACTGTTTTCAGCTTCGGGATGCCATTGAGGATTTAATAAAGAGGGGGTATCTGGAAAAATATATCAATCGCTTGGAGCCTCAAGCTGAAGCAACGAATCTTCAAAGAATTACTGATCAAGCCGAACTACCTCACCAAAGGCCGACCGATGGGAATGTTGGCATGCTTCATCGATCAATTGGATGGAAGGATGAAGCTGAAGACAGTAACCCCAAGAGATTTAAAAGAAAAAATTCCATTACTTTTTCAGATGAAGACCTCCAGGGAGTTCAACTTCCACATGATGACCATGTTGTGGTCTCTGCTGTAATTGCAAAGTATGATGTAAAAAGAATTCTGGTAGATAATGGAAGTTCTGTCGATGTTTTGCTGTATGATGCTTTTCTTAGAATGAGATTGTCTGGACGTGAGCTGCAAAGATCTTTCATTCCTTTAACTGGTTTTGGAGAAAATCAAGTTGGAGTTGAAGGAGAAACGGTCTTACCCGTAACTTTTGGCACTGAACCATACCAAAGAACTTTTTCCATCAACTTCTTAGTAGTGCAAACATCTTCGGCCTACAATGCAATCCTTGGACGTCCATCCCTGAATAAATTCTGAGCCGTAGTTTCAACCTACCACCTTTTGGTACGATTTTCCACTAGAATTGACATCGAAGAGGTAAGGGGAGATTAAAGGGTCGCTTGCCAATGCCTAATGATCCAAGAAAAGCAATCAGCTAATCCCTTAATACTTGATCAATTGGATCCAAGAGACGAAGCCAAAGACTGTGGAGAACCAATAGAAAAAAAAAATTTGTGTCATTATCCGAAGACGATCCAACGAAACCGGTGCAAATTGGTAGTCTGCTGGACGAAGAATAAAAAACAAGAATGATTGCACTCCTCCAGAATAATGCTGATATTTTTGCTTGGACTACTTCGGATATGCCTGGAATACCATCTGAAGTGATTACACATCGCTTGAAGGTGACTCACAACTGTAAACCAGTTTGGCAGAAGAAGAGAAATTTTGCTCCGGAAAGACAGAGGCTATTGACGAAGAGGTCAACAACCTTCTTGAACTAAATTTATAAGGGAGGTACAATATTCGAATTGGCTGGCCAATGTTGTAATGGTGAAGAAATCTAATGACAAGTGGAGGATATGCATTAATTATACATATCTCAATAAAGTCTGCCCAAAAAATAGTTTTTCTTTGCCAAAGATAGATCAGCTAGTTGACGCCACTGCTGGTCATCAGCTTCTAAGTTTTATGGATGCTTTTTCAGGATATAACCAAATCCGAATGGATTCCGAAGATGAAGAAAAAATTACTTTTATTAAAAAAAAGGGCTTTACTGCTATAAAGTGATGTCATTTGGGTTAAAAAATGCTAGGGCAACCTTCCAAAGGTTGATCAATAAAGTCTTCGAGAATCAGATTAGAAGAAATATGGAAGCTTATGTTGAGAAAATGATTGCGAAAAGTCTTCATAAGTCTGATCATATTGAAGATCTGAAAGAATCTTTTGATGCTCTTAGGCATCATCAGAAGAGGTTGAATCCGACCAAGTGCATTTTTGGGTTACTTCAAGGAAGTTTCTGGGATTTTTAGTCACTAAGCGGGGGATCGAAGTTAACCCAGAAAAGATTCAAGCACTTCAAACAATGAGGCATCCCTCTTACAAAAAAGAAGTACAGAGGTTAACGGGAAGGATCGCTTCTCTAAGTCGATTTATTTTCCGGTCTGTAGAAAGATGTCTATCTTTTTTCAAGGTTCTCCGTTAGACCCAGAATTTTGAATAGACAGAAGACTGTAGAATCGCTTTTGATAAAATGAAGGAATATCTGAAAAATCCCCCTTTACTTTTCAAGCCCCGTGAAGGAGAGACTCTTTATTTATATTTATCTATCATTGATGAAGCTGTTAGTTCGGAGCTTATATGAAGAGATAACAATCACTTGCAGAAGCCGATCTACTATACTAGTAAAGTGTTGCATGAGACAGAAGTACAATATCCTACAGTACAAAAGCTCATTTTCTTCTTGGTAGTTGTGGCAAAGCATCTGCCTCCCTATTTCCAAGCTCACTCTATTGTAGTTCTGACAGATCAGCCTTTGAAGGCCATCCTTCACTGTTCAGACACCTCAGGTAGAATAGCTAAATAGACAATTAAATTGGGAGAATTTGACATTGACTTCCAGCCTAGATCAGTAATAAAAGCACAAGTCTAGGCTGATTTTATAACAGAATATACTTGGGGGTCGGAGGAGAGTCAACTAAGAGCCGAAGAGCAGACTGCCGAAGAGGGTTCAGAGTTCATATGGATGCTTCATATGGATGGCGCTTCCAATGCCAACGGCGCGGGGCTGGTCTTATCTTGGCTAATCCAAGTGGTCAAGTATAGAATGTGCTCTTCGTTTTTCTTTCCAAGCTTCGAACAATCAGGCAGAATATGAAGCACTCATTACTAGACCCAGAATTTCTCAAAAGCTAGAGATTAAAAAGATTAAGGTCTTTTCAGATTCACGGTTGGTAGTGAATCAGGTAAGAGATGAGTTTGATGCTCGGAATCCTACCATGATTCAGTATCTGGAAAAGGTATGAAGCTTAATATCCTAGCTGGAGCATTTTGAGATTGTTCATGTGCCCAGAATGGAAAATCTCGAGCCGATGCTCTTTCGCGCTTTGCTACTGTGCTCCAGATTCTCTTGGGAAGACGTACGTGGAGTATCTTGAAAACCCCAGCATATCTGAACCCACAGCAGAAGTATGTCCGATTGAGCATGAACCTTCCTGGATGGATCCTATCCTTAAATTTTTAAATGAAGGTACCTTGCCTGAAGACAAGCTAGACGCTAAACGACTCCGGTGGATGGCTTTTCAATATGTGATCTTAGATGGGATCTTATATAAAAGATCCTTTACCCAACCTATATTAAAATACTTGGGTCTTTCGGATTCTGATTATGCTCTCAGGGAAGTGCATAAAGGTATATGTGGAGATCACTTGGGGACAGATCTTTGGCCTACAAAATAATCCGTCAAGGCTATTATTGGTTGACCATACAAAAGGATTCAGCAGAGTTTGTCCAAAAATGTGATTAGTGTCAGAGATATTCTAATATACAAAGATGGCATGCAAATCAATTGACCTCTTTGACAGCTCTTTGGCCTTTCGCTCAATGGGGAATGGACATCCTTGGTCCGTTTCCTCCAGCTTCCGGACAGCAAAAATTTTTTATAGTAGCCATTGATTATTTTATAAAATGGATCGAAGCTGAATCACTTGCACAAATTACCGAAACAAAGGTTGAGAACTTTGTGAAGAACTTTGTCATCTTCCATTTCGAAATTCCTCATGATATAATTGCCGATAACGGAAGGCAGTTTGACAATTCAAAGTTCAAAAGCTTCTGTACCCAGTATCATATACTTCACAAGCTGACTTCAATGGGACATCCTCAGTTTAATGGAGAAGCTAAAGTAACTAATAGAACTATTCTTCATGGTCTCAAAACCAGGTTGAATGATGTTAAGGGATTGTGGGATAATGAATTGAATTCAGTTCTTTGGGCATACCGAACCACTCCCAGAACGGCCACTAGAGAATCTCCATTTTACTTGGCTTATGGCACTAAAGTAGTCCTTCCTGTGAAAGTTTCTTTACAGTCTTTACAAATTGATCAATATAAAGAACCTGAGAATTCCGAACGCCGAAGAGTTGATCCAAATTTATTACAAGGCACTCGGCTTCATGCACAACTGAAAATGGCTACATATCATCAAAGGATTGCTAAATATTATAACTCCCATGTGAAGGAGCGGACCTTTCGTCCTGAGAACTTGGTTCTGCGAAGGTCTGAAGTATCTAAATCAGCCGAACAGGGCAAGCTTTCTCCTACTTAGGAAGGTCCGTATCGGGTCAAAGAAGTCATTCATCCCGGAACTTATCAGCTAGAAACTTTGAAAGGTGTTCTATTACCTCGATCTTGGAATGTACAGAACCTTCGCAAATATTATCAATAAAAATCTCTATTCAGGATTATCAAGATAAGATTTAACTATTGTCTTAATTTTTCTTTTTTTCTAAAAGGCATAAGGATGATCTACGTAGTCTACCATACGAAGTGCCGATGTAGGCTTGATCAGCCTGTCTTAATTTTTCTTTTTTCCTAAAAGGTATAAGGATGATCTACGTGATCTACCCTACGAAGTATCAAGGTGGGCTGCCTTAATTTTTCTTTTTTTCTAAAAGGCATAAGGATGATCTACGTGATCTACCCTATGAAGTACCGAGGTGGGCTTGATCAGCCTATCTTAATCTTCATCTAAAAGGTATAAGGATGATCCACGTGATCTACCCTACGAAATGCCAAGGTTTGATCAACCTATTTCACTCTCCAAAAAACAGGGATGATCCACGTGGTCTATCTTATTTCATATTAGAATTATCCTAAGTCCAAAGACTTAGTATTATTTCAAGTCCGAAGACTTGGTATTATTATTTGGAGATTGATATCTTCTCAAGATCTCAGGATTATTTACTTATCCTAAGTCCGAAGACTTAGTATTATTTCAAGTCCGAAGACTTGGTATTATTATCTGGAGACTTGATATCTTCTCAAGGTCTTGGAATCATTCTCAGAATTATCCTAAGTCCGAAGGCTTAGTATTATTTCAAATCCGAAGACTTGGTATTATTATTTGGAGACTTGGTATCTTCTTTTCAAGATCTCAGGATTATTCTCAATTATCCTAAGTCCGAAGACTTAGTATTATTTCAAGTCCGAAGACTTGGTATTATCATCTGGAGACTTGATATCTTTTCAAAATTTCAGGATTATTCTCAATTATCCTAAGTCCGAAGACTTAGTATTATTTCAAGTCCGAAGATTTGGTATTATCATCTGATGACTTGATATTATTTTCTCAAGATCTCGGAATCATTCTCAAAATTATCCTAAGTCTGAAGACTTAGTGTTATTTTAAATCTAAAGGCTTGGTATTTTCTTATCAAGATTTCACGATCATTCTATTGTCGTAAGTCCGAAGACTTAGTGTTATTTTAAATCTGGAGACATAGTATTATCTTGAATTAAAGATTTCAGGATTCTTTCTCAAAAAGATTATATAATTTTAAGTCCGAATGCTTAGTACTATCTTAAACTTCGGAAAGCTCGATCTTATTTTAAGTCCAAAGACTTATTGTTGCCTTAAGCTTTGGAAAATTTAATTTTATTTCAAAGCCGAAGACTTTATACTTGGATGAATCATCATCCCAAATTTGGGGGTGAAAGTAAATGCGCTTGTCTAAAAAGTTCATTCACAGGTGCATAATCCTACTTCTGATGAGTTCTTAAAAGTTATTGCGTCAAAACATAAATTTTCATTCATGAAAAATAGTATGTACATTCTTTCAAAAAAAGAAAAAAAAAGAAAATTACAGATCTCCTTCGATTGGAGTATCTTCAATTTGGGTAAGGTCGATCGGATCGGCTGCTTCTTCGGCTGCAGCGAGTGCTTCGGAGGGATCTTTTGGTGATTCGAGTTCTTCCATCTCTTTGAGATCAAATAATTGAACCTCCGAAATAGCTAGATTTGGATGAAAGTTTTGTACTTCTTTCACCCCATCATTTAAGCTCGCCCGAGAACTGAAGGTCCCAGCTTCAGTTAATTCGTCATCAAAAGTCGAAGACTTTTTGTAGTCTTCGACCGCTCTATTTATCTGATCCTCTAAGATCTTATTTTTTCAGCTGATTCTTCAGTTTTCTTGATTGCTTCGTCAGCCTTTTTAACAGCATCTTCAGTCTTTTGATGGGCTTCTTTGACTGAAGACTCCAAAGAGCGAATTTTCTTCTTCTTCTTCTTTAGCTTAGCGTCTTGTTCAGAATTAATTGATTAAGCCTTCTCCAGTTCGGCTCTTAATTTCTGAATAGCTACGTCGCTCTGGGTAAGCTTTTCCTCCATAACTTGCCTCCGCTCTTCGGCTATTGCCTTTTCAGACTAGACCGTTTTGACTTTTTCTTT
This sequence comes from Areca catechu, assembly GCA_021397845.1. NCBI lineage: Eukaryota > Viridiplantae > Streptophyta > Magnoliopsida > Arecales > Arecaceae > Areca > Areca catechu. The sequence goes on from CM038039.1 coordinate 29,891,024, forward strand.
CATTTGCTTGTAATTTTCTCAAAAGTCAATAATTCCTTCTTCCATGATAGTAATATCATGAACTGGCTGCATTAACATCATAATATATGAAGTCAGCAAAGTTAGACAATATACATGTATTGAAAAGAAGAAGAGGTATAAGGCTCAACTTCAGCATAGATGAAAATGCTGAATCAGAGACATCCTCAATACACCGGGATTTGGTATTGTCCCAGTCTTGAGGGATTAAAGTGTGCTTCAGCAGTTCCCTGGCAAATTCCGGGTTCTTCAGACCTTGCCCATTAGAGAAAATGGTGAAGTCTATATGATATTCTTTCTCCGTTGAGGCGTTCCTCCTGAAAACCTCTTCAGAGCAGATAGCTTTTCCTTTTCTTCCATCCTTTGGAGAGACAAGGAGCATCTCTTTATCGAATGGAGTTGGATCGGATTAACTCGAAGAAGGTATCGAAGGTGGGCTCCTTGGAGGTCCTCTTGGAGATGGATTTCTTGAAGGTCTTGTTGAAGATGGGCTTCTTGGTGGAGATGCCGTTGAGGGCACATAGGCTTCATCAGATGCAGCCCTCGGAGACACATTTGAAGTCCCTTCGGCTCTTGCCTTCTTTTGGACTTCAAATTCTTTCGGGACTAATACTGGCCTTTTTCTTGAGGCCTGTCAAAGTTTATCTAACTTTGGCTTCATCAGCTCACCTGCAATTGAAAGGAAAAAGTTCCCCGATCAGCCAGTAATAAAAAAAGAGGGAAGAAATATGAAGCCAACTATCTATACCTAATGAAGGAACTTCACTAATATGGGCACGATGGAGGTTATCTTCCCTCAATAGCTCCTTGGCCAAAGGGATCTCTGGATTTGATAAAATTTCAAAGTCCTTTTGATCGGCCTTCAAAATTCTTTTCTCAGCGTTTGCAGTCAAACGTGGAGCCCTTCATTCAGTATTGAATCTCCAGTGTAGGTAATATATGAAGAAAAAACAGGATTTCCATCCATATATGGCACTGGGAGTTCCTTTGATCAGTCTTCGCCTAGCCGAGGGTTGATAACCCACCACCCTTCACCATGAAAATCCCTTTTCAATGGAATAGGGAGGTGAACAAAGAAGTCCTTGGTTCTACGTTTCGGAGTTTGCAGAGGACTAAAAATCCACAGATATTCCTGAAGCTATTTGGAGTTAGTTGGGCTGGAACTACTTGATAAAGATTAAAAATTTTGTAAAGAAGGGATGGAGTGGAAATCGAAGACCAGCCTTGAGATGATCTTCGTATATGGCGATTGACCCAGGAGGAGGATAAACTACCTTTTCGTCAGGGTTAAGAAGGAATAGTTTAAAGGTTCGCGGAAAGTGGAAATGGTGTTGAAGGCTCTCTAACCTAACATATGATAGAGAACCAGCAATGGCTTCAGGAGATCTCTCAGGACTCCTCTTTCTACCAGAGCCTCTACTCCTAGTGGGTTCACCTCCTGATGAACCCCTGCTAATAGTTGGATTATCTAAGGACTCCGACATTTTAACAAAGGAGGAAGAAGAAAGGGAAAGGATTTCTACCTCCAAAGAAAATAAGGCGAGTGGTTCAAGAAGCTGTTGCAAAGCAAGAAGGAGATGGAGGTTTCGAAAGTGTGGAAGCTCTCTCTATGAAACTTCCCTCCCTTTTATATAAGCAGAATGGTGGGTCTTTCCATTATTTCGAAAATCTCCTCGATCATGCATCGAATCGGCGTCGCTGATCGTCGGTACGATTTTTTAAGAGGCATTTATCGATGAGACTACGGTTATGATCCGTGTGAAAAGAACTGTGGATGGCCAGGATGAATTCTCAGCCTTTCGATCGAGCAGCAAGATGATGCCAGGTGTCTTCTCTCGATTAAATAAACATCCTTTAAAAGTCTTTTTAATGAAAAGATCAGCCATGCTTTTCAAATCTGTATTGTTTTTTTTTGGAACGGCAATAGGGAGATGACACGTGTCCTTAGCACGATTTCCATGCCACCAAGCAGTTATTGTGAGTGACAGTTATCAAAAATCTGCTATCATTGCTCCTCTATTTTTTGTAAATGACAAATTCTGGTACTCCCATTTTTAAAATAAAATTATTTCGAACTTGGAAGTGGGGGCAGCTATTATGATAATCCGGTTTAATATAAAATAATTACCAATCCATCAGTCGAACCAATTTCAAATTTTTGGTCTATTAGCTTAATCAATGCACTAAAGAAAATTTCTTTAGCATAGTCCGAAGAAAACATCAGATTTATTAATTTTCTATTCTCTTCGGCTTCGTATCTTCGGCCTGGTCCGAAGAGTATGCCTGGGATGTTATTCTTTTCTTCGGCTTCATATCTTCAGCCTGGTCCGAAGAGTATGCCTGGGATATGTTATTCTTTCCTTCGGCTTCGTATCTTCAACTTGTTTCGAAGACTATGCCTTGGAATATTTTTGTCTCTTCGACACTACAGTAAGTAGTTGCTTTTCTTGTTCACTTCAAAAGGATGCGTCCGAAGTATATAACTAATATTTTCTTGAGCCATTTCAAGGAAGGCCCTCCGAAGAGGTTGTTAGATTTACTTTGGACTCTTCCTTAAAAAAGAGTACATCTGAAACCTTTGAGCGGTCTTTCAACCTAAAATGGTTAAAGGTTGTTCTGGTTGTTATAACCGTCCACATGGTCGATAACTCCAGCTTGGATAACCATGGAATAACTAATTTTTTGATAGCCACTACTTACTGTTATGAGGAGGTTTTCTTAACTAACTCCCATAACCGTAAGTAGTTACACTTATGCCTATAAATACTGGTAAGAGGGGACACTCGAGGTAAGCTAACTCTGAGCAAATTTGAACTATTTTCTTTTTTTCTGCTTTTCACCACTCTCTGCTCTCTAGTTCTCCATTCTGTTGATTAGATTCTTGCTAACTTTGGCATCGGAGTGTCCCTCACCGAAAAAATTCCGGTCAGGGGAGTTGTTTTGCAGGCTCCCATCAACAGCGAACTGGCGGGCAAGCTACTCCATCCAGTCGGTGAGGATTCAACGTCAACAGGCCATATCTCGATGGTTTCAAATAATACTACAGCTAATACTTGTTTTGTCATTTGCTTTGGATGCATACTTTCTTTTTGTCTTCTTTTCTACTAACCTAATGTGAAGCAAAGTCCATGTTCTTTGTCTTCTCTCTTCTCAATCGCTCTTCTATGTACACATATCATGTCAGTAATTCGTTAACTGTCCAATCCTTATTGAGTATATTATAAGAGACCTTACAAAGATTATATTAAGATGAGAAAGAAGTGAAAATAGAGTGAACTAAGAATGTATTAGATATGGAAACTTAAATATCATTTAACCACGCTACAATATCCCTCGCCTCTATAATTTGCTCCCATATCCCAGTTTGGCCAGTATATCTCGTGCAGATTAATCTTGTCATTAGGGTGCTGTCTTAGTCTTGTCAAAACATACAACTTACCACTCTATAGCATCCAAAAAATTATGTGCCTTGTCACATAAGTGATGCCTTCACTAATATATTTAGTCAAGTTGGATTTTATTAGAAGCAAACTCAAGTGATTGAAGTGCTCTCATTTCTCAGAAAAACTCTTATGATGTTTTCCTTCATAAATGGTGAATATTTTTATCCACTTGAAACATCAAGTCAAAGTCAATACATCTTGATACAAGCATTATTCCTTTTTTACATTCCAAGAAATTTGATCCATTAATAAAAGTAGTTTTTCCTATGCTACTATCAACAATTAAGAGAATTAATGCTACAAATAAAATATGCTTATATTAACAGCATACTAAATAACTATTAAATTTCATCCAAAATAAATTAATTTTTTTTTATCTTTAACTGTAGTAGGCAATCAAGTACATCTTTATGCCTATCCTTTGGATAGGTGACACAACATGCTAATGTCTATATCTAATTAGCGATATATCCTCGTTACTAGTTTGAAAAACTCTAGAAACCGGAGAAGCAACATGCATATCAGGTACAAGCAAGCACCAATGCATCTTTAAGCATAAAAGTGCCACTTGACCCAATGCATATTCCTGCCATCTCATCCATCTAAACCTGGAATATTAAGAATTGTTCCTAAAGAAATGACTCAATATTTTAATAATTTAAATATAATAATTATATTATTAAAATTTTACTGGATCAATTATATTTATTTGGAATTATATATTATAGAAAATTTCTAATTTTTCATGCTCTAGATAGATTACTTTGATGATCATACCAAGTAATCAAATAAAAAATTTTCATTTTTTTATAAATAATATCAATTAACGCGAAACATGATATATAAGTAACCAATCATCAAAAATATAAAATCAAGCCTACAATACTTGCTTTGGACATGAACAAATTAAATAGTATTTAAATTAATCGTATAATGTACAAAAATAGATGTGACTAAACATTCTATTGTATGTAGGCCCCTACTGATGAACAGATATTTACAAATAGATCCCTTAAAATATTATTCACAGATGCTTATTTACAAATATATGTTTAAATATTTATGTAGATAAATATTTTATTGCAATCACAACAAGATATATCTCATCGTAGGCTTATCTTGAATCAGAGTTCAGGCCGAATTAAAACAACTAAAATAAATTTTGATATATATCAGTGTAGGTCACATCTGGATATATTCAGTCAAATAAATTCTAATATTGCATTGTCATGTCCTATCAATTTTTTTGACTTAAAAAATATAAAATTTAATTGTATTATAAAACCTAAAACTTAGAATTAGCACCAACACTCAAGAAGCATTAGTGTAAGTAGACAATGTACGGATGGGGGTAGGTATGCGAGTAATTTTGTGCTTGTGGTAAGGGGAGTCTTTGAGTCTCGACGGTAGTAGTGCGCATAAGCTGATGAACTTTGGAAATCTTTGAGAAAGAGGCATTTGCATTTATATCACCTAAACTTCTTAATTGAATGCATCGGTCCATAAATAAATAAATAAATAAATAAAAACGGAGCCGTATTTGCATTTATATCACCTGCCTTTTTTCTATATAAAACTTTACAAGATTTTTTTTATTATTATTGTTAAGGTTCAAGATCCAGACAATTCCTCTCAGACATTATATGAATCATGGATTGCATCTAATTACTCTTCACTGGTAAGTAATTAAATTTGTTTCTTTGCTTCCATGCTAGTAAAAGTTATCTTAACTTTGATGTATTTCTAGAAAAAATAATATGTAGTTATATTTATCCCCATTTAATTTTAGCTTTGATAATTAATAACTAAAAACCATCATTTCCCTTGATCCATCGAAGATTGAGAGATTAGGTGGCAGAGGATCAGATTATGCAGCTTTTCTCCAACACGTCGGAGTTCCATCAGTTGACATGATTTTTGGAGGAGGTAGCATTTTTCTATCATTATCTCTCTTCATAGCCTTACTTGAAGGCGTATAATTGTATACCTAAACGTTTTATCAGTATACTTGAACATAGAGATTTAGCCATTATTCTTTGGATATGAAGTCACTAAGATATATTCCAAGGATAGGCTGTGGGGCACGGTGTTCTTCTTATTATAATTTTGACCTTAATTTCAAACATGTCCTGTGTTTAACGGCCATTGTATTCGTTCGCTTGCTTCTTCTTTCTTTTTTTTTCTTTTTTTTTTTTTTTTTTAAGAGAGAAGTTAGATTTCGGGCATGGCCATCTCGAAACGATCCCTCAATCTCAGCCAAGAAATAATTGATACACGATGCATATTATTTTTTTGTAGCCGTTTTCCATCCGAAAATGAGTACATCAACCTGATTATCACTTGCGTCAGCCAAGTGAACGAAATTTATTATATATATTTTTAATTTTTTTACTACCATGAGAAGGGAGAGGCTCCAAAATTATTTTATTATTTTATTTTTTTTCTTTTATTCTACCCTGGACTCTTTAGTCGAAACTTGCTTTTTTTTTTTTTTCTTTGGGACTTTTAAGGTTTGGTGCCGTCGGATTGGCGGCTGGAGTGGTCTGGCTGGGTTACAATTTTGCCTTGCTGCAGCTTTATATGTGTTCCCTTGGTGCTCCAAAAGTTAGCATGGTCCTCATTGATAAGGCATAGGCTCTCTGTTCCCTGCCATCGGTGTGATTCCTCTTTGGTTGCTTATTGTTGTTCCGCTTGGGTTGGCTGTGGTTTTCTTCGCTGTTTGTTCAGTTAAGCATCATGTGTTTGACAAATTGTTTCACCCATTAGGATGGTGGGGTGTCTAGGATTCAGGGTTAGGGTGGTGACTGTTTGAAAAGTGGCTGGTGACTCTTTGTAAAGTGGCTATGCTTTGGCGCTATTGTTACAGTGACGTGTTGTTTTTATCAGCGGATTGGCCCAGCCAATCTGGTCATTTTGTTAGAGTGGGCAGGATTTCGGTTTTGGTCCCTTCTAATTGAGGTTAGGATCTTCGAGCATCCATTGTTGGGAAAGCATTATATGCTATGTTGGTTTTGTTAAGTTGTGCTGATCGTCATGTGTTTGATGATTTTTCCCTTGTGCTCCAAGGGTTAGTATTGATTGTTTTTGAGTATCATTTGTTTGATGAAATGTTTCTTCCGTTGAAATAGTTAGTTATTTTTTGTTCATTGCTAAAGTTTGGGTTCAGTATGGATATGGCTTATATTTGGCTTCCTGGGTTGAGCCTTGGTTTGGTGCATGGAGCCATGTGCTGGCGTGGAGGAGATTGAGAGGAACTTAGCTCGCTGAGCTGATCCATGTGCTAGTTGGCGGTGACTGGTGACTGAGAAGGATTGATCAGGCATTTGACATTGTGGGATGTTTGTGCCAACTATTTCTCTTTAGACAATGGTTTGAAAGCTGCAATTTTAACTTTGGTTTAATGTTGGCTTTAGCCGGTTCATCACTTTTTGCTGCCATTGTGTTGCCTTACCTAATTTTGGTGTTCATTGCTGACTGTTTGTAATCCTCCAGTTGTTGCTGTTACATTATGTGGTCCTGGGCATTGGGGCTTATGGTATATGCTCCGTTATGATGATGGGCTTTGGTTGTTACTCTTGGTGGTCTTCATACTTAATACTCGTTTATTGCTTCTTCCACTTTTTGACTTGTTCCTAAAACGTGGTCTCTGTTGCTCTTGAAGCTATTACCTATTATATATTGTTGGTCTTGGTTGGTGTATTTTCCTTGCTGCTTTTGGGGCCAAGGGAGAGTTTGTTGCCATGGGGATACAACATTTGAGTAAACTCTTCATCTGGTTATTGGTTCCTTGGTTTGGATTTTGATCTTCCTCTATTTTCCTATTTTCTTCTCTCGTATGCTATTTGTTTTGCTTGATGATTAATACATGCTTTTGTCCTTTTTGTTTCCTGTGTAACAATCTACAATAAGGCTTACCAGATTTTAGAATCGTGTGCTGATAGATTTGTTTCCTATCATTATTTGCAGATTAGTTGGTGTTTTTCTTCCTTGATATGCACTTTGCCATTATTTAGCGTTTTCCATTTTCTTTTCCTTGTGTTTTCATTGCTTTCCTTTGTTTTTAGCATGATTTTTTTTGTTTCTGTTTACTTTGTTCAATTTTCAATATGCAAGGCAATGATTGTAATTGGCTATGCATCAGTGAATTTTTTCTTTTATGCATAATGACAGGCTGGATGGCTTTGGTTATCACCTGGACAACCACTGTAGTTGCCGCCTCTCTTTTCCCCCTCTTTTGTTTACTGGTTGGTGGTGATGACTTGTTTATGATCTTTCTAGCCATTGCACTTGCCGTGAGCTGTAACCTTTTATGCATACAATCTGTTGTGCTCCACTGTTGCAGCTGTGTCTATTGTATGAGTATTTTCATAGGCAAACATTGATGTTCGCATGTCCTATGCTGATTAATTGTTTCTTTGCTACTGAGCCTTGCAATATATTTTTTTTCCATTTTTCCCTTAGATATTCCTTGATAATTCTAGATAGACTTTGATGGGTTTATTATGATTATGGAGGCAGTTCAGTCTTTCATATAGCTCATGGAAAAGGTGTAGATTTGCACTTCTTTACTGCTTAAAGGCAGCGAGTTTTTTTTCTTTTCCCTACGATTTGTATACTTTGAATTTTCCTCCTTTGTGGTTGTTATTGTTGGTTCTGATGGTCTACTCTGTAGGTTTTGTTGGTGTTAGGTATTTGAAGCTATCTTTTCTTAGTTTTTCATGGGTTATAAGTGCTTAAACTTCTTTATCTATGATACTTGTATTTGCTTCCCTATATTATTTTGTACTTGAGGATAATCTTCTTACACTTGAAGGTCATACTTACTTCGTTTTATGTATGTTTGACAAATCCAAAAAGGAATCAGAAACATAAAATATTTCTGTGACTGAAATCACAAAAACTATAACAGTGTTTGCATTACATTACATGGCTAGAACCTAAGGTTTACATATTTTTGGAGCATTTTTCTTGTTTTTTATCATATTAACATGTCTAATGTAGGATTGGTGTCTCTTTCAGGATACCCAGTTTATCATTCTATGTATGATGACTTTGTATGGATGGAGAAATTTGGAGATCCAATGTTCCACAGGCATGTAGCAGGTACTATATGAAATTTCACTTCGGTACAGACTGTTCTAAAAAAGTCCAACATCACCTTTGGGGATGTTTGGTTGCCATATTGTGCTGTACAAGAAGCATCGGTTCTATTTTAAAAATTTTAGTTGGCAACCTAGCCCAAGTATGGCAAATTGATTCCTGGTCCCTTTTCTTTTCTGCAGAATTCCTGGCCCTTTCATTGGCTGCCATTTACTTTTAAACCTTGACTAAATTTTGTTTAACTTTTACCCCCTGCTAGACAATTAGGCTTGCTCTTTTACACAGCTATGCCTGTTTTGCACACATATTTATACTTCGGCAATGGACAGAAAGGAAAATGGCCATCAAAACTATGAGCAAGAAATAAAATGTGCAGTCAACATGGCCTAAGCCCTAAATGGAAGTCTCCAAGGCATGGGAATTAATTTCCCCAAAAATCAGATACCCTGCAACTTCTCATCCTAGTAGCTAAAATAATTAGCCTTGATGTCCAGCTGTATATATCATGCCCAGACATCCAAAGTCCAAACAATGTACAATTGTTCACTGCCAGGACATACCCCCATGAGGTCCATGTATTTCTAATTGACCTTTTGATTTGAATTCCAGCTCTTTTACCATACATGAGTGGAAGGTCTGACTTCTGAACTAGTTTAGAAACTCCTATGTATATGGCCATAATGCTAATATCAGTTTTGGTTGGAATCCATCTCTGTGAGGTTTTAATTGTACTAGATGTTGCAAAACCAGACTGTCAGAAGTATTAGAGCACATTTTCCTGGTCTAGCAATTATTTGGTGATGAATCCCCTATTTCTGTTTCCCATTAGTCCAGCATCTTGAGGAATTTAGGTTTCTTGTTTTTGTTATGAAATTCAAAACCTGACTTTATATAGCTGAGGCTTTGCTAACGTTGCTGTAATGGAAACAGAAAACCATCATTTTTTCATGCTTCACCCCTTTTACCACGAGTTATTTACAACAATGGCAGAATTAAAGGTGTTTGTGGATCTTGCTATTAACTGTTCCATCTGATGAACCATTGACATATACTAAGTTCAAGGTGATGAGAATATTCATTTTGATTCCTCATCTCTTCTTTCTCGTATAGTGGCAAGCATCTGGGGACTGGTTGCTTTGAGACTTGCAGATGAGGAGTTCTTGCCATTCAATTACATCTCCTATGCTTCAGAGCTCCAGGTATAATTTCTCCTATTATTCACAATGTACATATATTCATGCAAATATGCAGAACAATCTGAACATACTGAGATCCATATGGGTGTATCAATTGGAGGTTTATTCTGCAATATATTCCTTTCTTCTGGGACAACAGTTCCCCTGGCCCTCTGTTGCTTCTACATACATTTATGGAAACACGGCATGGGGCTTCAGCAATAGAAATGACTAGCATATTTTCCAACATGATTGGAATAAATGCCACATATGAACAGCTAAATTTATGTATAATTTGGTAGCTGAAGAATCTTACAGTGCCTTTTTTGACAGAGAAGCGCAAAGATGGTAGAAGATGATGCATTGGGGATGCCTGTCACTTTTGCTCCCTTATACAAGTCTATAAAAGAGCTCAAGAAGGCAGCCACCAAAATAGACAACCAAAGAAAGGTATCCTTCAATCAAAAGAAGATTGAATTGAAATCATTGATGTTTTTAATTAACAGTCTTGTTGCATTTTCAGGCACTAGAAAGGAATTTTTTGTCATTCAATTGGAGGAAGGATCCCTTGAAAGTTAGAGAGCTCAATGATAGGTTGATGATGGCTGAGCGGGCATTTACTGATAGTGATGGACTCTTTGGAAGAGAATGGTACAAGCACCTGGTAGGTTTTTACATTTAGGAATATATATATATATATAATATATTGCATAAATATTGTGAAGTTCACACACATCTCAAATTTTACAGTACAAATTTTCCTTTCCTGAAACTAATATTAAACAGATTTATGGACCTTCAATGCGTGATGGTTATGGATCGAAATCATATCCAGGCATTGATGATGCCATTGTGAAGGCAAAGAGCTCGAACACTTCGGACTCATGGAGTTTTGTACAGCATGAAGTGTGGAGGGCTGCCAGAGCTGTGACCCAAGCAGCTTTAGTCTTGAACGGGAAATTCACATGAATGTTCACAGATACAGCTAAATGGTACTCCGGGCAGATACATTTCTTCAAGGGTATCCTTGCAGCTTGGACTATGAAATAATGGTTAGGATCAAAATCAGCGGTTTCTTTCATTTCTTGAGCAAATAATTAAAGATGTAATTATATCATTGTTTTCCGCTTCCAGTGTTACTGTGCAGTAGAAAAAAACCTGTGTTACTGGATACCTTGGATTATGCCTCGGAAGAAAGGAGGATATATTTTGTGTATTTCGGATACGGATGTCTGTAGACTCATAATCTTATTCATGTGAAGATCTATACCCCGTCGATCTTTGCATGTTACTAATAGATTGGTTCATCTCCTTCTAGGATGTTCTAATTTTTTGAGACCTAGATTTTGTAACTTCAGCCCACTTCAGAACTTTTCGGACTACTTGGACAAGGCTTCAAGTTGTTTGCTTTTCTCTGTGCGATCGGTTCTGGAGGTTTTGAATATTATATCGTCCGAATCATGGAAATAGCTATCAATGGCGATGAAATCACCAGAAATCGCATTCCTATCCATGATTCTTAAGAGCATATCGTATGATTCTTAAGAGCTGATCATGGTAATAATTTTATAATGATGTAATCATGGTCCGATATTTTCGGGATTGTTCGTTTTGCTCAGCTTTCTTCTATAAAGTTTCTAGGTTAAGTAATTTTTTTCTATGCTCATAATTTTTCATCTGTTTCATATCGTTGAAGTGTTTGTATCGAACTTCTCCTAGTTGTGGATCTTTTTAAAGGTTATTCCATCAGTGATTCTAGCTAGTCAACATCATCTTCGATCTCATAGCAAGTATTTGTCGTAACAGATTTGTACTAGAGGAAGGGCTCCAAGTTCGCTTTTAGAAAGAAAAGTGAGCAAAAGTCTTTAACGATGTCACCTAAAAAGGTAGCATCGAAGAATACTAAGGCCTATTCGAATAGTCGGGCCCTCACACCTACCTCATAACTAGCCCAGTTGCTGGGCTCTCACACCATCCCTCTGTCGGGTAAATCTGTATCAATTTGATGATTTGGTATATCTGGTCTGTGATCTAGCGAACATTATTCGAGGGATGCAGTAGAATGCTGCTATCTTGCAGGGAGCACCCTCTGCTCCTCTACAGCTGCTGCAACCACAACCACCTACTCTTTATCTGCAAGAGTAGCCACCTTCTGTTGCGTTCTAAGTACCATCGCCCAAATCGGAACCAGAGGGATGGACAAGACAGAGTCGCCCTAGAAGCTTGGCTCGGGAAGGGAAGCGGTTGCCAACCCATACTTTAAAAGGGGCTCGACCCTTAGGGGGTCACTACCGCACCAATTAGTGGTTGACAACCTAGGGATATCAAGATAGAGCGACATCTACAAGAGATGAATCGGTAAATCGAGGTATTACAAAATTAGGTCTTGACCCAGGGTGAAAGGCCCAGCCTCGATATCAACCCACCTTGCACATTTAGGATCATGCAATAAGCCATCCCTACCAACTTCAAAGTCTCCCACTTGGAGCCTTAAAATGGGTCAGGGGACCTTTTGGACCATTTGAGTTTCCAAACTCTCATATTGCTCCATCAGACCTCCAATAGCATACTCTACTAGGCTTTTTCCTCAACCCTTAGAAAAATAGCAAGACATTGGTACTCCAACCTGAGGTCCGGTTTTATCGACTTCTTTAAAGAGTTGAGTCTGCTCTTCATCTCCCACTTTACCAGTAGTTGGAGGTGTCGCCAAGAGTCAAACTATTTGATGATGATCCGGCAAAGAGGAGAAGAATCCCTCCACTTGTACCTTAGTTGCTTCAACACGACGATCCTAGAGATGCAAAATTTGGATCAGTCCATAACCATGACGGCTCTGAAAAGTAAATTACAAAAGAATGCTTTCCTCTTCTCATTGAAGAAGAAGAGCCCAAAGGACTTCATCGAGATGCTGACTCGGGTAGAGAAGTATGCTGTGCGGGAAAGGCTATGAGGCACATCAGGTCCCCGTCGAAGCAAAGAATGAGCAGAAGCTGGGGAGCTCCAGGCCAGTGCCAACTAGCCAAGCTAACTAAAGGAATCGATGGAGGTCCCATAGTCCACCTCGTCAACGATCTAGTTCTCCATCGAAGATTTGACATAACCGATCCCTGCCTGGAAGGCATGAGCCTTTTATCCGAGGTGTTACACCAACTACACCCCCTTGAATATACCTCGAGGGCATATTTTGATGGTGGTTCGTAAGCAGCTGCCGCCGACCAAAAGAATTCAAGTTCGATGAAAACATCGTGATATGCAGAAGTACTATCATTACCATTGTGATCAAGGGTACAATATAGAAGAATGCATCCAACTGCAGGATAAAATCGAGCATTTCATCCGAGAAGGAGGGCTTGTGCAGTTCGTCTGCAAGAGCCCCCCGATGACAACCACCTCGAAGGCCTCAGTAGCAACCACCACCCCCTCCATCGCAACCATGCTAGGATGTTGAACAACCTCCCTGGCAGGATAATAGGGAGAGGAGCCTGCCTGAACTGAATGTGAACATGATTTATGTGTTCACACTTGAGAAGACTAGCCGAGGGTCATCCAAGCTATTCATGAAGGCAAAAAGAAAGAAGATCAAGGAATCCATCAACTTCTGAACATGATTCATGTGTTCACACTTGAGAAGACTAGTCGAGGGTCATCCAAGCTGTCCATGAAGGCAAAAAGAAAGAAGATCAAGGAATCCATCAACTTCATCGAGGGGGATGCTTCAGATATCCAGTTCCTTAATGTTGATGCAATTGTAGTATCCTTGAGCATTAATAATCACAATGTACATCGTGTATTAGTTGATGATAGAAGTGCACTTAATGTTTTATATTTCTCTACCTTTTGTCGGATGAATCTTTCTATGGAATGACTGGAGCGATATGGGTTACTCATCTAGGGCTTTAATGGTGAGTCGGTGTTGCCGGAGGAAACAATCACTTTGATTATTAAAGTCGGTACTTACCCCTTACGCATCATCGCTGAAATAAGCTTCTGGTAGTAAGATTTTTGCCACGTACAAGCTATCCTCGGACGATTAGGGTTATGTGCACTAGATATCGTGCTCTCCCCCAATTATCTAATGGTAAAATTTTTGACTAACCATGGAGTAGGGCAATTAAAGGGCAATCAAATAGTGGTGCGACAATGCTATAGTGCTAGGTTGTAACCCAAGAACCCATCCAAACCTCTCTCTACAGAGCTGGATTCTAGGGATAAAGTATCCAAGGAGCGCGACAAGCCATCGAGCGAACTATTAGGCATCCCTTAGTTTAAAGAGGATCCCACTCGGACGACTCGAATCAGTTTAGACCTGAACGAGGTAATGAGGGAAAAGCTAACAAATTTCTTGTAAGAAAACTCCAATGTGCTCGCTTGGATTATCACTGATATGCCAAGGATAGATCTGGAAATGATGGTGTATCAACTGAACATAGACCCAACTTATCGTTCAGTGAAGCAGAAGAAGCACAGCTTCGCCCCCAAATACTAGAAAGCCATCGTCAAAGAAGCTAACAAGTTGATCAAGGCTAGATTCATCAGGGAGTTGATATACCCCAAATGGCTGGCGAGCATGGTCCTGGTAAATTATAGATTTCATAGATCTAAATAAAGCCTATCCAAATGATAGCTATCCCCTATCTTAGATTGACCAGCTGGTCGATGCTACATTCAGTCATAACTCCTCACCTTCATGGATGCCTTATATGGTTATAATCAAATCCGAATGACCCTGAAAGATGAAAAGAAGATCGCCTTTATTACTGACCATATACTCTACTATTATAGGGTCATACCCTTTGGACACAAAAATGCAGGAGCGACCTATCAGCACCTAGTGAACAAAGTGTTCAAGGATCAAATCGGCCATAACATGGAAATGTACATAGATGATGTGCTGGTCAAGAGTCGATCTACCCAAGGTTACATTGTAGACCTTTAAGAGGCCTTTAACACCCTGCACCAGTATAAAATAAAACTAGACCCTATGAAGTTGCCTCTGGGGTCGCATCCGGCAAGTTTCTGAGCTTCATGGTGTCTAGCTAAGGTGTCGAAGTGAACCCAGAGAAGATTTGGGCGATCTAGAAGATGACCTCACCAAACTTCATTAAGAAGGTGCATCGTCTCACCAGGAAGGTCATAGCTCTTAATCGCTTCATCTCAATGTCAACCAAAAAATGTCTTCCCTTCTTCAAGATCCTCAAGCAGCCAAAGGACTTCCAGTGGATCATAAAAGCTCAGGTGGCATTCCAGGAGCTTAAGGGATATCTCAATTCTGCACCTTTGCTAAGCAAACCAATCCCTGGCGAGGAATTTTTCTTGTATCTCACCATTTCCCTAGTAAAGGTCAGTGTTGTACTTGTTTGAGAAGAAGACAAGTATCAAAAACCAGTTTATTACATCAGCAAAGTCCTACATAATGCCAAAATTAGATATATGGGGTTAGAGAATTTATCTTTACTCTCATTACCTCTATTCGGAAGCTCTGACTATATTTCCAAGCTCATAGCCTCACCCTCCTTATTGACTAGTCGATGAGGGTGGTCCTCCACTGCCCCGACACCTCCAGAAGGATTGCCAAGTAGGTGCTCGAATTCTCCAAGTTTGATGTAAACTTCTGGCCAAGACCCTTGATCAAAGCTCAAGCACTTGCATACTTCATCCTGGAATGTACAATCCTAGGAGAAGACCCACCACTTGGGGAAGGACCAAATCCTTGGTAGACCCGAAGGAATGATGGACCCTACATATCGATAGATCATCAAGCTTTACTGGATCTAGGCTGGGCTCATTCTGTCTCGCCTTGAAGGAGAGATGGTGGAGTATGCCTTGAGGTTCAACTTCCTCACCACCAACAACGAGATAGAGTATGAGCTGCTCCTTGCTGGACTCAACATTATAAAAGAGTTAAAAATCGAGCACCTCACTATTTACAGCGACTCTCAATTGGTAGTGAAATAGGTGAAGGGAGAATACAAGGCTTAAGAGGAAAACATGAAGAAATATCTGGCCAGGATGAAGGAGCTGATTAAATCGTTCCTAGAATTCGACATCCAACGAATTCCTAGAATCAAGAACTCCAAGGCCAATGCACTATCAAAACTAGTGGCACTCTTACCATTAGATCTCCAAATAGGCGCATACCTCAAAGTTTTACAGTGACTGAGCCTTGAAGCCCCTCGGCCTATTCAACAGGTCGAGGAAGAAGAGCCAAGTTGGATAGACCCTCCTTAGGTATCTTAAAGATGGGGAACTACCTCAAGATCGATAAGCAACCCAGAAGATCAAATGCCAAGCTCCAAATTATGTCATCTATGATGGCAAGTTGTACAAGCACACACACTCTTTACCGTTGTTGAGATATTTACACCTGATTGAAGTAGATTATGCACTAAGAAAGATCCACAAGGGGGTTTATGGAAGTCATCTGCTGGCATATCACCAGCCTTCAAGGTCCTTCATAAAGGTTATTACTGGCCCACTATGCACTAGGATGCAATTGAACTCATTAGGAAATGCAATGATTACTAGAGGAATGTCATCATCCAGTAGCAGCCAACACCATACTTGAATCCGATCTCACACCTCGGCCCTTTATCCAGTGGAGGATGGATATTCTGGAACCATTTCTACAAGCTATGGGGCAACACAAATTCTTACTGGTAGTAATCGGCCATTTCACCAAGTGGGTCGAGGCCGAGCCCCTAGCTCGCATCACAAAGGCCTAGGTTAAGGACTATGTGTGGAAATCTATTATCTCTCATTATGGCATTCCTTGAGCTATAATCATCGATAATGGGTGACAATTCAGTAGTGCTAAATTTTAAGAGTTATGCTAAAAGTTTAGCATCTTATATAAGGCTGCAAATGGGTCGAATTGACCCGTGACTCGACCTGACCCGATCCATTTAGACCCGATCCAATCCATTTTTATGGACTCGTGGATCCGGGTTGGGTCCTAAAATTAGACCTATTCTATTTTTTGGGTCGGGTCTGGGTTTACTAAATTTGGACCCGACCCGACCCAACCCGATTCGAACATACTAATACTGTTAAAATTATATCTATTTGGACCTTTAAATTATAATTTAAAACTTGTATGGAACTAGTTATAATTATTTTTATATCTTAATTTATTTTAAAAATAATATTATTTGTTATCTATTTTATAGTTAATAATAGTTAGCTATGTAATAATTAAAATATAGTTGTCTATATTTTATTCGGATCATATTTAGATCCAAACTTTGTAGATTAAAACTGGATTATTTATGGACCCGATCCAACCCGAATGACCTGTTGGGTTGAAAATTCTGATAGTGGACCCGACCCGACCCAATCCGATTTTCTAGCGAATTGGGTCTGGGTCTACTATTAAGACCCGATCAAAGAACCGGATTGGATCGGGATCACTCATGACCCGATCCATTCGCACCCCTAATCTTATAATGGTTTATCTTGGTGGCGTATCCCCAAGCCAATGGTGAGGCAAAAGTCACAAACAGAACTTTCCTATAAGGCCTAAAAGCCCACCTTGGTCAAGCAAAGGGGAACTGAGTGGATGAGCTTCACCATGTCTTATAGGCCTATCGAACCACCCAGAGGACTCCAATTGGAGGCACTCTATTTAGTCTTGCATTTGGACTTGAGGCATCATCCTTGTTGAGATCGGGCTTCCCTTATTTTGAGTCGAAGAGTATAACAAAGAGACCAATTTTGAATAGCTTCAGGCAAATCTGGATATGCTTGAAGAACACATAAAGCGAGCTACGATGAGAATGGCTTCCTATCGCCAACAAATGGCCAGATATTACAACGCTCGTATTAAAGCTAAGGAGTTCAAGGTAGGAGACCTGGTCCTATGATGAGCCTAAGCTTCTCAATCTACTGAGCAAGAAAAACTCTCTCCGAATTAGGAAGGTCCTTACCAAGTGAAGGAGGTGATTCATCCTAGGACCTATTGCTTGAAGTGTCTCAACGGAATTGCTCTTCTAAGCCCTGGAACTCCTCCAACCTATGCATGTATTATCGATGATGTAGTTTTCCTGAATAAAGTTTAATTTAATTATTTATTATGAGTTTATAGTATTTTATCAATATCGAAAAGCTAACTAACAAAAATACTCAGAGAGATAACTACTCAAGGGACCTTCTCAAATAATTATGCAAGTTAAAGATTTCAACTCCCGAAAGTCTTGGACTAGGATAATATCAGAAGCTACGTGCCCGACATCCAACGCTTAAAAATCTTGGGCTGAGTCAGAACTTTAACTTTCAAAACCCTTGGACCGGGACAACATCAAAGAGCTTCATGCTTGATATCCAATGCTCAAAAGCCTTAGATTGAGCCATAATTTCAACTCCCAAAAGTCTTGGACCAGGATAATGTTGGAGAGCTATAGGCCCGATGTCCAATGCTCGAAAGTCTTGAGCCCAGCCATAATTTCAACTCTCAAAAGTCTTAGACCGAGATAATATCAGAGAGCTATGTGTCCAATGTCCAACACTCAAAAATCTTGGATCGAGCCATAATCAACTCCCGAAAGTCTTAGGTTAGAACAACGTCAGAAAGCTACGTGCTCGATATCCAATGCCTAAAAGCCTTGGACCAAGCCATAATATCAACTCCTGAATGCCTTGGATTGCGTGCTCGATATCCAATGCCTAAAAGCCTTGGACTGAGCCATAATATCAACCCTTCATCGTTCTGCTCGGAGTGCGTCGGTGCATCAAAATCCGCCCGCGGGAGTGACCCAGCCGTCGCCTCGCCCTCCTCCAGTGCGGCCGGCACCGGGGATGGGGCAGCCATGCCCGGAAGCAACAGCGCGGCCATCCTCTTCGTCAAAATGATGCCGCGCAGTTGGGACCGGCAGTAGGCGAACCCCTTGAAGAAGGAGTCCGTCGCTGCCTCCTTGAAGTCCGCTAGGTACTCCAGGGAAGCCTTGAAGTTGGCCACCACCTCGGCGACCTCCTTCCTCGTGGCCTCCACCTGGAGAAGTGCCTTGGACAACCTCTCCTCCGCCCATTTAGCCCGGTGGGTCACCTCAGCCATTCCCCTCTCCACCGCCTCGGCCAAGCTAGCGATAGCAGAAGCTCTCCCCTCTACCTCCGCGGCCCTCTGCTCAGCGGCCGCAGCCTTCTTCTCAGCGGAGGCGGCCCGCTCCCTTGCCGCCTCCGACTCGGCTCAGAGCTCCTTCAGCCAAGTCCTCTTCGCCTCGAGCTCCCCCTCAAGCTCCTTCTTAAGCCACTCAGCACTGGCGGCCTCGCCCATGAGGTTCTTCACTCTCAAGGTGGCTTCCCAGGCCTCCTCGTTCTTCCACCTCAACTCGGCCCTCAGGGACTCGAGCTCCACCAGATGCTCCTTGTCCCTCCTAGTCTAGTTGCGGCAGTAGTCTCGAATAAGACAAGCTCCCTACCTTGCTGCATTAGGAAATGTGTTAGCCACAACACCAAAGAATGTCAAACAAGACAAAGCAAAGCAAGAAGAAACTTACGGCGTAAAGATTAGAAAACGACGCGTTGATAACGTCGCCGAGGAGTCTCCCACTCCCCTCTCGCCGATCGCAGGACTGGATGGAGAAATCCATCATCCGCTCGGCGAGGCTCGGGTCCTTCATGAGGGAGATGTTGGGCCCCAGCCTGAAAGGGACCTGGCGATAGTCCCTGTCCCTTTGCCCCGCCGCCGGTGTAGACTCTTCTGCGGCGGGAGATGTTTCTGGTGCGGGTTGTGGGCTCGGCACCGGCTCAAACCGTGCCGCTGGCACTGACCTCGCATCTTCCGACTCCCCTCCACATCGACGATCTCTGGAGGGGTCTTCATGGCAGTAGCAACAATGGCCGACCTAGCCCGGGCCACCACCTCGGACTCGGGCGTCGAGGTCGGACCGCATTACCTCGGAGGCTCCGGGGCGTGCTCAGCTGCCCTCTTCCACCTCCGCTCAGGTTCAGGTGCGGTGGGCCCCGCCTGCACTGGCCTCGCACCATCGTCCGTGCGAGCCCTCTTCGGAGCGGGCTCACTGGCCCCCGCCACCTGATTCCTCTCCTCAGTGAAGAAGAGCAGCTCATCCATCGAAATCTTCGTGTCTGTACCAAGGAAGACATTGTCAGCTTCAAAAAAAAAGAGAGAGAGAGAGAAGAAAAGAGAAAGATCAATATATATATATGTCGAGCCGACTCACCCAACTCCCACGTCGAGTCGACCCCAGCCTCACAAGGTTTCTGCTCTGACAGCAGGTTCTCGAGCGAAGGATCGCGGCGGAGCAGAGCTGCTCATACATCTCCAGGTCGGTGGTCCTCGACTGCGGAGTTCCGGTTAGGGGACCGATCTAGGTCACTCCAAGCCCAGTCGCCCTCTCAACCGAGGCAAAGAAAAATCTACTCTTCCATCCCTTGATGGAAGAAGAAGTTCGAACCTAATGCCCCTGGGGCGGAGGAAAGAGACCACCACCCCTCCTCGGACGGGTGTTTGCTTCAGGGTAAAAAAGTCCTGAACAAAGAAAAACGGGCAACTATCCCGTGGAAGTGATACAGAACGATGAAACAAAAATCGTTCTAACAGCATTGGGGACGTTGAGCGGGAAAAGGCGATAGTTGGTCAAGACAGATAAAAAGAAGGGATGGAGTGGGAATCGAAGGCCCCCGGCGAAAGTCTCCTTGTAGAAGGCTATCTGGCAAGGGTCGCTGGAAGTGACATGTTCCCCCGACGAGGGACCGAAGTCGAATGGAGTCCGGGATGCCATAATCATCCCGGATGGTTGCGAGCTCAGCGACAGTGATCGCAGAAGCAATCCCCCTGGGACCTGATGACCAAGGAGGTTCAAAAGTGGGGGCAGAAGGAAGAAGGGGTTGAGGTGGAGGAAAGAACTAGGCTCCCTAATCGATATCCCCCGGGTGCGGGCCTCCTACTAAACTCAAAGCGCACCACATCCCCTTCCTCGTCAGAAGAAGAAGGAGATCTCGGCCTAGAAGGCCCGGCCTCGACCTGACAAGAAGGACGGAAACTCGGACCGAAACGAGCCATGAAGAAAGAAAGACCAGGTGGGAGAGAACCTAAGAAAACCCCTATTCGGCTGGCAGAGGAGAGAGAGAGCTAACCTGCAGAAAGCTTGAGGAGAACACTCGAACAGCCGAAGGGGACGGAAGGAAAACTCCGGTACGACTGCGGGCACGAAAATTTGAAAGAAGGTGAGTTATGGGAAGCTACCTTTCTTTTCGAAGTGACCGATGCCCGCCGACGTACCGTTATGGCTCCCCCGCCAAGGATGCCTGCTGCATATCATCGATCAACGGGGTTGGCACCTCATTCTGACTGTGGCCGCTCTGAATTCCGTGCCCGTCATAACTACTCCTCAGATGTGGCCACGTGGTGCCACCGCACTGGCTCAGTGACCCGCCTCGCGAAGCACCGTCGATCGCGTTCATTATTGCACCGGATCTTCACCTTTCCATGTCAGCACCGCAATTACTCCTTCGCCCCGAGCGCCGTGCACCAACTGGCCTCGGGAGTGGGAGGCAAATGATGTGGCAAGAGCGCTGACGTAGGACACCTATCGGATACCGTGTCTACGTATGCTGCCACGGTGGACGCTTTCTCCCCGAGCTCCCTCGTCGGGCAGAGCTCTCCTAGAGCGCCTGATCTGCCTGCTGAGATCGAGCACCGTCCTTCGCCAGATCGGCCTCCCGCGAGGTCGGGCGCACCTAGGTCGGAGCTGAGCGACCTTCCCAGATCGAACCCCCCGAAGCTGGGAACCGCGATTCGGAGTCTAGCTCCGTCCTCCTCCGCCGCGTGGATCCCCTTCGAGGTCGGACCCTCCCGTCTGGGGTCACGCGCCGCCTTCCTTCGCCAGGCCAGCCCCCGAGGTCGAGCCCCACGGTCCGGAGTCGAGCTTAGCCCTCTTCCATCACATGGGGTCACTTCGAGGTCGAGCCTGGTGGAGCTCAGCCTTGCTCTCCAACTTGGCCACCATCTCGGCCAGGGCGCCAATCCCCTGGGAACAGCGCCTTCCCTTTCAGGACGTCGGCGGCCTCTCGAGGGCCACGAAGCAATGCCTTCCACGCCACAATAACTGCCTGAAGAGAAGGGAGAGAGGTCCCCAGACCAGGATGCCATGTCGCCATACCACTAGAAAAAGGAGGTCAGTCTAAGGGCACGAATCCCGAGGGTGGCGGCCCCCCGATCGAGGCCCTGCCAGGGATGGTGCAGCCAGAAGGAATGTCAGAGCACATAGAAGCTTCCCCTACCGCATGTCAGGAGACACGTCCCATCCACCACGCAAACGATCACCTCAAATACAAAGAACGATCGACACCCCCGAAGGGGAGGTAACAGAAAAAATAACACAATACTAGTGCAAGCTCACCATAAGGGCAAGCCACCACCATCACTACAAAAGAGAGAAAAAAAGACAGGCCAAGGGGGAGGCGGTTAAGCAGAGAATCCCTCTAGCTCCGTCGTCATCCTCCTCCTGACTCACTTTCACTTCACTCTTACACCGTTCACTCCTCCTCGTGTAGAGTCCATCAAGAGGGGCTCGACCAGGAGGACCTGTTCCCCTGGATCGTCGCTGACTTGACCGTCAGAGTGCCCCCGCCGGAATCCCGGCCCGGGCCTCTAACGCTTCTTTCCTTGCAGGTGTCGAGGAGCTCGGGAAGACCGGCCGCGGCAGTCCGACGCCTCTGATAGTTACAGGCTACGGCGATCTCGGCGGCAACACCATCCAATCGAGATTAATCGTGCTAGAATCATGCTCATTAGTGCTTGAATCGAATCGGGCTCTCTTGTGGTCGCTTGATCATACCTGCTCAATATGTTGGGCCATCCAAGCATACAACAGGCCTTGTGGACCGTGATAATGGATTGGAACTTGTCCCTGGATCATGATAACCATCCCATGGACCGCGCCATCTCCTTTGGTCCATGTGATGCCCCCAAGGGACTGTGGTAGACCGTAACAAGTGTCTAGACAGAGCGCTTTGCTGAGCAGCACCCATGCATCCATACATGTGGATCACATCGACTTAGGTCGCGTGCACCTGCTAGTACACTTCTTATAAGCCGGGCTCGAGGCATAGCCCAACAAAATATTAGCAGGCTTAAATAAAACTGCATCCAATTAAATCAATCACTTTGAGAGCAGTGCCGATGGATGATTGATGCAATTTAGAATGCTTTGAGATTTGTGCACGGGTGAACCAATTAACAAACCCTATCTTGATTCAACGCTCCCATGGGTCGCCGTGCATTCAATCAAACTAGCCAGAAATCTAATTAGAGAACTGTTTTAAAATAAGTTTTACTTGTTTCCCAAAATATACTACAATTCATTTCCCCTGGTTCTAAACCGATACACTGGATGGAGACTGAGACCGCCCTACGGAAACTCGTATCCGACCGAAGGATTCGAAATTTGAACCGCCGTCTCCAGCGGATAAATCCCTTCCCAACGGTCACTTTTCTCGACCCCTGAGAAGGAAGACGAAGAGCAGTCTCACAGCCGTTCACGCGAGGGAAAAAGGAGGGAATTTTTTGGTAGATTAAAAAGAGAGATTTTTCAGTGGAAGAATAATCGAGCAAGAAGAGGATCTCCTGTTGATTTAAAACACTCTCCATTCACGATTTGACATTGTCAATCCCACCCCTTCTGGTAAATTTCTTTGGCCTTTTAGGTTTTCAGTCCTTCGTTTCATTTCTCAGGGCAATATTTTCTCCATATGATCCGATTTCGGGATTCTTTAGATATTATCGGTACCTTTTCTTTTTCCTGTTTTCTTCTTTTTTGATTGCCCTTTTTTTTATTTCCTCTTATCGTTTTTTGTCTCAGCAATTTTTTTTGGGATTCTTTAGCTGTTCTCTTGTAGATTGTTTTGCCCTTCTCTCATCAATTCTGGTTCCAGATTCTCTCAGAAGAAATATTGTTATGGAATTTACCCAAGATGCCGATGAGAACTGTGGGCATTTTCACAAAGTTACTGGGCCAAGATCACATCATCCAGGGAAAGGAATCAATAACTCCAACCCTTCAACCACATCAGCAATTTCAAAGAAGAAGATCTTGGCCGAGAAGGATGATCCTCCTTTCTCAGATTCTTGTGATCTCTACTACCACATAACCCCTCAAGAAAAGTCCATGGTGGTTTTGGGCGATCCTGGTGCCCATTCTCGAGTCATGCTCCTTTGTTCGAAGGTCTCCAAGTCTGGTGATCAAAACGCAATCAGCCCTGATGGTTTTCATTTGTCTCCTTATGATCCGCTGATCAATTACACATCCCCAAGGCCAGAGTTCCTCCACTACAACCCAAACAGGTGTAAAGAAATTCTTCAGCGCATAGAGGGAGAGATGAAGAAAGAAGAAGAGAAATCAGGGACCGACTGGAGCTCTTCATCTGATTCCAAGATGACTGCCGCAGAGGAATCGTCGTCAGTGTCTTCCACACCTTTGCAGACATCCTTGCAGGATAAGGATGGTCAAGAAAGTGAGGAAGTTGTTAGTGATGCCGAGGATTATGACACAGAAGAGGAGGAGGAGGTGGAAGCGACGTCGTGGTATTCCAGAATTGCTTGGAGGTTACTTCTACTACTAGGGGTTTTGCTGTCCTCATTCTTTTATACATCTTTTACGAATTATGCTTCTGTTCCTACTTTAAAAGAATATGGAGGCCTTGAAGAAAATTATCAGATGATTCGAGATGGAGGGCTTGTCCAACAAGCCCATAATCTGAACAAATTTCCTGGAAATTTCTGGGGGATTTTAATGGGATTGTCAAATGAGTGCTTTGCCATACATTCCAGGGAACCAACATGTGCAATTGATGGTTTCAAAAGGGAAGTCCCAGAAGAGGATTTGGAAGAAGGAATATCAACGATCCATCTCAGAAATTTAACTGAAGATGAAAAGATGAATGAAAAACTTCTAACGTTGGAGTATTGCTAGAAAGGATGCGTTTGAGGAGATGCAATCCTTTGATGGAAATGAACTGATAACAGAAAGTTATACATTACTTGAGAATGGAACATTAGGTGGTGTTGACTTAGTGGCTGAAGACATGAGTGAGGAGGCAGTTAGTTCTAATGAGATTGAGCAGGAAGCGTATATTGAAGGAAACACTGAGGCTGTCAAAGATGCAAGGAGTGAAAAAGTTGAGATTTTGGGAGTTGAGTCAGTGGAGGCACACAATGCTGCTCAGCTTTTGAAAGAATCTTCACAAGTTTCAGAGATCGAATTACTTGAAATTGACTCATTATTTGGCCAAGATGCACTTGATATTTGTGGTTCTTTTGAACTGAAGAAAGATTTTGGAGAGGAGGCACATGTTATGGGCAATTCTGATTTTGATGAATATTTACAGATTCCTCAGTCCAAGATTGTTGCAAACATATCATCCAATAATCAGAAGCTAGGAGTATCTGAAATCTCCAGTAATTCTGGTGTAGAATTGAAATGGGAGAGCATTTATCTGTTTGCACCAAAGTATGTGCTGCAACTGCAATATATTTTGATATGTTTGTCAGTGATAATTGTTTTCAATGGCTTGCACAAATACTTCTTAAAATTTCACAAGATCTCAGCTTCTGAATCTCACACACCTCCTGCACTCAAACCTGCTTTTAAGTTGGCACTTGAGAAGAATAATAGTTCAGTTGTGTCTGTGAAGGAAGAAGTCGAGAACAAGGGTAGTGATTCAGATATTTATCAGATGCCTCTGACTCATTTGAATGACGAACAAATGAAGTTTAATGGAGTTCAACGACCAACAGTGGAATTGCTTGCAGAGTTCTCGGTCGTAGAAGGAACTATATCTGGAAAAGGTTCTGGTCAGAAAGTGAAAAGGTTAGTTGACTCAGATGAGGAATCACAATTTTTTCAATATCATAAGAAGATTTCAGTGAAGAAGAGCCTTTCATCTTCAGCAAATAAGGTTTACCCATCTCCTTTAGAGTCTTCAATAGCAGCAGAGTCCAATTCAACTGGAAAGTCTACAGTTCAGAAGCTGCAAAAGAAAAAGGTATTGCATAGTTGATAATTAGCAAGGCATTTGATTGCTTGCATGTTCAGATATTCGATAGGTTCTGAGACTAATAGAGAGGCTATATTTTTTACTTTGTTAACAGTTAACATGAATCATGCATGCATAGTCAATAGGATAATCACAATAATGCGTAGTCAATGCCGAAATAAGTGGCCTTGTTATATTGAAATCAGTGTAGATCAAGATTGAAAATGCTAAGTGTACACTGGGCTACTTCTCACTGGTTGCAACCCTCCATTAGAGAGGAGGTTCCATGTTTGGACCTTGGGATTTGTTTTGCTGGGTGTGTTTTTTTGCAGGCTATGCTTGCATCATTTCTTTGAAGTGATTGGCGGTGCTCCCACCATTATCCTAAAAAAGGGAGGGGGTGGGGGGTGTGGGGAAGGAATAAAAAGCTAGACTTAGGTCAAAGTAAAGTTTTGCTTAGCATACTCTTTCCCATGACTTTATGATAAACAACTACATATCTTGAACATAGTGAATATGGGTATATATGCAAATGCTCAAGGCTTGTCATAGTTGAGATTGTTGAATAGAGATGAGGATGGAAATAAACTCAGAAAAAGTATGCATATGAACGTGATTGTGCTTTTGTTAAATAATTTGAATAGGTTTTTTTTTGTAAGTAGAAATTCAAGATGCACTCTATGTTAATGTGCTGCCTGTCATATATCAAGATGGATTGCATTCTAGCTTTTGTGACTGGGGAAGCAGAATAATGTGTTAAGGATACATTAGGCAAGTAAAAAAAACATATGTAGGGCATGTTTGGGTAATCCAGTAGGATTAGGCTAGATTTCTGACTAGATTCATAGATTGGATAGCCAATATGAGCATCGCCCATATCTGCTCCATACCCTCTTAGCCTAAATACTGGGGAAGGAATAAAAAGACCTCCATGGGTCTTTTTTCATTTCCTGTGAACCAACAGGCCCACAGTCTGGGTCTTTGACTCTGACATGGGTGGTCCTTTGAAAATTGCGGATTGACCGCTAAGGGGCCCAAATCTTGCAGGATATCCTGCAGGAATACCAAACAGTCCCTTAGTGCATAACCCCTTCTGACCTATGGGATAGTGGAATATTTGTGTCTGAAACCTTGATTCTGTCCTATGGGATAGTGGGGACGGAACTGCTTGCTAACTTTATTAAGTATTTCGATCTATTAACTTAAAAGTGATGAGTGGTGAAACTTAATATCTTAATATTAATCAAGATAGATGCAGAAGAGTCCCTTTTTTTTCAAAAAAAAAAAAAAATCACATAGTTGATCTTTCTGATTTTTTTCAGAAAACTTGTGATTGAACGGGCATAAATATAACCATATGCCTATATATATATGCAATGATTTATGCATATATTTTCATGAATAGGAACAACAATTAGCAATTGTGCCCTTAGAATTTAGTGCGGCAGCTCTTTCAAATCTGAGTTTTGATTGTTTAGACTTTGAGAGTGCATTCATTATATCCAGTGGTTAAACATTCCTTCTTTGAAGAAGCCCATCTTTCTTGCCAATTAAACTAGGGAAACTTAATACCTGATCCTCCATTTTGTTTCTGGCATGACAAGTTTGTAATGTGTATGTGCATTTTGAGACATGTTACCAAATGTTTTGTCTGCAAAATTATTCTGCCTTTCTCTCAGGAGTGTGGGTCCCAAATCAAGAGTTTGTTTGGAAATATGTTTGGGAGTGAATTATGTATCAATCCAGGTAGTCCTAAGATGTTGAATTATGTATCAATCCAGGTAGTCCTAAGATGTTACGTTAACAATTCTGTGTGAACACCTTCCTCTGGATTTAGGATTACTCTTTGTCTACACATTTTGGGTGAAAACTGTTGGTTTACAGCAAGCAGATGGTTTGTGCATGTATGCATACTTTCATATAAATGTCTGGATATATTTACCCAAATTCAGTCTTGCTAGCTACTCAATTTGAACTTTAGAATCACATCTGATATTCTGGGTGGACTAAATGATTTTTTATTCCTATTTTGGTTGCTAAGTAAAATCAGTTTTTTGACTGAGCTTATTTGAGCTTTATCTAGTACAAAAATATTAATCTCACACCTGGATTGATCCTGTTCAAAAGATATGCTTGATGCTTGCCAGTCTGAAGCAGAGTGAATGTTCTTATAGAATCTCTCCTTTGCAGAGTTTTTCCATTTAAGAGGCTTAATTATTTCAAGAAAACAATCTTGGTGTAAGTGTCTAATAGTTATATCATGTCTTGATGGAAAAGGTTGCTGGAGAGAGAGAAGTAGTAGTCAAGCAAGTAACTATTCCTTTGAGGCGCTCAAGCAGACTCTGCAATCGGGTTACTTCTTCTTGAGCTGAAGATGAGACAGTTCTTTAGTGCTGATCAAAACAGCATCCTGTTGTTTCATGTTCTTATCTTTTTGACTTGTTGCATTGACAAAACGAATGCTTCCTGGTACTGCTGTACCATTAGAAAGCTTGACACAACTGAATGATTATTTTTAACATGTAATTCTTTTCCCCTGCTTGACAGCTTTAACACTGCATGAAAGAAAGCCGAGAAGTTTCAGAGTGCATCTTATGTAATTTTTGTCTCAGTATTGCTGCCATCAACTCCCTTTGATAGTTTTGTCAACACAACTCTAGTTTTGTCTGCATCAATGATTAGTCAGACAAGTTTGCAAGATCTTTTTAACACCCAAGCTAAAAGTAGGTTTTTATCGATCCAGTTGTTGATTAATGTGATTTATTTAGTGATCGGAATCTCCTTTAGAAGTATGAGTTCCTTAAGATCAAGGATCCCCATCTCAATCTATTTATATGAGTAGTGGAATGATTTGTCCTGTATTAACTTATTTTATCCTGCCTCTCTGACATAATTACATCTGAGAATAGCCAAACTTCTGGCTGGTGATTGAAGTTTGGGAACAATATATTGCAATCTGTTATTGCAGTTTGATAATTGGGAGCATCCGCATCTGATGAGCAGCTTGTGTATATTTGATACATGGGATGGCCTTGAGGTTCTTCAAATAATGCAAATCAAGAAAAATTGGTTACTGTTATATTTTTTTATATTTTCATTTTAGGGTTCTTGTAAAATCACCAATAAGATGCTCTGCATCATTTGCCAGTCCAGTTAATTATGTAAAGTGGGTAGTTCATATTGTTTAATAGCCATGATGAAGATTTAAGCACTATCTTTTTGGTTCGCTAGCTGTTCATTTGGCATGGCTACTCTTCTTTTCTTTTCTTATTTTATTTTTATTTTTATTTTATTTTTTTTTTTTTGATAAAATAGATGATCCAACCAACAGTCCTGGTATGAATGCATCCAAAAAAGTCCGAAAAAATACAGTTCCTAAAAGACAAAGGCGTCTCATTGAGATGGGTCCACGACATCTGACCAGAATGGCAGGCGACAAATGAAGCAACCCAATCAGCCATCGAATTAGCCTCTCTATACACATGACTAATACAAAGGGAGGAACACCGATGTAGCAAAATGCCAATATCTTGGAGCATTGATGTTGGGATGCGCGCAGCAGATTGAACCAGTTTAGGCTTCCAATTAATTCCTGTTTATTCACTTTAGCAATTTACCAATTACACGGGCAGATATCAAATCAAAAGAAAGACGAGATTTAAAGTGGTTCGGCAAATTTGCTTACATCCATACAGAGGAAGGAGCAATCCATTATAATCTGCCCCCAAATTGGGCACAAAAGAAATACAATTATCCCAATAATAATTGCAAATTAATCAAAAGAGGCAAACAAATCGAAAAGGAAGAAGAAAACAGGAGAGATCACAGAATACCAGGCCTCTAGCCTCGCCAAATCCTGTCGTGGATTCTCTGTTATTTTATTTGCTCTCTGGATCGTCTTCAATATTTTTCTGGACCTTCTGCAGCTCTTTGTTGCATCTCAGAAAATATTTCGCATCTTTGATCCCAAAGGGAAGGGAAGGAGGGAGAAGACGAGAGAGCGAAAGAGAACAACAAAGCCGCGGTTTCCCTTGCCGTTAAAAAAAAAAAAAAAAGGGTCGGCAATACGTAAGAGAATCCCGGTCACATAAGAATTTTAGTTGATCTAAAATTAGCATAAAGCTAAGCCACATCCCCCGCCCCACTAGTGCGATCCCAGGTACCACCCGCTGTCGTGGCGGTTGGGAAAAAAAAAAATGGTAACAATCCTCCTTGCGACAAAAAAAAATATCTCTATCAAATATGGATCGTAAAGCCTCCTCCTCATCACAAGCCCCGAATGGGGCATCACCAAGTGCTCAAATCAATCAAGTTCAGGAATGTCCTGAACTTGACCACTGGAGTTGGTTTAGTGAGCAAATCAGCCGAATTAATAGCAGTGCTAATTTTCTGAAGTTGAATATCACCATCCTCTACCAAATCTCTGATAAAATGATACCTGACATCCACATGCTTAGTGCGTTCATGATACATCTGATCTCTGGTAAGATGTAAAGCACTCTGACTGTCATAGTGAATAACCAAACAATTATGCTTGAAACTCAATTTTGTACTAACCCTCTTAGCCAGATATCTTCCTTTGCTGCCTCTGTCAATACCATATACTCTGCCTCTGTAGTAGACAAAGCAGCTGTAGATTGCAAAGTAGCCTTCCAACTAATTGCACTACCAGAGAGAGTAAATACATATCCGGTCAATGACCTTCTCCTATCCAAGTCACAAGCATAATCTGAATCACAAAATCCTGTAACAGTGCAACCACTCTGTCCGAAGAATACCAATCCCAAATCAGAAGTGCCTTTCAAGTATCTAAGAATCCATTTCACAGCTGACCAATGAGCTTTTCCAGGCTTGTCTATATATCTGCTCACTACACTACTGCCTGTGAAATATCAGGACGAGTGCAGACCATTGCATACATGATACTGCCAACTGCACTTGCATAAGACTTTAGACATATACTTCTCCTCATCCTCAGTCTGAGGAGAATCCCTGGCAGATAATCGAAAATGACTGGCAAAAGGAGTAGTGACTGGCTTAGCTGTAGACATACCATATCTATCCAAGACTTTCTCAATATAATCATGCTGAGTAATAAATAGTCTACATAATTGCCTGTCACGAATAATCTCCATCCCAAGTATCTTCTTTGCCGGTCCAAGGTCCTTTATCTCAAATGCAGTACTAAGCTCAGCTTTCAGCTTCTGAATGACTGACATATCCCTGGCTGCAATCATCATGTCATCCACATATAATAATAAGTAACAAAAGGACCCATTTCAAAACTGTTGATGATACACGCAACTATCATATAGAGATCTTTTGAAGTCATGGTCGACCATAAACCTATCAAATTTGCGATACCATTGTCTTGGAGACTGCTTCAAACAATACAAAGGCCTTTTGAGCAGCATACAAACTTCTTTATCTGGAGCCTCAAAACCAGGTGGCTGTTGCATATAAATCTGCTCATTCAAATCATCATGTAGAAAAGTTGTCTTGACATCTAGTTGTTCTAACTCCAAATTCTGGGAAGCAACTAAAGCAAGGAACACACGAATAGAAGAGTGTTTAACCACAGGAAAAAATACCTCCTTATAATCAATACCCTCTCTTTGACTGTAACCCTTAGCCACTAACCTTGTCTTATATTTCAAATCCTGAGGAGTAGCTCTTTCCTTCTTCTTGAAGATCCATTTGTAGCCAATTTTCTTCTTGCCCTTAGGTAATCTGACTAATTCCCAAGTCTGATTCTTTTCCAAAGACTGAAGCTCTTCTACCATAGCCATGGTCCATTGCTCAGCCTGTGAACTACCAATTGCTTCTTGAAATGTGATCGGCTCATCACCTATAGTGTCTGCAATATTCAAAGCATAATATACTAACTCAGCACAAGCATAATCCTCAAAATCATACCTTTGAGGTGCTCTGATATGTCGCCTGGTTCTTCGAGTGGCAATACTATCATCTTGAACTTGACTACGTACAATAACCTCCTCCCGAGTCTGTAACTCTGAATCTGTTTGCTGATGCTGTTCATTCTGAATATCACCTGTAGGCTGCAACTGCTGTGATCTAACAGTCTGATTAATATCAACAACAGTCCTATCATGCTGATCTTGAACTTGATCTCCCGGTGAAGAACTTGGCTGTAGCTGCCATGGAGTGCTGACTCATCAAAAGTCACATCCCTGCTGACTAGAAAACCCTGGGATCCGGACTCTGTGCACCATAATCTGTAGCCCTTCACCCAATATGCATATCCAAGAAATATGCATTTCTTAGCCCTGGATTCAGCTTTCCATCTTTGACATGTGCATATGCTGAACACCCAAATACTCTAAGAACTGAATAGTTTATAGGTCTACTTGTCCACATTTCTTCCGAAGTCTTCATATTCAATGCAGATGCTGGAGATCGATTTATAATAAAGCAGGCTGTATGTGCAGCCTCTGCCCGAAATCTCTACTCAATCCAGAACTTGATAGCATAGATCTGACTCTTTCCAGTAGTGTGCGATTCATGCGTTCCGCCACACCATTTTACTGAGGAGTATACACAGTGGTCATATGCTTGACAATGCTCTCTGACTTGCAAAAGTCATTAAACTCTGTAGAACAAAATTCCAATCCATTGTCAGTCCGGAAGGTTTTCACCTTCCTCTCAGTTTGCCTCTCAACCATAGTCTTCCACCCTTTAAAAGTATGAAATACATCATTTTTATTTTTGATAGTATAAATCCAGACTTTGCGGGAGTAGTCATCAATCAAAGTGAACAAATATCTAGATCCACCCTTAGATGTAACTGGGGCGGTCCACATAGGTCAGAATGAATGTAATCCAATATACCTACTGTCTTGTACACGCCTGAAGTAAAGCTGACACTGTGTTGTTTTCCAAATATGCAATGCTCACAGAATCCAAGTGCACCAACTTTCTAACCTCCTAGTAGACCACGTCTACTCAGCTCCTGTAAACCTTTATTTGACATGTGGCACAATCTTTGATGCCATAACTGTATCAATTGAACAATAAAGGAATATGCTGAAGAAGCATCACCAACCACTATAGTGCCATCCAAATAATAAAGAGTACCACTCAATTTACCTCTTAACAAAGTCAATGCACCTTTACTAATTGTAATAGATCCTTTACCATCTGCCCTCAAAACTGTAATATCAAGAGCATTTACCGAGAGAAGATTTCTTTTCAATTGGGGAACATATCTAACATCATCCAAAGTCACTACAGTATTTGCATGAGATTTGATCTGAACTATACCAATTCCTTCCACTTTACAGATGGCGTCATCCCCAAGAAGAACAGAACCTCCATCACAGGATCTAAAAAAAGTGAACCATTCTTTATGGGGTGTCATGTGGAAAGATGCTCCAGAGTCCACGATCCAGGTATCAGCCTGACTGACACTGCATGCAGCTATAAATACTGCATCATCTGCAACACTGCTGTGATCTGCTGAAGTAACTGCAACTGATGCCGAATTTGAGATTGTTCCTTTTTCTTTCTGTTCCTTCTCTTTCTTGGACTGTAGAAGTCTACACTCATTTTTCCAGTGGCCTGGTTTCTTGTAGTAATGGCAAACTCCGGGTCTTTTAGACCTAGACTTTGATCTTGTCTTGGACTTGTTTCTACCTTGTCCACCTGTTCTTTGCTCATCTCTACCTCTGACAGTAAGTCCTTGTGCCAGATTTGGAGCCTGATGCTCCAACTGTACTTTCAACCTCAGTTCATTGGATAACAAAGTGGCTTCAACCTCATCGAGACTTATAGTCTCTCTTCCATAGAGCATGGTAGTAATAATATTTTCATAGGACTTAGACAAAGAATAAATCAGGATCAAAGCCTTGTCTTCCTCATCAACATTAACACCAATATTCGCCAAATCGAGCAGGAGCTTATTATAATCATCCAAGTGATCCTTGAATGAGGTCCCTTCTGTCATACGGAATGTGTGTAGCTTGCCCCTCAAATACAGCCTATTTGTAAGAGATTTTGGTATATACAAAATGTCTAATTTTTTCATACACTTTTAGCTGTAACAAGATCCACCACATTGCGGAGAACTTTATCATTCAGTCCCGAAAATATAGTCCCAAGTGCTCTTTCATTCATCTCCTCTTTTACAGCTTCTGTATCACCAGGAATTGCATCCATACCTTTGAAGGCTATTGACATGCCCTCCTTGACCAGCAGATATTTCATTCTCACATTCCATAGTGCAAAATCACATGTGCCATCAAATATTGCCACCTCATGTCTAGAGATAGTAGAATAAAAAATAATTGCCTCTGGAGCCGTAAAAGAACTTGGTTGCCCGTCAGATGCCATCTCAGTGCTCTGATACCAATTGTTGGGATGCACACAGCGGATTGAACCGGTTTAGGCTTCCAATTAATTCCTGTTTATTCATTTTAGCAATTTACCAATCATACAGGCAGATATCAAATCAGAAGGAAAGACGAGATTTAACGTGGTTCGGCAAATTTGCCTATATCCATATAGAGGAAGGAGCAATCCATTATAATCTGCCCCCAAAATTGGGCATAAAAGAAATACAAATATCTCAATAACAATTACAGATTAATCACAAGAGGTAAACAAATCGAAAAGGAAGAAGAAAACAGGGGAGATCACAGAATACCAGGCATCTAGCCTCGCCAAATCCTGTCATAGATTCTCTATTATTTTATTTGCTCTCTGGATCGTCTTCAATATTTTTTTGGACCTTCTGCAGCTCTGTTGCATCTCAGAAAAATATTTCGGTGTCTTTAATCCCAAAGGGAAGGGAAGGAGGGAGAGGATGAGAGAGCAAAAGAGAACAACGAAGCCGCGGTTTCCCTTGCTATTAAAAAAAAAGGGTCGGCAATACGCAAGAGAATCCCGGTCACATAAGAATTTTAGTTGATCTCAAATTAGCAGAAAACTAAGCCATCCCCCGCCCCACTAGTGCGATCCCGGGTACCACCCGTTGTCGTGGCGGTTGGGAGCAAAAAAAAAAAAAATGGTAACAATTGGGTGGGTCGGAAGAAATCTAACAGCATCCCTGATCCAAGTAATCATTGTGGAAGAGTCCCTCTCAATAATAAGACGGTCCCTCAAAGAAAGATGACGAACATACTGAATCCCAATCCAAGCCATAGTGAACTCAACTTGAAAGACAAAAGGACAGACAAGATAGCATCCTCCCGTATCCAAAATATCAAAATTGGAGTTACAAATGATAAAAGCCATCCTATTTCAAGACCTCTGATATTTTCATCAAATTATGTGATTTGAGACGAGGTGAACGTTGTTAATCTCTCACATGAATTGATGCGAATGTGTTCAATTTTTTTTTTTTTTTCACTCCGTTCATGTAGACTGTACTGCATTTCTTTTTCCTCCCTTATAGTACCTGAAAGATTGTTGCTTTGATTTGATGCCACTAACTTTCCACTGCTTTCTACCTGGAAAGTCGTTGCTGTTATCATCGTTTCGACTGTTGGAGAGAGTTTATCTTTAAGTATCTTGAGTTCTCCATTATCATGATTCGTACAGCTGCTAGGAGAAAAATGCTTGATGGACTTTAGAGTCCCATCTTTATTGAATGACCTGGTGCCTTCCTGCAGGTCAAGGCTAGATGCATCGGATGCAACTCTGTGTCACTTTGACAATGTTTGTTGTTATGCTGCATAATTTTATCAATACCATCCCTTTCCTTTTTGGAAGCGGGCTGTATCCTTGGTGCGAATGAATGGTTCTTTTGGGTTTTTTTTGGCAACAGTAACAGTTGGATGGTGCATTGCACTATCTTTAAAACATGCATATTTCTGCTTGTACAGTTTTAAAGAATCTTTTATGTCATCCAACAGTTGCTATTTTAAAAGAAGACCAATCATTGATGTGCATGCATGAAAGATACAACTGCTTCCTCTTGTTTATTTATTTCTTTTCCATCAGTTCCATCAGTGACCAGGATGGATTATGAGGTGCACAAAAGGTGTGAAATTGGATTGTCACGAGTCGGCACTCGTATTAGCGAGAAGATTTATATCTTCATATGGGATTATGTTATGGTGGGAAAGCAAAATATGCAAATAATTCAAGCACATTTACATATGCAAACGTAATTTTTATCCAGACGCGGTAACCTACTCGTCTCCATCACCACGTATACGACGTCCTACCGATCTGTTCTTATTCAGCAGTTGGATTAGAAACGCCCACTAGAAAGGTAGGTGGGGTGCTATGTGCAATTGAGTTGGGTGTGATGTTGCATGGGGGGGGGGGGGGGTAGCTTCTCGTTCGGATCCCAACCCATTAGATTTTTGTTCGATTCGGACCGTAAATTTCCGTGTGCCCTCCTCACCAACAGAATGAGTAGATCAGCCTAACCCCACTACGATACCATGGTTTTTAGCCCTTCTTTTTGGTGTTTGCTTGGTGCTTGTGCATGTCAATTCATAGCGAGTGCAGCAACCTCACCATCAAACTTTGGCATGGAAGAAAATAAAAATAAAAAGTTTGGCATATAAGTGACAAATTGGAAAGTGACATTTACCTAACCTTTATATCTAAAGGAGCTCAAGCAAACTTGCCAACTTAACTATTTAGCAATTATTTAGAATGATACTAAATTAGCTAAGATGAAATAGACAAATAATCTTGA
This sequence comes from Areca catechu, assembly GCA_021397845.1. Taxonomy (NCBI): domain Eukaryota; kingdom Viridiplantae; phylum Streptophyta; class Magnoliopsida; order Arecales; family Arecaceae; genus Areca; species Areca catechu. The sequence goes on from CM038039.1 coordinate 29,927,416, forward strand.
AGAATCAGGATTTTTGTCTTAAAAATTGCTTGTAGAAGGGCGTGGAGGGGGATGATTAGCCAGCTTTTATGGTTGCTAATGTAATTTTCTTATTTTTTATATGTTGTGACCTAGCACTATCTCCTGCCTAGCTTTTCTCTAATAGATCACCATCCTTTGGTCTTAGATCAATAATATAGCCAACATGTTTCAAAGGTCCATAGGTCAAAAAAAAATTAGATAATATCTATCATTATATTTTTTAAGAAAGAATATGTAATCTTTGATTTTTTTTATCATATCAGTGAGGAACATAACTAGTTTACGTTTTCAAATGTTAAAATGATGTGAAATATTAACTATTTTTTACTTAAAAAAGAAATGTTAACTATTGCAGGACTTTCTAACCCTAGGTCATTATGATAAACAAAACTATAAAATGAAATGTTGAGTTATTAAGAATAATAAGATCTACTTTATATAGTTTTATTAATTGTTGTGCTCATCTTAGACTTTTGAATGATGGTACTATGGTCTGTAATATGTCAATAGATGGTACTATGGCCTTGTAATATACATATATATATATATATATATATATATATACCTATATATATATACATATATATATATGTATATATATATATATATATACATATATACATATATATGCATATATATACATATATATATACATATATATGCATATATATATACATATATATACATATATACATATATATACATATATATACATATATACTATACATATATACATATATATATATACATATACATATATACATATATGTATATATATGTATATATATATATATATATATATTATATATATGTATATGATATATATATATAATATTATGATGATCATATTATATGTCTTAAATGTATACCAATTGTTACCCCAATCAGCTTTTCCCTGAGGTCCGTCCGACCCACTTCATCGAAGGTCCGACCGATCCACTCCGGCAAGGGTCCGACTGACCCACTCCGGCAGAGGTCCGAACGACCTGCTGTAGCAGAGATCCGTCCGACCAACTTCATCGAATATCCGACCGACCCACTCCGGCAAAGGTCCGAACGACCCGCTGTAGCAGAGGTCCGTCCGACCCACTTTATCTAAGGTCCAACCGATCCACTCCGGCAGAGGTCCGAATGACCCGCTGTAGCAGAGGTCCGTCCGACCCACTTTCAGCGGGACCTAGCCTGAAGGCCCCAGAAATCTCTTCTAGCTGGTACCAGAATTCTGTTATAATAGACCTCATGACGTGGCCGCATCCTGATACCACCTGGCCACTACCCTGATTTGTCCAGGGGCAAATCGGACATTTCCAGCTCAGCTTCTAACAGAATTTGGCAGTATTCCGTGCCTATATAAGTAAACTGGGAGATTTTGGACGGTAATCACAAGGACTCTTTCCCTCTCCACGAGCTCATCTTCTACTTTGATTCCTCTATTCTGTTGCTCTCAAGCTCCCGCTAACTTAAGCATCAGAGTGTCCCCCGCCAGAATGCCACCGGCCCTTGGAAACTTTTTTGCAGGAACCGGGAGAGGAGCGCTCTAGCCAAAGTCGACCGAACCCAATCCGGAAGAAGTTGCAGCAATAGATCGATGCTAGAGGAAGGGCTTTTGAACCTTCGTTCCTGTCTTCCCTTCTCTAAAAGGAGGAATCCACCCATTAAAAAGAGTAATGGCAAAGGGAAGAGCCCAGAATACCTCCGCCAGGAGAGGTCACTCCCCGTCCAGGTCGGAAGGACCTCTCAGGGAGAATGATGTCACCGAGCCCACCATTACTCTGGGACAACAGTAGTTCCAGACCCTTATGAACCATATTGACACCCTTGCTGCCACGGTTCAGAACCTCCAGGACACCACTAACAACCAGCAACAGCCGCCTGCGGTGTCTCGCACCAACTACCAACCTGCTATTGAGGAAAGTCGACGGTGTGAAGTCCCTCATCCCCACATGCTGCTCCAGAGCCTCGAAGGTCCCAGAGGGCTCATGTCGATAGGAAGAGAGTGAGGTCCGCCTCACCCTCCTCCGCTGACTCAGTCCCCGACGGTGACCAGCACTGCAGCGAGTCCCCAAAAGATTACACCAGCAAACTCCAGCACATGGAGAAGCATATCGCTGTGCTGGTCGATCGGTAAAAAGCCAACGAGGGGGAGGCATACGACTCTTACCCGCCTTTTTCTCCTAAGATCATGGGGGAACCTATCCCTCGCTATTTCAAAATTTCATAGGTGGACCCCTACGATGGCACCACCGACCTGCTTGACTATCTGGGCACCTACAAAGTTCACATGATGGTGCAAGGCACCTCCGATGCCCTCCACTGCATCGCCTTCCTTGCGACCCTCAAGAAGGCGGCTCGGATGTGGTTCTCCGCTATCCGGTCATGTACGATCCACTCCTTTTCCCAGCTTGAAAAACTCTTGCTCTCCCATTTAGGACCTGCAGTCGGGCACCGAGGAACACTGACTGCCTCTTCCACGTGCTATAAAAGGAAGAAGAGACTCTCCGGGACTACATAACCCGATTCAACTCAGCGACCATGGAGATCTCGGACCTCAATGAAGATGTGGCTATGTTGGCCTTCAAGAGAGGGTTGCGCTTGTCCAAGCTCACATTCTCCCTGGACAAGAAGTTCTCGACAAGCTATTCCGACCTGCTGGCTCGGGCACAGAAGTACGCCCTGGCGGAAGAGCAAGCGATGAACCGACGCCAAGCTGAAGGGAGGCCGGCTCCCAAGAAGCAGAGCGACAAGGCTCCCAAAGTCTGACCTTCAAGCGATGGCAACAATTTGACCTGACGCCGCAGTCCAAAGTCGAAGGACTTTCCTAGGAGGTTCGAATCCTATGCGCCCCTCTCCCTTCCGAGGAAGAAGATTCTCATAAAAATTGAGAATGAGACCTTCCTGCAAAGGCCTCGTCGATGAGGAGCCCTTCCGCATCCAGGAATAGAGACAAATACTACGGTTCCACCAGGATCATGGATACAATACTGAAGACTGCCTCTAGCTGAAGGATGTAATTGAAGACCTCATCAGAAGGGGGTACCTGCACAAGTATGTCCGATCCCAGAGAAATTGGGCTGAGGCTTCGATTGCCAGAGATCCCCCGGAGGAGGTGGAGCTTCCAATCAGTATCCGACGACAGAAATATTGGCATGCTACACCATCGGTTCGATTGGAGATACGAGGAAGACCAGGACATTATGAAAAGGTCTAGGTGTTCTAATGTAATTAACTTCTCCGACGAAGACCTCCAAGAATCTCACATCTCTGGGAATGATCCCGTAGTTGTGTCGGCAGTGATTGCCAATTATGATGTAAAGAGGATCCTTATTGATAATGGAAGCTCCACGAAAGTGTTGTTATATGATGCCTTTGTCAGAATGAACTTGTCCAGGTCAAGGCTGCAAGAATCCCCTATGTCGTTGATAGACTTCAGGGAAAACTCTGTCGGAGTGGAGGGAGAGATAACTCTGCCCGTGACCATCGGGACAGAGCCTTACCAGAAAACTCTTCCCATCAGCTTTGTGGTCGTACGTATGACTTCGGCTTACAATGCCATATTGGACCGACCGATCCTTAACAAGTTCCGAGCCATCGTCTCCACCTACCACTTGCTGGCAAAATTCTGACTCGTAATGGGGTTGGAGTTATGAGGGGGGACCGCAGGATGGCTAGACAATGCTTGACCATCCATAACAAGCAATCGGAAGATTGCTCCCCTCTGAAGCAACTTGACCCAAGGGCCGAAGCCGACTGTTGTGGACAACCGATTGAAAAGATCCTATTCGTACCCCTTCGAGAAGACGATCCCACCAGGGTCCTACAGATTAGAAGTATACTTAGTGAAAAGGTCAAGTCAGAGTTGATCGGTTTTCTGCGGGACAATGCCGATGTCTTTGCTTGGTTAACGTCGGACATGACATCATCCCGCCGGAATCATAACCCACCAACTCAAGGTGGATCTAACTTATAAGCCTGTTAGATAGAAGAAGAGGAGCTTTGTTCCTGAAAGGCAGAGGACAATTGACGAGGAGGTCAAGAAGCTCTCTGATGCCAGCTTCATTAGAGAGGCCCACTACCCTGACTGGTTGGCAAATGTTGTAATGGTAAAAAAAGCTAATGAAAAGTAGAGGATATGTGTGGACTACATCGACCTCAACAAGGCTTATTCGAAGGACAGCTTTCCTGTGCCAAAGATTGACCAACTGGTGGATGCCATGACCGGTCACAAGCTTTTGAGCTTCATGGACACCTTCTCCGACTACAACCAAATCAAGATGCATATGAAAGATGAGAAGAAGATAGCATTTATCACCGATAAAGGACCGTACTGCTACAAGATGATGCCCTTTGACCTGAAGAACGTCGATGCAACTTTCCAAAGATTGATCAACCGGGTCTTCGAAAGGCAACTTGGAAGAAATATGGAAGCGTATGTTGATGACATGATAGTCAAAAGCATCCATAGAGCCGACCACATCAGAGACTTGTAGGAATCCTTTGATGCCTTGAGGCGTCATCGGATGAAGCTGAATCCTGCCAAGTGTACCTTTGGGGTGACCTCCGAGAAATTCCTTGGCTTTCTGGTCACACAAAGAGGAATTGAGGTCAACCCAGACAAAATCAAAGCTGCCATTGATATGGGGCATCCGACCAACAAGAAGCAGGTATAGGAACTTACAGGCCGAATACCCTCTCTCATCTGCTTCATTTCCCGGTCGGTTGAAAAGAGCCTCCCTTTCTTCAAGACTTTGTGACGGTCGGATCGCTTCCAATGGACCGACGAGTATCGGTTAGCCTTCGAAGCACTGAAGGCTTATCTGAAGAACCCTCCTTTGCTTGCTAAGCCGATGGAGGAAGAACCCCTGTACCTGTACCTGTCGGCATCGGACGAGGCGGTGAGCTCCGTCCTCGTTCGAGTAAGAGAAAATAACCAACAAAGGCCTGTCTACTATATTAGCAAAGTTCTCCATGACACCAAAACAATATATCCCAAAATGCAGAAACTTGTTTACTCCTTGATCATAGTAGCCAAGCGACTACGGCCTTACTTCCAAGCTCATCCGATTGTCGTCCTGTCTGACCAACCTCTCAAGGCGATCCTCAGGAGGCCAGATACATCCAGTTGGTTGGCTAAGTGGGCCGTCAAGCTTGGCGAATTTGATATATTTTTTCAACCTCGGTTGGCCATGAAGGCTCAGGTAATTGCTGACTTCATTGCAGAGTGCACCTGGAGACAGGAGGCACCCTCACAAATAGTCGACACGCCTGAGGATGATAACATGGAAAAAGTAGAGCTAGCCTGACTCTTCATGTGGACGGAATGTCTAACCTTGCAGGCTGCAGAGCTGGCCTAATCCTGGCCGACCCCGACGGACAAAGCTTGGAGTATACTTTACACTTTGCATTTCAGGTGTCAAATAACCAAGCAGAATATGAAGCCCTCATTACAGGACTGAGAATAGCCAATGAGCTGGGCATCAGTCGAATCAGGCCCTTCTCCGACTCCCAACTGGTGGTGAACCAAGTGAAAGGAGTTCGAGATGAAAGATCCGACCTTGGCCAAATACTTAGCAAGGTACAAAACCTCATGACTTGGCTCAGGTTTTTCAAAATTTTTCATATACCTCGATTGCAGAACTCCCGGGTGGACGTGTTATCACGATTGGCTACGGCCGTCACCAACACCTCCGACCGGACCTTCATGGAGTACTTGTAGCGACTAAGTATTGCTGAAGAAATGGCAGAAGTCCACCAAGTAGAGCATGAAGCCTCTTGGATGGACCCCATTCTAGCATTTCTCACCAGCGAAACCTGCCGGAAGACAGAGCCGAAGCTAAGCACATATGATGGATGGCCTCAAAGTATGTTATCCTTGACGGCACTCTTTACAAACGGTCATTCACGCAATCATTGTTGAAGTGCTTGGGGCCACCTGATGTCGATTACGCACTCAGAGAAGTGCATGATGGCATTTGCGGCGACCACCTTGGAGGAAGATCACTAGCTTACAAAATCATCCGACAGGGATATTACTGGTCGACCATCAAGAGGGACGCGTCGGACTTTGTCAAAAAGTACGACACGTGTCAAATATACTCCAACATTCAAAGGCGGCCGGCTAGTCAGCTGACCCCACTCACCGCCCCCTGGTCGTTCGCATAGTGGGGAATGGATATTCTTGGATCGTTCCCTCCTGTCTTTGGACAATAAAAATTTTTGATTATCGCCATCGACTACTTCACCAAATGGATAGAAGTTGAGCCGCTGGCACATATTACAGAGGCCAAAGTGGAGAAATTTGTTCGGAATTGCATCATCTTCCGGCTCGGCATACCACAGACCATCATCACAGACAACGGGAGGTAGTTCGACAATCCCAGGTTTAGAAAATTCTGCCAGCAATATCACATTTTTCATCGGCTAACCTCAATCAGCCATCCTCAGTCCAATGTAGAAGCCAAAGTCACCAATGAACGATCCTACACGAATTGAAGACCTGACTGAACGATGCCAAGGGACTTTGGGTAGAAAAGCTTCACTCAGTGCTCTGGGCCTATCGGACGACCTCCCGAACAGTGACTGTGGAGACTCCATTCAATCTGACTTACAGAAGTGAAGCAGTCATCCCTGTAGAAGTTTCCTTACAATCCTTGTAGATTGATCACTTCGCCGAACCGACCAACTCATAACAAAGGAGGGCTGATCTAGATTTACTTGAAGAAACCAGACTCCATGCGAGTTTAAAGATGGCGGTGTACCGTCAGAAGGTGCCAAGTACTACAACTCTCGAGTCAAGGCTCAAACCTTCCGGGTCGGGGACCTGGTTTGCAAAGGACGAAAGTCTTAAGGCCGACCGAGCAAGGAAAACTCTCTCCCAACTGGGAGGGCCCTTATCAAATGATTGAAGTGATCCAAGCTGGAACTTACCGACTCGAGCATCTGGACGGACGGCAAGTGGCGTGCCCGTGGAATGTAGACAACCTTCGCTAATACTATCAATAAAGGCCACAACTTCTTCTAAGGAAGCCCACTTCTGAAAGTCTGACCCCAGTCGGCAGAGGCTCTAGGACAGCTCACTTCCGAAAGTCTGACTCCGATCAGCAGAGGCTCGATGACAGCCCACTTTCGAAAGTCCGACTCCGATCGGCAGAGGCTCTAGGACAACTCACTTCCGAAAGTCCGACCCCGGTCGACAGAGGCTTTAGGGCAGCCCATTTCCAAAAGTCTAACCCAGTCGGTAGAGGCTCTAAGACAGCCTACTTCCGAAAGTCCGACTCTGGTAGGTAGAGGCTCTAGGGCAGCCCACTTCCGAAAGTCCGACCCCGGTCGGCAGAGGCTTTAGGGCAGCCCATTTCTGAAAGTCCGACCTCTGTCGGTAGAGGCTCTAAGGCAGCCCACTTTCGAAAGTCCGACCCCGATTGGCAGAGGCTCTAGGACAGCCCACTTTCAAAAGTCCGACCCCGGTCGGCAGAGGCTCTAGGGCAGCCCACTTCCGAAAGTCTGACTCCGGTCGACAGAGGCTCTAAGGCAACCTACTTCAGAAAGTTCAACTTCGTTCGGCAGGGGCTTTCAGACAGCCAACTTGAAGGTCCGATCTTGCTCAGAAAATACTACTTGGAACCCTTAAGTGCTTGGAAGATTGCCCTACGAACGGCTGAGTCCAAGGTTTTCTCAGAAATACTTCCAAGAAAGAAGGAAGTTCAGGCTGAAGCCGATGGACCAACACTTAGAAAAATTTTTAAGGGTTTGGGTTCGGACTGGGCAACCATTCAATGTTTACTTTGAAGAACTTGTGTTCAAATTAAGCCGACTGTCCAACACTTAGAAACATTTTTGATAGAAACAAGTTTCGGTCAATCTGACCGACCCCACATTCACAGAGGATGTATCAAAAGAAAGAGAAAAAGGTGGATTCGGACGAAGCCGACCGCTCCATATCCAAAGAAGCACACATCAAAGACATACATCTGAAAAAGAAGAAACTTTATTAGTTAACAAAATGTTTAATACAAAAGAGGGCAGTTGTTATAATTAGTCAGCCTTGCCCGGCGGGTACAAAGAGAAATTGGATGGAAGGGTTTCGGCTTCGGCTTCCCCCACCATGTCCGAAATCCCGGTCGAAACCCTCGATGGACCTGCTTCAGGAGGAGCTTGGGCATCAGCCCCACCATCGGTCGCACTCCTCTCTCTCTCTCTCGACTGGCTGGCTCAGCTGGGCGACGGACATATCAAGTTCTGGGAAGATCTCGGCTACCTTCTTTAAGAAGTCGTCGTAGTCGTTCGTATAGAAATCCAACGTAGCCTCTTTTACCTCGTCAATGAAGTCCGCAGAAGCCTTGTACTCTGCTACGGCATCACAAATCTGTTCTGCCGCCAGCACCTTAGCCTCGCTCAGCTGGCTCATCCACTTCGCTGCCACCACCTGGTCGGCCGGAGCCCTCCTGTCGGCTTCGGCGGACCGCTCTTTTTCCTCCTTCAGCCACCGAACAAGAGAACTGACCTTCGCCTTCTTCTTCTTCTTCAGCCTAGCCTCCCGCTTGGCCAGCTGAGTCCGCAGGTCCCTTGTCTCCTCCTTCGATGACTCGGCTTCAGCCTGGCCAGCCAACAGCCTCTCCTCCATGGCCTTCTACGATGCCTCCATCACCGCTCGGCCGCCTCTGACTCCTGGACCTTTTTGGCTATTGCTTTGGTCACAAAGAGTAGCTGACCTAGGCCGTCGTCTATTAAGGAGATCCCGTGGAGAAGCTGCAAGCAAGAGGCTGAGTTAGTCATATACAAGATAAATGGGAAGGAAAGGATGAGGGTGTGGAATCGGTGTCTTACCCTCATGAGGTCATGATAAGAATCCTTCGCCACGTTGCTCAAGTTCCGCCAACTCGACTCCTCCCAGTCGGCGTCCATCATTGCCTCTCTGAGCAGGCCCCGCACCTGCGTTGCATCGTGGAGGGCGTGCCAGTGCTGATGTGATTCTTGGCAGACTCCTTCGGCCACCTCCTTCCCCTTGTCCATAGGGGGGACTGCATCCGTCGACTCGGCGGGTGGTGGTGCTAGAGCCGTCACTGCATCGGACAGCTCCGGCTACTCCTACTCCAGTCGGGCGACTGACTGCCCAACGGGAGTTGAAGACCCCGACGCCTTCGCTACCAATCGCTCCGACAAAGGGACATCATCCTCGTCGGAGTCCATAGTTACGACAGGTGCGGGCTGCTCCTCAGCCCCCCTCCTCTTCGGCCCTTCTGCAGTCGGCGCCGCGTTCTGAGCGGCCCTCTTCCTCACTACCCATTGGACCACCCTGGCTTTGTCAACCTTCATCCTTTCTCCTATTTCAAGGAAAGACTAGGGTGAGTGAAGAGAAGGAAGGCAGCAAAATCAACAGAATAAATATGAAAAGAGAGGTCGGTCAACGGTGGCAGCCCCCTTTGTCCTACCAAGGATTCTGTGGCCGCTAACCCCTGCCTGATGAAGGGCATCTTCCCAAAGCAATTCATACACCATGGTAGGGCTGACCCCTTCTATGTCGCTAAAGCTGGCCTGGTCGGCCATCAGTACCACCCTTCCTTCGCTGGTTCTCGACCTCGGTTCCCTCCACAATGGCTCAAAACCCCAAGCTGGAGACTATCTACAAAAAAGAACTTGGCCTTCTACCCGTGGATGGCTGATGGGAGGCCCCCTAATATCCTTTGGCCAGGGTAGGGACTAAACATCCACCACTCCTGGCTCCTAAAATCTTTCTTCAAAATAAAAAAGTTGGCGAAAAGGAAATTCTGGGTTCGATCCCGGCTCTGTGGCACAGGACCATAAAGCAGTTGATCGCCCGAATGTTATTCGGGGTCAGCTGCGCGGGGGTTACCCTATAAAAATTGAAGACCTCTACGAAAAAATTGCACAATGGAAACCTAAGGCCGGCCTTGAGGTGGTCTTCGTATATCGGAAGGTTTCCCGGCCCCAGTGGATTGTCCGCTCTCTCCCCTCTCTATCCGGGACCGTAAGATGCAGGGTTGAAGGTATGTTATACCTTACCCTGAGGTTTTCAACCCGTTCCCGGGTCATCTCCGATTGGATCTTGCTTGGGCATGATTCCCTATCTCTATGAACGGAACCATGGCCACCGGAAGCCATTTATATAAAGATGGAAAAAGGAAGGCAGGGACTAACCTGAGACTGGTTTCCTAGAAGATTGAAGGCGATGGAAGGGGGAGGTGCTCTCTTTCTCTCGTCGAACGTGATTGCAGCAAAAAATTCTTCCCAGGTACCCCGTGTTTCTTTTTATAGACCTTCGGAGAGCCACCTCCCCTCGTCCCTCGGGCGTCGCGACCCTTCTGTCAAACGGTATGACTCTCTATGCTGTAGAAATCAATGCAGTGAATGGGAGCAAGCAAATGGAGATCCGCGCAAATGCCAAATCAATGGTGAAGGGATTGCCCCGAATGCGGCATCAACCACTTAGATGTTGCTACGTCGCGTGGCTCGTCTTCGGAGCCCAATGGCCGAGCAGGCCAGGCTGGCCCTTTATCATTGCACCCCCATCGCATTAACTGCAACTCCCGCACCTCCAACGCGGGGTCGACACCTGTCCCCGATACTGATCATGGGAGATCTGAAGTGACCAGATGCGACACACCCAATCAAATTCGCGGTCATTTCAAGGACAAGCGCATTCAGCACAAGGATGGTGCCCTTGCCCTTCGAAGCCACGTGCCCTCCCGAAGGCCAAGGGCAGGGGGCAATTGTTATACCCAATCAGCTTTTTCCTGGGATCCGTCCGACCCACTTTATCGAAGGTCCGACCGACCCACTCCGGCAAGGGTCCGACCGACTCACTCCAGCAGAGGTCCGAATGACCCGCTGTAGCAGAGGTCCGTCCGACCCACTTCATCGAAGGTTCGACCGACCCACTCTGGCAGAGGTCCGAACGACCCACTGTAGCAGAGGTCCATCCGACCCACCTTCAGCAGGACCTAGTTTGAAGGCCCCAGAAGCCTCTTCCAGCTAGTACCAGAATCCTGTTACAACAGATCTCATGACGTGGCCGCGTCTTAATGCCACCTGGCCACTACCTTAATTCTTCGAGGGGCAAATCAGACATTCCGAGCTCAGCCCCTAACAGAATTTGGCAGTATTCCGCGCTTATATAAAGTAAACCGGGAGATTTTGGGCAGTAAACATAAGGACTCTTTTTCTCTCTACGAGCTCATCTTCTACTTTGATTCATTCATTCTGTTGCCCTCAAGCTCCCGCTAACTTAAGCATCAGAGTGTTTCCTGCCGGAACGCCATCGATCCTTGAAAACTTTTTTGCAGGAACAGGAAGATGAGCGCCCTAGCCAAAGTCGACCGAATCCGATCCGGAAAAAATTACAGCAACACTAATAGATAATAGATAGTGCTTTATATATATATATATATATATCTTGAGTGTTCATATGATTATGTATGTATGTATGCATGTATAGTTCATATCATCAATTGTATTGTATTTAATAACAAATATGGTCCATCTATAAAATTTACCAGGCATATATGCTGGATGTGATTTTAAATTAATAGAGTGGCTTATGGATTTTTTTTAATATTAGCTAATGTTCTATGTATGCAATTGTTGAAATCACGAGAGTCCCACATGCCAATCCCATCCTACATATCGGCCCTCCCTGCTCTCAAAACTCATTTCGGAGGGACACCGAGAGGGAGTGGGGGAAATGCCTCGCCTTGTAGGAATCCCACTTCTTACTCGATCCACCGGCGCCGCGACCATCACCAGATCTGCCACCGCGCGAGTTCTGCTCACCGCCTTCATCATCCTTCTCGTCTTCTACCTCACTATCTGTCCCCCCTCCAAATCCACCTACCACTCCCTCTTCCTCTCCTTGTCCGACAACGCCACCGCTGCCCGCCACCTCTTAGCCCTCACCCGCCGCCCCCACGTCGCCGGCACCTCGGCCAACGCCGCTGTCGCCGCCTACGTCCTTGCCTCCCTTTCCTCTTCTTCGCTTCCTTCCCACTTTGTCTCATACGACGTCTTCCTCAACTACCCCCTCCGCCGCTCCCTCATCCTCTCACCCTCCCCGCCTCCGTCCCCGGCCCCACCCTCGCCTTCGACCTCGTCCAGGAGATCTACCCCGGCGATCCCTATGCCGACGTGGCGGCGGAGGTGCTCCCCACCTTCCACGCCTATGCCCGCTCCGGCGCCGCCGCCGGCCCGGCTGCCTACGCCAACTACGGCCGCCTGGAGGACTTTGCCGCCCTGAGAGCCGCGGGCGTGAACGTCACCGCGGCGGTGGTCCTTGCGAGGTACGGTAAGATATATCGTGGGGACATTATAAAGAACGCGGAGGACGCCGGGGCGGCGGCGGCGGTGGTGTTCACGGACGCCAAGGACTACGGCGGCGGCGGGCGGGGGCGGTTCCCGGAGGACCGGGGATGCCGGCGAGCGGCGTGCAGGTGGGAAGCACGTACCGCGGGCTTGGCGACCCGACGACCCCCGGGTGGGCGAGCGCCCGCGGGTGTGAGCGATGGAGTGCGGCGGAGGTTGCGGCGGGCGGGCTGATGCCGGGGATCCCATCGCTGCCGGTGTCGGCCCGGGACGGGGAGGCGATCCTGAGGACAATCGGGGGACAGGTGGCGGCCGATGATTGGCAGGGCGTCGAGGGGGCTCCCCTATACCGGCTTGGGCCCGGTCCGGGGTTCCTCAACCTCACATACATTGTAAGTTGGAGTTTCAGTTGGGACCATCGGATTGATGGTGATCTCTGGGTTTCTTCTTCTACTGTATTATCGTTTTTTGGACTTGTTTGGCGGCATGTTTACCGAAATGTCACTGGTGGTCTCATCACTTATGGCATGGTTCTTTGATATGTTAGGGAAATGAAACACTGGCAACAATCCAAAATGTCTTTGCTGTGATCGAAGGGGAAGAAGAACCTGACCGGTAAGTTCTGTCCCTTGTGTTATTTTAATATGCCATCGTTATGGTTATTTGGAGTTAAAATTTATTTTTCTTGTAGTTCATTAAAGTAATATAACTTAAACAAAGTTCTGGATTCTCCGACTATTTGTTGTGGGTGGAGAGTATAAAATAATATGTAGGGACCCAAATGGTTAGTTCCAAATTTTAGTGTATGTTGGCAAAAAGTGTAAAACAGAAAGGAATAAGTAGCATGGGAGGACTTATCTAATTAATATTTCAATTAGATTGAGATGCTCCCTAGATGGTGGAAAGAGCACGAACAAAGAAAAAAAATAATTCAGCAACATTTATGAAAAGTGCATTCATGCATTTGTCAGGTAAAACAGAAGAGATTTGAGGTTTTGGAGTAACGTGGTCCAAGCTTTATTGGAATTTGAAAATGAATCTTATGGTTGGGCTTAATAGCAGAGCATGTTTAATGATCTAAAGAGAATTTGATGGCCAGTTGACAGAATTTGGATGATTTTGATCCATATCCCTGTCAAAATGTTCAGTGTGGTTTTGTGGTTGAGCACTTGCTTTGGGCTGCTAAGATCATTGGACTATGTAGTCTGATTAACCTTTTTAATGGGTCGATTTGCTAGCTGAACAATTTGACAGATAACTGTTGGAGTGGGAAATGATTATCCATGTTTGAGGAGCTAAGGGTACCCTGAAAAATTAGCGGAGGTTAAAGAGATCAAGTTTGGTATGCTCATTTTATGAGATTTATGAAGTTCTGCAAAGAATTTCCTTTGACTAATCATTCATTATCCTTCACAGATTTTCATGTGGAATAGCAAATGAGCATATGAGATCAAACCGGTGATATCGTTGTTTCTTGATACATATAGGATGAAAAAAGCAACTCTGGATGCAAAGTACCTGGTTTAAAACTTGCAGTTAGACATAAAATGGTAATAAGGTTCCTTATGCTGTAAGTTTCCTGTCAATAAAATCCACAGGTTCCTGGTGATAAACTGTTGAAGTTATGTGTAATTTTTTGGAGTGTGGACACATAAAAGCAGTGACCATACAACAAATTTTCAGCCCTTATGATGCAATAATAGCTAGTGTAAAATAAAGTTTGCTATACTAGTTGATACCATACCATATTGATGCTTAATCATTATGCAGTCTCGTATTGTGCTAACACTTGGTACAACTCACCATCTCATATCGTACTGTGTACCAATAGTAATAGTGTGGTACCGTACGAGGTCCAATATTGCGATGGCAAATCTTGGTTTAAAACTTATAGAAATCATGGCATAGGACTATAATCTTGGTTTTAAACTTATAGAAATCATGGCATAGGACTATAATCTTGGTTTAAAACTTATAGAAATCATAGCATAGGACTATTGTGGTTCCATATGATTCTTGGAGTATGGATGTGTACAGGTGGTGACTATTAGACTATACAATAGATCTTCAGCCCTTTGGATACTTGGTGAAAGTGAAGATGATCTAGATCATGGATTACGAATTTTAAAGAGGAGCCTAGCTTTCATTTGATTTCCTTTCCCCCTTGTTTCGTGAGTTCGGCACATTGTAGAATTGATTGATTGTTCAGCTGATGATAGGAATGTAAGTCTTTGAAAGTTTTTAGAAGAGATTGACTCCTAATCAATTCAGCCACTGTGTTGGTTAAACTGAGGGTATAGAACCAATATACTAGCACTATGACGTCATTTTCTTCAATAGCAAGGGGCCATTATTGACAAGTAACACAATCCGCCTCCCCACTCATTATTAAATAAAAAAAAACTCTCTTTCTCTAACTTAAGGGCCCAGGAAGTTTTGTAAAATACTCTCTCTCCCTCTCTAACTTAAGGACCTAGGAGGTTTTAGTCTAGCCGTCATAATATTTTTACATTGTGAAGTTTATTGAAAAGAGGGCATGATGCCATGACTTTTGTCTTGGAGTTTTTGTGGACCAACCCTTGTTTTAATTTTGTGATGCATTCTCAATAAAATTTGAAGAGACATCTCTCCCATGTTGACATGTTCTTTACTGGAAATGATAATTCCTTGAGCATATGCTATGTCTCCCAGGTTTCTTATACTTTTATCTGATTAATACTTAGTGATCTAGGAGGATTACGAAACTTGATATGAACCACTTTAGTCATTGTGAGTAGGGTTGGATAGAATCCAAGAACGAGATCTGGGAAGCCTAATTGTATACCAAATTTTGATGGTCATCACTTGGTCATATGATGTCTAGTTGAAATGATCTTGTTTTCTTTAATTATGTAACCTTTCGAGGCCTGTGATGTGGAATTGCCCTTTGAGGGGGGCCACACAATTAGTGCAAATTCTATCATTTGAGCTTTAAAATAGGTTGGTCAAATCAAAATTTTTTGAAATTCTTTGATCGAACGTATTTTTTAATCTAGGAAGAATTAGAGCGATTGAAGGCAAAGTGATGTAGGAGTCGAGATCTATATGTTATAGAATTTTAATTTTTTAATATTTATTTCTATTAATCATGTTTTTTTTTGAAAAGCTAATCCATTTAAACAAGAAGATGAATTCGGTTCGAATTGTAAAAGGACGGATCTTATTATTATAAATAGAGGCCATGTACCTCAGTTTTTGAATAATTAATGAAAGAAAAAAAAATCTAAATCCTACTTTCGTCAATTTTTTCATCTTTTTCTAAATTTTTTAAAGAGATTTGAGTTGAGTTGGTTAAAGAAATTCTTCGTTCTGTCCAATTGGATCAAGTTGATATCAAAGCTTTGGTTTTCTACATTTGTAGGGGCTTGAATTGATAGTTTAGATGTGCAAATGTACAACCTATTTGCATCGAAGGATAAAGGCAAGTATGGATGTTAGTTCTATCTCAATAGATGATGAGATGAAAGGACATTGTTTATAATTAAAGGAGACGATTGCCCAACTCATTGGAATTGTGCCTCGATTGATGGCTCATTCAATGCAAGTACTATCAACTCTTAGGTTGCATTTGGTAGCAGGCAATCCATTCAAATTATTGATAATTTAATGGAGCCCCATCACATAACTGTGTTTGGTATATTTTTTATGATGGTAATCTATTCTGTCTAGTAATCTGGATTGCTTTCCAAGAGATAATCTAGATTATCTCTATGAGGGGTGGTAATCCAAATTACCACCTTCCAGGTAATCTACATTATCAAATTACCCTTCCCTTCTTCCTTCCTCTTCCTTCCATATAATATAATATAATATAATATAATATAGTTAATATTTTATAATAATATGATAAATATATTATATTATATAATTTAATTCATTTAATATATTAAATTAAATATATATTATATTATATTTAATAATATAGTATGTGAATTTAATATACTATTTAATTTATTTAAATAATATATAAATACATCTTCTACTTAATATATAAATTTTTATATTAAATTTATTTAATATAAAAAATATTTTTAGTTTTTATATATTTGTTAATATAAAATATAAAAAATATATTTTATAAATAAGATATAGATTTGATTTAGAGATATTTTAGAAATTTGATTTTACATTATACAAATTATCGTACAAAATTATTGCATGTACCAAATACAGTAATCCACATTACCTATAATTAATATTGTTGGCAATCCACGTTACTGGCAATCAACATTATCTTTCAAAATTGCCTGGCAATGCACTAAACACAACCTTATAGCGAAGTTGTCTTCCATATCTATAGATAAAGATCTATCATCTAATGAGGAGAATGAACAACCTAGGAACTCAAAATCCCCCTTTTTAGCCTTTTAAAGTCAAAAGCTCAAATCAAGATCCTTGCATATGATGAAGCTATCAATGCAGAGAAGTTGGATAATTGGCTTCACTAGTTAGAGATCTCTTCACTATCTATGAAAACTTTAATGTATGAAGGTAGTTTTTGCTAGCTTCAAGCCTTCCTATTGGAATTCGTAGATGAGGAACAATGATATCTTTAATTGATATGGGGCAAATTTAAGGGTCTAATTAAGAAACAATTTTATTCAATCGTCCACAATAAGGATTGATGGATTAAGTGGCAATACCTGCAGTAGATGCACGATTAATTTGCATAGGACGATACTAACGAGTTCCACAAGCAATCCATCTCACTTGGAATTTTTTATCAATGATCATGCAGTCTTTATGAAATATGTCGAAAGTCTCCATGAAAGCATTCGAAAGGAGTCAAAACTCCTCAAAGTTGAAAAATTGGTGAAACTAGTGTGAAGGCTACGGGGATTGAAGAGAAGAATTGATCATAAGAAAAAGAGGATGTTAAGTTTAATAAAGATGGTAGAAAACCTAACCGGAAGGGAGAGCAGAGCAACAAGCATGCCAACATGACTTAGAAAAATTATTGCTACTATTGTAGCATCTACGGACACATCAATAATTGTTGGAAGCTTCATCTCGAGTTGCTGCCGAAGAGGTGAAATTCGAAAGATGAGGATTCTAAGAAGAAAGGGAATGTGGTCTTCAATGTGTCATATTGAAGAGCTGCCTGAGCTTGAGCAAGAAGATTCAAAATTGAGTTTGAAGATAAGGAAATCTAAGACAACAATTGAGACAAACCCAGAGATGCGAGAGGAACTCTTCTACTTGAAGTTCCAGATAAAATAGAGCATCAATAGGGCTATTGTAGATTCTAGAGATCAGAAAAATCTCATCTTTGAAAGCTTGATCTAGAAACTAAGGTTGCAGACCAAGCCCCATCCATATCCTTACCCTCGAGTGGATTTAGAAAATGTCAAGTTGAAGGTCACCAAGCAATATACTTTCAAATTCGCAATAGCTAAGAGGTACATTGTTGAGATAACATATAAAGTAGTTTCTTTGAATATATGCCATATCTTCCTTGAGAGCCTATATCTATGGGATTGAAATGTAGTCTTCCAGAGACAGTAAAGAAAGTATCGACTTGTAAATGATAGGAAGTAGTTCATGATCAATATTTTCATAATACAAGAAATATAGACCTTCCAATCACTGTCTACAAGAAAATATAGACCTTCCAATCACTGTCCAGATGAAGTAGCTAGTTAATTCTTGTAATAAATTCATGATGATGATACAAGAAGCCGATACTACTTATGAGAAGCCAAACTCTTGCCTTATAGCTTTACCGATTGATTGATCAAATTGAGGAGCAGTTGTCATTATCGTCATCACTAATGAGGAAAGATGGCAGTGAGTTATCCTACCACGAAGTCTAGATGTGGTAGTGGGATGAGTTGTTCGTTAAGATCTGAAAGCAAGGAAGACCAAGGCTAGAAACCATCTCTAAGCAAAGTTAAGTGGTTCAATCGTGAGAAGGGAAAGTAGATGTTTCTTTACCTTTAATTTTGATTTAGTAAGAGCTAAATCCTTTGAATAGGGAGAGCCCTGATCTAAGAGGATCACTAGACTCAATGTGGACCATTTTGGCCATTATGAGTAGGGTTGGATAGGATTCAGGAGCAAGATTCACCACATCGTAAAGCTGAATCGCATGCCAAACTATTGGAGGCCATAACTTGGTCATACGATACTCGATTAAGATGATCTTTTTTTTAAAAAAATAGATAACTTTTTAAGATCCACAACTTGTTGCTAGCAATCGGATCCAAATTCCTTATTCAGAAAGTCTTGGATCAGGCGTATCTTCCAATTTAGAAAGAATTATGCAAAGCGATATAAGACAAAGTTAATGTAAGAATCAAGATTTACCTTCCATATGATTTTAATTTTTTTTATATTTATTTTTATTAATCATATCTATTTTTTGAAAGTTGGTCCTATTCGAGCTAGGAGAGAAATCTGACCTGAATTATATAAGGATAGATCTCATTATTATAAATAAAGCTATGTATTTCCATTTCTGAATCATCAACAAAAGAAAAGAGGATCTAAACCCTACTTTCATCAATTTTTCCATCGTTTCCTAAATTTCTTTTGAGAGATGCAAGTTGAACGATTTTAGAAAATTATTCTCTCTTGAACCGGATCTTTTAGTAATCTCTATATCCAAGGTTTGCTAAACCATCTCAAACTGCTTGGTTTGGTGCATGGAAAATCATACCAATGGCCGACTGGGATGGTTTCAGTGTGAAAATGGAACACCAGTGAGGAGGGAGAAGAAAGAGAAGGGTGAGAGGAAAGGAGGGGAAAGGCCGAAGAGGCCATCGGAGATTGCTGGAGGCCTGTTGAGGCCTTCAAAGCTCTGCCCTTTTTCGTAGAGAGGAAAATAAAGGGGGAGGGAGAGGAATGGAAGGATCTCAAAGGGCAGAGAGGCTGGTAGTGGCTACTAGAGGGTCATGGTGGCCCCTAGAGAGCGAATCTTCCTCCCCACCTTTATCGAATCGAAATAGGGACGGCCATCCCTATTTCGATTGCAATTTCTTTTATCGCAATCTACAGTGAAGTTGGCAACCTTCGCGGCCCTTTAGCCACCATCACTAGCCTCCCCACCCTCTCACACTACTCTCTCCCTTTCTCTCTCTTTTGGTTTAGAGTTTCCTGCTGCTCTAGTCATTTGAGGGCCTTCGTAACCCTCCAGTGGCCATCACCGATCCGCCATCTCCCTCTTCTTTTCTCTCGCTTTCCCCTGCTCTCTCTCTCCAGTTCTCCCTCTCCCTCGCTTTTTTTGCCATGTCGGTTCAGACTTGGTATGGAATGGTATAGGAGCATACCGAACCATACTGCCAGCCAATTGGCACTGGGTCCGGTTCTAGCATGGCAAACTTTATTTATATTCTTTTATTTAGTTTTACATCCGAAATCATTATAGGCCTTCTTAAAAAAATTAATTTCTCAATTTCATGAAAATTATCTCCAGATTGAATTTTTGAACCATTTATTATTGTTAATGGCGTTAATGTATTCCTCATATGATCTGTCTGGCTACTTAAGTTGTTGTAGTTTTGCTAGAATAAGCCCTTAAATATGCATATTTGTCTCATTTTTCAAATCTGTCTCTCAATTCTTAACCTAGTAAGAGATCGATAATTTAAGCTCTTTTTTTCCCTGCAAAACCCTTGAGGAAACTCATAAATATTTCTGTCTAACAATATGAAGGTCTTATTTAAAATCTTATTTCTAATCTTTTATAGGCTCAATTCCTATTTTACTCCCTCTGCAGATCATTCTAAAGTCTAACCAGCATACAGGGGAGTTTCCTGGTTATGATTGAAAATGACAGAGATGTGCCCTGCCCATTGTTATTTATGTGACAAGTATCTGCTGTCTTTGATGTATAATATGAGCATGTTGTCATTCATAAAATTGATGTGTAGCCATCTATTATCACAATTTAATATAACACTCATTAATTGTATGTATGCATGCATGAAGGCATGAAGTTTTGCATGTATGTTTGTGCCTGTGACAGATAGAACTTTTTTTTATAACCATGATATTGTTTATGCATGGGTGGCTTATATCTGAGCTATAACCCTTCTATTTCTTCTTATTTGTCTTTGTCATCGTCTTCTTTTTGACAATAGCGTTGTTTGATCCTTCCTAAAAGGATATATTATTTACCTAGAGTTCTGCAAAACAGTTCGAAGGGTATGTTTGTTATTTTTATCCTTCAAACTAGCACATATGGATTACAGCAATGAAAGTCAATGTATTTTAGCATCATCTGGTGATACCTGCAGGTATGTTCTCCTAGGTAACCATCGTGATGCATGGACGTTTGGAGCAGTTGACCCCAATAGCGGAACTGCAGCTTTGCTTGAGGTAACTCTTATCTAGAAGCCTTTTACAGTCATACTTCATCCAAAAGCCGTATCAGGTTCAGTTAAATAATCTCAGGATGAATCATCACCTCATTTTGCTGATTAATGTGTTGTTTTGACATATGGACATTCATGCATCTTGGTGACCAACTGATGATGCACATACGCTTGTTATCTAAATTCTTTTTTCTAGGTAGCTCAGAGGTTTGGGAAACTACAAAAGAGAGGATGGAGACCTCGACGAACCATTATTTTGTGTAATTGGGATGCAGAAGAGTACGGCTTGGTCTCTCTCTCTCTCTCTCTCTCTCACACACACACACACACACACACACATGCACACTCATACATGCAGTCACACATATTTGTAACATAACTGTTAACTTTATGTTCATCACTTCTGTGCTTTTCTGCAGATAGGATCAACAGAATGGGTTGAAGAGAACAGGGAGATGTTAACTTCAAGAGCTGTTGCTTATCTGAATGTTGATTGTGCAGTTTCTGGTCCTGGGTTCCATGCCTCTGCAACTCCACAACTTGATGAGCTGCTCAAACAAGCAAGTGAAAAGGTGTATGGCATTGTCATGTCCTGTCTTTTTTTTTGTTCTTTCTTTTTTTTTCCTGACTTAACAAACATAAAATCTAATTGCATCATAAAACTAGAACTTAGAATAGCATCAACATTCAAGAAACATTAGTTTAAGTAGACAGTGCATGGACAGTTCTAGATATGTGAGGAAATTTGTGCTTATGGTATGGGAGTCATGAGCCTTGATTAGGGGCGTGCATGGTTCAGTTTGGGTCAATTTGGGATCAATTTTCAAACAGAACTAATCTGAATCGGCTTTCTAAAACCGAAACCGAACCAATCACATAGAAAAACCGGTTCAAACCGAACTGCAAAAATCAGTTTGGTTTGGTTCATTTGGTTGTGGGCTATTGGACTTATGTCAAATAGGTAGTCATGGGATGGGCTAAATGGGCAGTTTATGAAATAGGCTAAATGGGCTAAATATAGAAGCAATAAGCTGATGGGGCTAGGATAAAGTATAAGTTAACAAGTGGTGGTTGATGTAATATATATATACATAATATCCATGGTTCTATTTGGTTTAAATCAGGGTTTTCAAAATTGAAACCGAAACTGAACTGAATATGAAAAAACCTTATCCAAACTGAATCGAAATTAGTCATTTGGGTTGGTTTTGCTGTTTGATCGGTTTCCTTGCACACCCCTAATCTTGATAGTAGTAGTGTGTCTAAGCTGATGAATTTTAGACATCATCGCGAAAGGTTTTTTGTATTTATATCACCAGGCTTTGCTCTATGTAAAACTTTACAAGACTTGTTTTTTTTCTTGTTAAGGTTCAAGATCCAGACAATTCCTCTCAGACATTATATGAATCATGGATTGCATCTAATTATTCTTCAATGGTAAGTAGTTAAATTTGTTTCTTTGTTTCCATGCTCAAAGTTGTCTAAACTTTGATGTATTTACAAAGAAAATAATATTAAAATATATTTATTTTAGCTTTGATTCTTGATAACTGAACCAACTTTTCCCTTATTCCATCAAAGATTGGGAGATTAGGTGGTGGAGGAACGGATTTTGTAGCTTTTGTCCAACATGTTGGAGTTCCATCAGTTGACATGTTTTTTGGAGGAGGTAACTATCATCTTTCAAAATTATGAATCACATTTTTCTATCATTATCTCTTTCCATGACATGTTTTTTGAAAGAGGTAGGTACTAGCTAATTTTAGGCATGAGATCTAATGTCGTTAGGGGTGGCAATTTATGACCCGACCCATCAACTCGATTCGTGTTCGACCCGCCATAAACAAGTTTGGGTTTGAAATAAACGGGTTCGAGTCGTAAATGGATCAACCCGTTTAATAAACAGGTCGGGTTCATATTTTTTAGGCCTAACCTGTTTACCCTGTTTAACCCATTTAATATACGGGTCGGGTCGGGTTAAGTCGGGCTAGGTAAACAAGTTACCTGTTTATTAAACAAGTTGGGTTGGCTGTATTGAATAAATAGGTTATTCAATTATTAAACGGGTTAAACAAATCGGATTGAGTTGGGTTAGCAGGTTACCCGTTTAATAAACAGATTGAATGGGTCGGGTCGGGTTATTTGTTTATTAAATGGGTCAGGTTCAGTTTTTAAATTATAATCTATTTAATAAACAGATCGGGTTCAGGTTGAGGCTTTTCTGACCTGACCTGTATATGCCCGACCCGATCCGATTGCCATGCATATATGTGGTACACACCCACTCTCTTCCCCTCGATGTGAGAAATAACTTCCCCATACAACCCATGCATTTAAAGCTGCCTCGTGTGTTGATGTCTTCCCCTTCATGTGTTTTCTTTCTTTGCTTTAAAGAACACTCCCCAACCTTATGATTTATTCATGGTGTTTTAAAAAGTAGAACATGCAGCTGCATATGAAGCCGTATATGCATATGTGGCATGTAGAATGCACTGCATCTATGTAGTGCCCATATATGGTAGGCCACATATTGGGCCACATAATCAGTTTGCAGACCGCATATGTGGGTTGGCTGCATGCTGGCCATTTTTTGCAGATCCAAATGAGTGCTTATATGGGCTGGGGGTTTGAAACTAGGTTCAGCTGGCATATATAGTATACTTAAAAAGTTTCATTAGTATGCTGAAACTCGAACATGGACGTAACCTACAAATATAGTAACTATGACATTTTCCAAGAATATGCCATGGGACACATTGTTCATCTTATTAGAATTTTGTCCTCCACATTTATGTTTAATTCCAGACATGTCCTTCTATGTATAGTTTTTTTGGGAGGCTTAAGGTTTGGTGCCATGGGATTGGGTGGCTGAGATATCCTTGACTGGGCAACAACTAAGGGTGCAAATGAGCAAAGTAGCTCGTGAGTTGCTCGAGCTTTGCTTGAGTCCAAGCTTGACTCGACTTGACTATCTTTGAGCTCGAGTAGATCAAACAATTTTTAAGTCAAGTTTGGATAGCAAAATATTCAAGCTCAAAGACTCGTGAGCCTAGTCAAGTAAATATATTTTAATAATTTTATATTTTATTTATTATATTATTAATTTAATATTTAAAATATAATATTTATATTTTAATTTGATTTGATTTCTAAATTTTAACCATATTTTTTAATATTTAAATTCGAGCTCGAGTATAGCTCCATTAATATTTGAGTTAAGTCAAGTCGATCTTGAATGTTACTTCTTTTTTATCTAAGTCAAGTTCAAGCTTGAATATTAAAGCTTGAATGAGCTTGAGTTGAGTTTCAAGTTCAAGTTTTTTGAATTGAGTCGAGCTTGAGCTTCTAGCTACTTGACTTGGCTCGGCTTGATTGTAACCTTAGCTACAGCCTCACTTTGCCGCAGTTTTGTGTGTGTTCCCTTGGTGCTCAAAAGTTTAGCATGGTCCTCTTTGATAAGGCTTAGGCTCTCTATTCTGTTCATTGATTGGCTGGGATCAGTGTGATTCCTCTTCAATTGCTTCTTGTTGTTTTGCTTGTGTTTGCTGCAGTTTCCTTTGCTGTTTGTTCAGTTGAGCATCAGGCGTGCGACAAATTGTTTCACCCATTAGGATGGTGGGGTGGTGTCTAGAATTCTAGGTTAGGGTGGTGATTCTTTGATAAGAAGCTATGCTTGGCCCCATTGTTTCAGGGACGTGTTGTTTTTAGCAGCAGATTGGTCCAACCAATGCCATCATTTTGTTAGTGTGGGCGGATTTCAGTTATGGCTTCTAATTGAGCTCTGAATCTTCGAGCATCCATTGTTGGGCAAGCATTATATGCTGTGTTGGTTTTGTGAAGTAGTGCTGACCATCATGTGTTTGATGAATTTTCCCTTGTGTTCCAAGGGTTAGTGTAGACTGTTGGTGAGTATCTTTTGTTTGATGAAATGTTTCTTCCTCATTAAAATGGTTAACTATTTTTTGTTCGTTGCTAAAATTTGGGTTCAGTATGGATATGGCTTATTTTTGGTTTCCTAGGTTGAGCCTTGACTCGGTGCATGGAGCCATGTGCTGGCATGTAGAGGAGATAGAGAGGAACTAACCTTAACTCGCTGTGCTGAGCCGTGTGCTAGTTGGTGGAGGCTGAGAAGGATTAATTAGTCATTTGACATTGTGGGACGTTTGTGCCAGCTATTTCTCCTTAGATAATGCTTTAAAACAGCAATTTTAACTTTGGTTTAACATGGGCATTAGCCGGTTAATCACTTTTTGCTTCCTTTATGTTGCCTTACCTATTTTTGGTATTCTTTTGTCTTTTTGTAATCTTCCAGTTGTTGCCGTTGCATCAGGTGGTCTTGGGCATAGGGGCTTATGGTATTTACTCCGTTTTAATGATTGGTTTTGGTGGTTATTCTTTTTGGTTTTCATACGTACACTTTTTTATTGCCTCTTCTGCTTCTTTGACTTGTACCTAAAAGGTGTTCTCTGTTACTGTTGATGCTATTACCTGGTATATATGGTTGGTCTTGGTTGGTGTTTTTTCTCCTTGCTGCTCTTGGAGAAAAGGGAGAGTTTGTTGCCATGGGGATACAAAAGTTGAGTTTCTTCATATGGTGGATGGGTTCCTTGTTGGAATTTGATCTTCCTCTATTTTCCTATTTTTTTCCCTCATATGCTATTTGTTTTGCTTGATGATTAACATATGCTTGTCTCTTTTTTTTTCCCCGTGTAACAAACTATGATAAGGCTTACCTGTTTTAGAATGGTGCATAACAATCTATGATAAGGCTTACCTGTTTTTAGAATGGTGCACTGATAGTTTTGTTTCTTATCATTATTTGCAGATTAGCTGGTGTTTTCCTTCCTTGATATGCACTTTGCCATTATCTTGTGTTTTCCATTTTCTTTTCCTTATGTTTCTATGGCTTTCTTTGATCTTAGCATGATTTTTTTTTTTTTTTGGGTTTCCATTTACTTTGTTTGATTGTCAACGTGCAAGGCAATGATTGTAATCTGCCATGCATCAGTGATTTATTTTTCTTTTGGGCATGATAACAGGTTGGATGGCCTTGGTTATCACCTGGTCAACCACTGTAGTTGCCCCCTCCCTTTCCCCCTCTTTTGTTCACTGGTCAGTGGTGATGAGTTTTTATGATCTTTCTAGCCATTGCACTTGCAGCGAGCTGTAGCCTTTTCGATTTATGCATGCCATCTTTGGTGCTCCACTGTTGCAGCCATGGCTATTGCATGAGTATTATCATAGGCAAACATTGATGTTTGCATGCCCTGGGATGATTAGTTGTTTCTTTTCTGCTGAGCTTTGCAATATTTTTTCTTCCATTTTTCTGTTAGATATTCCTTGATAATTCTAGATAGACTTTGATAGGGCAATGATTATGGTGGCAATTTGTCTCTTGTGTGGTATATAGTTCATGGGGAGGGTGTAGATTTGCACTTCTTTACTAAACCAGTGAGTTTTTTTTTGCTTTTTTGTTTGATTTGTATACTTAGAATTTTCCTCCAATCGCCATTGTTGTTGGTTCTGGCGGTTTACTCTGTAGATTTTGTTGATGTTCTGGCGGTCTACTCTGTAGATTTTGTTGATGTTAGGTTTTTGCAGCTAGAACTTGGTTTTTCTTAACACCAGAAGTGACGCCTGATATTTATTAGTTTTTTTTTTTTTTTTTTTTTGATAAAATGGTGTATTCTATTCAGATATAACGAGAACGAATACAGTCCAAAAAGTTAGTATAATGTTACGTACTGTACAGGAGTCGTCAGCCAAGATGGCCAAAAACAAAATCAGAGTGGTTGGCTACGTGCGTTGCAACCCAATCAGCAGCAGAATTGGCCATCCTGAAGATATGCCGTATCATGAGAGAAGTGCATCCTTGAAGGAGGAGACCAATGTCCCGAATGATAGGGTGAGAGGACAGGAACCTCAGAGTCTGGCGAATCCAGGAGATCACCGTAGTCGAGTCATCCTCAATGATAAGGTGGTCCAGGTGAAGGATCTGGTGCGCATAAGCTATACCTGCCCATGCCGCATACAGTTCCGCCAGCGGCACCGACGGATCCTGGAGGTAGATACCTCCAGCAATGAAGAAGCCCCGTCGAGGACCACGAATGACGAAAGCCGCTGCTCCTTGTCCTCGGCGAAGACTCCCGTCAAAACTTACTGTGAAGTGGCTCGGAGGAGGGGGTTCCCAGGAGATAAAAACCTGACGGGACGCTCGATGAGTGGGACGGGAATCCTAGGCCTTCAGTGACATCACAGAAGAAAGGTATTCATGGGTATGGACCCTAGCTCTCTCGATAATCAATCTGGCAGAGAATGATTGAGGCAAAAATCATCTGGTTCCTAGAAAGCCAGATGTGGTAAGCAATATAGGTCAGAAAGGTGGCGTGAGGGGTGCCGTGCCAGGGGTGAGGAACCCAAGAAAGGTTCCCCCAATATCCTCTTGGAGAGAAACTCGTGAAAACCCATCAACCTCCAAACCTGGGTAGCCCGTGGACAGAGGAACAGGACATAATCTTGAGTTTCCTTATCCGCCCCACAAGCCGAGCAATGAGAGGGGAGATGGAGGCTTCTAGCAATCAAGAAGTCACGTGTGGGTAGACGACGTCATATCAGCTTCCATAAGAAAAGGGAGACTCGTGGGTGTACTGGGAGCTTCCAAACCCAACCTATGTGTCTCTGGGCGGTAACTGCTCAGGGGCACAGATGGCCATTAGATCAGATAACCGGGCATGAGGAGTAGTGGATCATCTCCAAATCCTGGGTCTGGGCAGGGATGGACTGACAATATGATAGACAACACTCTGAAGCCCAGCGTCTCCCCGAATATGATGAAGACAATAGTAGAGTCCCAGCAGAATAGCCAGGCGTCATAAGATCTGCAATGGATATGGTGTCCAGGATGGCCGTAGATATAAAGTGGGCCATCTGGCCAGAGGGATATCAGAGATCCAAGGATCCAACATGAAACTGTGGTCCTGCCATCTCCAAGGATGAAGGATATGTGGGGGACAATACTATCCGCTCTAGCCATGATTTCCCTCCAGAAGACTGAACAGTACCTCAAAGGGATGAGAGTAGAGAAGGGCAGAACCTGAGGATCACCATATCTGGCTCTCATCATAGAAGACCACACAGTGTCAGGAGTCAGGTAGAATTTGGCGACATGCCTTCCCAGAAGGGCCTCCCTCCTAGCCATAAGAGAGTGGATACCGAGGCCGCCATCTGGTTAGGCTGGCACACAGTCTTCCAACTAATTAGATGAATCCGTACACTCTGGTGAAGAGCCCGAGAGAAAAGCACGAATCATTGTTCCAGTTTAAAGATAAGCTTTAGGGATCACTGCATTAGAAAGAAGATAAATAGGGAGAGAGAAGGACTGAGCGAATAAGGGTTATCCTCCCTATCATTGATAGTAGTCTGGCCTGCCAGCCCTCAATCCTTTCCGGACAGCCTGAATCATTGGAGCAGATTCATGCATAGTCAGTCTAGATCCAGTGATTGTGACGCCAAGGTATCGGAGAGGACCCTGCCGATGGGTAATCCCTAGAATAGCCAGAATAGAGCTCCTTATAGAAGCAGGCGTCTTTGGGCTGAAATAGATTCCTGATTTCTGCATGTTTACTCTCTGTCCCGAAATCATACAATAGTCCTGGACCACTCGCCGAAAGCCCCGAGCAGCGATTATCGAGGCCCGCCCAAGGAGCAAACAATCATTAGCAAGCAAGAGGTGCGAGATTGGTGAAGCTCCAGGAGCAGGGATATAATGCTGGATAACTAAGTCCTGCATCGCTGTTTTCAATGTTCTAGACAGGTGGTCAACACAAAGTATGAAGAGAAAGGGAGAGAGGGGACAACCTTGTCGAAGATCAACAGCTGAATAAAAGAATTCAGTGGGAGTTCCATTCACCAAAAGAGAAAATGAGAGTGAATACAGGCCAGAATTCTAGAGATCCATAGTAGGTGAAATCCAAAGTCCTGAAGGGCAATCCACAGGAAATCCCAGTCAACACAGTCATAAGCCCTCTCCATGTCAAGCTTGATAGCCATCAAGCTGCGACGGATAGGAGCTGTTGCAGATCAGACATGAATTCCTGTGTAATAAGAACGTTGTCCGAAATGCTTCTACCAGCAACAAAAGCACCTTGCTCAACTGATCAGCTGTGGTAAAAGAGGTGCCATTCTGCTAACCATATTACTTTGGCACACAATTTGTATAGAGTATTACACAAACTGATCGGACGGAAGTGGCTGGGGTTGTGGGCATCGAGACGTTTAGGAATAAGAGCAACATAAGTCTGCTTCCAAGTAGCCGGCATCCGTCCAGCAATGAAGAAGTTGAATTTCCGCAACAAGTTCGGCCGAATGATATCCCAGTATCTCTGATAGAAGAAGGAAAGCCATCTGAGCCCGGCACTTTGTCCTCTCCAATCGATCAAAGGGCAGAGTGCACCTCATCCTCAAGACCGGAGAAATAAGCACAGAGTTCTGGACAGAGGAGACAGTAACCATAGGTAGGGAAGATGGGATCTGGAAGAGACCGACCATCTGGAGGAGAAAAAATGGAACATCTCTCTCTGAATATCTTCATCATCCTCCAGGCACTGTCCATCATCGGAGCATATGGCTCTAATTCTGTTCCGGTGTCTGCGAATGATGGTAGCTCGGTGAAAGAAGCTCGTATTTCTATCCCTCCTGTAACCACTGGACTCGCGATTTCTATCTCCAAAGAACTTCCTGGTTGTGCAAAAGGGAATGATGCAAAGATAGCTGAGTGCGGAGCGCAGCTATGTCCTCATCTAAGCCCCCCTCGTCTTCCTTCTCCTGGAGAATCGTTATCGAGTTCTCCATTTCTTCCAATCTCCGGAAGATGTTTCCCACTTCAACCCTGTTCCATCTGAGCAGTCGCCGCCTGAGAAGCTCCAATCTCCTGGAGATCCGGTAAGCAGCGTCGTCCCTGACAGGCATCCTCCAGACTTCCTTGACAATGTCCCTGGCTTTGTGATATGATAGCCAGAATTTCTCAAATCTGAGTGGGGTGAAACGCCTCTGCACCGTGTCAGTGGATGGCAGAAGCGGGCGATGATCAGAAGAAATGCGGTTGAGATGTCGTACAGAGAACTCCGGAAAAACCCCGATCCACGAGGGGGTGGCGAAGTATCTGTTGATTCTTTTCCAAACCCTAGCATTGCCAGATCGGTTATTGCACCAAGTGAAACGGGGCCATGAATCCCATATCCACCAATCCATTATTATGGATAAATCCAGAAAATTCCCTAGAAGCCACATCATCCACAAAAGGGCGACCATCTCTTTTCTCTTCTGCCCGATCAATACAATTGAAGTCACCCGTTATGACAGTGGGAAGACCCAAATCAGCCAGGACGGAGGCCTCCTCCCACACCACCCTGTGCTCTCGATAAGAAGTGCTGGCATGGATACCACACAGAAGCCAAGTCGATCTGTTGGGTTCCGAGATCACAATTGCCACCAGCTATGATGAGCGATAGAGCACATCAATTCTGGCCGCTTATCCCAGGTGACAATGATGCCTCCTGATCGCCCCTGTGACTGGATTGAGTAGAAGCCCCAATCCCGAGGAAAAACGATGCCGGATACGGTCGAGGCCCAAACCGAACAAGCGTGTTTCCAAAAGAACAGTAATAGCAGGATTATGTAAATGCAGAAAGTGAAAATAAGTAGATAAAAAGGAGGGTTTTTTGGCCCCCCTAACATTTCAAACAAGGGTTTTCATCAGAGGAGATTAGGGTAAAGCAGGACTCCGCCCCTCTACACTCAGTTTCTTCAATCATCATCGAGGCAGAAGCAGTCTGACCCACGACAAGCAAAGCCTATTGGATTTTCTTGACTGTTGTATCATGATCTGTGATCTCAGGAGTCCTTTGGGGTGAGGCAGCCATAGCAGGTTGGTGAGAACCCTGAGGCCCTTTAGGTGAGGCAGCTTTAACAGGTGATAGGCAGCCCTGCACAGAAAGTTCCCTTGCCTTCGAAGGAGCAGGGGAAGTTCCAGAGGAAGGAGCTCCCATAATAACACAACCCGAATTAATCCAGCACACCCTTCAACATTCCCAAACCTACCATCCCCCCAGGGCAGCCAGAAGAATCCCCACCAATAGGGGACATAGAGCCTCCCTTTTACACTCCTGAAGAGCTCCCAGATCCCATCCCTACCGCCGAACGCCCCGGAAGTTTAGAATCCCCACCCTTCCTCTGTTTACCCTTATACCCCCTTAATTCCTTTTGACAGCTCTCACCCCGCCCATCCCCTGTATGGACTATCATCCCCCCAATCCTCACAGTCGCCCTACTTCCCTCCCCTGGGCTCCCCTGGTCCTCTAGTCGAGAAACAGATAAGGAGTAACCGAGAGTACAGGCAGCCCATCCTGGGTTGATTTAGAGTCGTTCTTAGCATCCACCACAGGAGAGACAGGGGTACTGACCTATTTGGAAGATGCTGGCGCCAATATTGGTGAGGCAGCACGTTGAGGAGACTGAGAAGTGTTGGGAGGGCTACGACTCCTCTTGAGCGAGACCGAACCACTTTCCACCATCCGGCGGTCCTTCAATCTAGCCTCCTTTGGCAGACCCACCTCCATGCAGGCAGCCAATGGTCCAAACAGACCTCCAGTAACCACAGAGTCAGGGCTATCCTGAGCTAGATTTTTGGAAGTCTCCAGGGACCTTCGGCGGTCAACCTTGGCTAGCTTTTGCCAGCCCTCAGGGTGCGGGGGGGAGCTGGGGGTGGAGGAAGGTGGCGTAGAAGATCCGGTGGGGGAAGAGGATGAGGGGTCCGATGACGATGAGGGTGGTGCCTTAGCCTTGCTCTCTATGAAATTTCCCATTCCCCACTTCCGGCCGAGGCAGCTGCACCCGGGATGTCACCATCCACGGCCCAAAGATGGATCGGTCTTCAGCCTTACCCTCCAGCCCCTCCGGTCCACACTCGGTCATCATGTTGTCCGGCTGGAGTGGGAGTCCCCTAGGACCCTCCCTGGTTGCCCTGTTCGAGTCCCCACATTCTTCAACCGTGTGACCAATCGGCCACACCTGAAGCAAACCGTTGGGATGTTCTCATACAGAAATCGTTGCCAGAAGATTTTCTTCTTCCCTCGAATCATGATGCCGGGTACGAGAGGCTTCAAGGCATCAAGTTCAACCCAAATCCTGGCGTACCTGATTTTCCTGAGTAGATCCGTGAAGTTGTCGCTGAAAAGAGGGTTTCCAGCTTCAGCTGCCATCGCCATGATCGTCGAGGGAGTCCAATATTCGAGAGGCAGTTCTGGCAGCCGCATCCAGACGACAGTCTCTGGATCGGCTCACGACCGAGTTGGAAATCCAGCTCCCACCTCTCAAGGGCCAACAGTTGGCCGGTGACGAACCAGGGACCGCTTGCTAGCACCTGAGTGCAGTCCCCTTTACTGTTGAGCTTGAGGACCAAGTGATCGCTGGCCACTGGGAAAACTTCAGGATCATACGGCAAGCTCAGCCGAAGCCGAACCTCCTTGATGAGTTCGGCCGCTGCAACACGGTGGCCCAAACTCCGAAAGACCACCGTCTTCCCCTCCCACAGCCTCCGGGAGTCGTCCATAGCTGATTTCGGCAGCTACAGTACCTTCGAAAAGACAGCCTGGAGCCGCTCAATCTCTGCTTCGGAGATTTCATGGTGAGTCCACACCGGAGCTCGGGGGGCCCCTGCACCACGCGAGCCCATGTTCACTCCCCGTCGACACCACCCTCCGATTTAGAGGCTTCCTTGCCACTGCTCCCATTCTTATCACCCATTTCCAGCCTTCCGTACACTCAAACCCTCGAAGAAGCACGAAGAACACTGAGGAAAAGCAAAGAAGAAAGCATGCATCCCAAGTCACTGGCGACCGCACTCAGACGCAACCACTAAGCTGTTTTATTATTAGTTTTCACTTTCGTGGTTATAGCTAAGAGTAAATGGATACAGAAGAAACAGTATTAAAGAATCAGCCTTTCAATATTTAACAAATTATAGGTTTTGCTTCAGTTCCCTTTGTCTTTGTTTCGTTGTTTTTTTCCTTTTGATGAATGTGTCTTTTTTTATTGTGCGCGCATGCGCGCGGACATGCGTGTGCTGGTGCTGCTATGATTTATGGTTTTTTGTTCTATTTCTGGCTTGGCATATTATCACTTTGTAAAGTTTTCTTCTTTTATTTTGGTTTAAAGCTTCACTAGTTGTGCTATTATGTTCCTAAGCATCTAATTCGAGTTAAGAATGAAGTAACTCTTATAATTAATTAGTCTTCTGAGCTACTTAAGGTTGTTTTATTGTGAACCCTTGATGAGCAACAAGAGTAAATGAGCTGTTCTTTGGATCTCATATCTATTATTTTTTCTCTTGTAGCTTGGATGGCCAATACTTGATAGTTGCTGTAGGAAACCAACTTGTGCCTACTATTTTTCTTTGGAGCATGCAGCGATCAGTGGGTTTTCCCCCTAAATTCTATACGAGAGACTTTTTCCCCAATAGCCTATTTGCGTGTTTTTTATATCTTGGTTGTTTAATGTTTTTCTTTTTTAAATTTTGCCAAATATTTCCATTCATTCCATAAGCCAAATGAGAGAAACGATAGACATCCCTTCATAAATCAGAGCTGGAGAAGAATCATAAACTTTTTTATTTAAAAGGTGAGGTTGGAATTATATTCCCAAATTCTTTGTTTTTCACCTAAACAAACTCCCATTCACAGCATGACAGCTTTTGCTAGTTCTACAATATGCACTCAAACAGTGCATATGTGTATTTTTTGATTTTTGATTTTTATTTCTTAATTCAAATGATTTAATTTTATTTTTTCATTATTTATATATCATTTGTCTTTAAATATTTAAAAATATGAACTGCATGTATGCCCACATATTGTAGCCACTTTTTGGAGCGCTGCTTATTCACAACTTGCACTTTCTTTTTGTAAAATAGCATTTATAAGTATGAGCTTGAAAAGTACTAGTTTAGAAAAGAAATGTTGAAGTGTATATCATAAAAAAATAGCATTTATAAGTATGAGCTTGAAAAGTACTAGTTTAGAAAAGAAATGTTCGAGTGTATATCATAAAAAAATTTTCTGTTTGAATAGTATCCTTGATCATAAAACTGGATATTGAATCCAGTTGCTGGTAGATTTGGTTCTGTTGGATGTCTATGGGCAAACCTCTTCTCTGAATATGCTTTATCATGTATCCTCATCTTGACTTTGAACATCTACAAGAAAGTGGAGGGTTAGAAATATCATGTATCCTTGCGAGCAAGCTGCAAAGTTTGCATACATGATGCCTTTTCATGGGTTATAAGTACTTGAACTTCTTTATCTATGATATTTGTATTTTCTTCCCTATATTATTTTGTACTTGAGGATAGTCTTCTTACACTTGGAGTCATGCTTACATTGTTTTAATTGTATATGTTTGACAAACCAAAAAAGGAATCAGAAACCAAAATTATTTCTGACTTAAATCACAGAACTAGAAACCTGATGTTTGTATATTTTAGAGGCATTTTTGTCATATTTTTCATTTTAACAGCTCTAATGTAGGATTGACATCTCTTTCAGGATACCCAGTTTATCATTCTATGTATGATGACTTTGTGTGGATGGAGAAATTTGGAGATCCAATGTTCCACAGGCATGTAGCAGGTACTCCATGAAATTTCACTTCAATACAGACCGTTCTAAAAAATTTTAGCATACCTTTGGGGATGTTTAGTTGCTATGTTGTGCTGTACAAGAAGCATCGGTTCTATTTTAAAAAATTTAGTTGGCTACCTAGCCAAGTATGGCAAATTGATTCCTGGTCCTTTCATTGGTTACCATTTACTGTTAAACCTTGACTTAATCTTGTCTAACATTTACTCTCTATATACAGTTAGGCTTGCTCTTTTTCAAGCAGCTATGCCTGTTTTGCACACATTGACACATGGTCCAGGGACCGGAAAGAAAATGGCCAACAAAACCAAGAGCCAGAAATAACATGGGCAGTCAACAGGACCTATAAGCCTAGATGGAAGTCTCCGAGGCCTGGGAGTTAATTTCCCCAAAATCAGATACCCTCTAACTTCTCATCCTAGTAGCTAAAATAATTAGCCTTAACATCCAGCTGCATATATCATGCCCAGGAATACATATTCCAAACACTACAATTGTTCGCTGCAAGAACATACCCCCATGAGGTCCATATTTATCTTTCTGTGAGGGCCTTATACTTGACTTTTTGATTTGAATTCCATCTGTTTTATTATACATGATGGGAGGTCTAACTTCTGAGTGA
This sequence comes from Areca catechu, assembly GCA_021397845.1. NCBI lineage: Eukaryota > Viridiplantae > Streptophyta > Magnoliopsida > Arecales > Arecaceae > Areca > Areca catechu. The sequence continues at coordinate 29,962,413 of CM038039.1, forward strand.
GTTTAGAAGCAGCTATGTATATTATGGCCATAATGCTAATATTGGTTTTGGTTGGAATCCATCTCTGTGAGGTTTTAATTGTACTAAATGTTGCAAAACCAGACTGACAGAAGTATTAGAGCACCTTTTCCTGATCTAGAGATTATACAGTGATGAATTCCTATTCTGGTTCACATTAGTCCAGCATCTTGTGGAATTTAGGTTTCTTGTTTTCGTTATGAAAATTAAACACTGATTTTATATAGCTGAAGCTTTGCTTATGTTGCTGTCATGGTAACAGAAGACCATCATTTTTACATACTCCTCTTTTACCGCAAGTTCTTTATGAGAATGGCAGGAGCAAAGGTGTTTTATTAATTGTTTCATCTGAAGTATTGACACATGCTAAGTTAAAGATCAAGGGAAGATCCATTTTGATCCCTTACGTCTCCTTTCTCATATAGTGGCAAGCATGTGGGGACTGGTTGCTTTGAGGCTTGCTGATGAGGAGTTCTTGCCATTCAATTACATCTCCTATGCTTCAGAGCTCCAGGTATAGTTTCTCCTATTATTCACAGCATACATAGCCCTGCAGATGTGCAGAACCATCTGAACATACCCAGATCAATATGTGTGAGCGTGTGTTTCAATTGGAGGTGTATGTCTGCAATATATTCCTTTCTTTGGGGACAACAGTTCTTTTGGTACTCTGTTGGTTCGACATATATCTATGGAAACACATGACATGGTGATCAAGTGCTTATTTGCTGGATTCAAGAATATAAAGGACTCGTATATTTTTCAGCATGATTGGAAGAAATGCCACGATTGAACATCTAAATTCGTGTGTACTTGGATAGCTGAAGAATCTGACAGTGCCTTTTATTGACAGAGTAGCGCAAAGATAGTAGAAGGTGATGCATCGGGGATGCCTGTAACTTTTGCTCCCTTGTACAAGTCTATAAAAAAGCTCAAGAAGGCAGCCACCAAAATAGACAACGAAAAAAAGGTATCCTTAAATCAAAAGAAGATTGAATTAAAATCATTGATGTTTTTAATTAATAGTCTTGTTGCATTTTTAGGCGCTAGAAAGGAGTTTTTTGTCATTGAATTGGAGGAAGGCTCCCTTGAAAGTCCGAGAGCTCAATGATAGGTTGATGATGGCTGAGCGGGCATTTACCGATAGAGATGGACTTTTTGGAAGAGAATGGTACAAGCACCTGGTAGGTTTTTACATATTATATATATATATATATATATATATATATATATATATATATATTTGTAAAGTTCGCACACATCTCAAATTTTACAGGACTAATTTTTCTATCCTGACTTAAACAGATTTACGGACCTTCAATGCACGATGATTATGGATCTAAATCATATCCAGGAATTGACGATGCAATTGAGAAAGCAAAGAGCTTGAACACTTCGGAGTCGTGGAGTTTATTACAACATGAAGTGTGGAGGGCTGCCAGGGCTGTGACCCAAGCTGCTCTAGTCTTGAACGGGAAATTCACATGAATGTTTAGAAATTCGTCTACATGGTGCTCAAAGTTTTGTACAGGTTCATCCACTGAAAAGTCGGGTGAATTACTAGGAAATGTATGGCAATCAGTTTTTACAACTAATGTTAACATATTGTGGTGAGAATCTAAGGATATGTTTGGTTGGCGTATGTCGGATTGCAAGGTAATTTGATGATTTTTAAAAATTATTTATCTGAAAAATGATTATGGAAAAAATAATTTTTATTATATTTGATCGGTGAAAATTTTTTCTATAAAATGATATTGATTATTATGTTTGGTTGGAGATAATTTTATATAAAAATATAATCAAATTTAAAAATATGCTCATCAATAAAAATTAATTTTTAATACTAAAATAATATTATGATATTTAATTAATTTTTATATAATGATGTAATTACATAATTGAGTATATAATATCATTTGTATTTTAATTATTTAGCAAAAGTTTTTTAGTTAATAAATTTGAAAAGATATCAAAATAAATTTAATAAATATAAATATATTTTATTGAGAGTATTTTTATTAAATATGGATTATCATTATTTGTGAATTTATCAAATATTAGTCTTTCATAGTATTTATTTTATTTTTTCTTTTTGCAAACTAAGTATATGACCCATCAATTTTTTATAAGCTTTCTCTTTCATTTTTCATATCAAGGATGGTAATTTAATATGAATTTTTTTTTTCTATACTGATTATTCCTAACGGATCCTAAACTTTTTGTTTGTATTCCTCGAGCAAATACTTTTGTAGGGTATTATTATAGCATGGACTATCTGTCATGTCCAGAGCCCGGCACCTGGATTGGTCGGTCGTATAAATTCTAAGCATCATCCTAAAGATCGTGCTAGATTTAAAATATATAAAAATCTTGTTATCTTCAGAAATTAAAATTAAATAATTAAAAATTATCAAAATAAAGTTATAATAATTAAATGATCAATTTGTTCGATTATATTAGTATCAGAAATAGAATTAATTAATCAATCTAATAAATCTTGTATTCGAATTTCATACTCGATCTAATTCATGCTATACATTTTGCGACTCTTAAAGAAAAAGAAGTGAAAGGTGAGTTTTATAATCCAATAAAAATTTGTACACACTGGTACTAGTATAATATAATATAATTTAAAAATAATAGTAAATAGTATTAAATGGAATATAAATTTCAAAATCTCATATTAAGTAATCAAAATAATTTAATATCATTATATGTAAAAATATACATCAATTAATATCAAACATCTATCTCATTCAAAAGAAAAATATCATCTCATTAAGTAAAATCTTTATTTTTACTTAATTATTTTCGTATCTCTTATTGTCCATATTTCATTGATACGATCCGGATCAATCACTGTTATCTTTTAAGATTTTGGACTAATCACGATCACGCTCCAGCCAGTGATTGATAACCTCTAGATCGATCATATACTAACCGTCTATGGTCAGGCTATTCCATGTATTATCCATCCATTGCTTGGCGATTCTATGTATTATCCATCTGTAACTTGATTCCATATATTATCCGTCCGTAGCTTAGCGATCCCATGTATTATCCATCCGTGGTTTAGCGATTCCACGTATTATTTACTCGTGGCTCAACGATCCAATGTACTAATTACTCGTGGCTTGGCGAGCACACGTATTATCCGTCCATGGCTGATTATTTTTTGTTTGACGTGGCTAGTCCAAATATCATTTTCCTGATTATTAATTTATCAAATCTCAACATGTTATCAAATTATATTTATTTCAAGATTTTTAACAACCGATATCATGATTCAAATCATTCGAAAAATAATCTTGTTGATACAAACATATTATATAAAACTATAAATAATCATAGCAGTAATTTATAAAATAAATATACACCATGAGAAATCAAAATCATGTAGTGCATAAATAATCATACATACCTATGATTGTGTCCAATGATCAAACATGCAATGTAAAAATATATATAAACTAGTAATCATATCTAAGAACCCTTACCTTTACTGGGGATATATTTAACATGTGTGATATCATTCTACACCGGATCCTCCATCTAGATGCCACGGAACTCGTTTAATGCTTTTATGCTCGAAAAATTATCCTCTTATAATAATAATCTTATTTTTACTAAATAATTCTATGGTATAGTAGTTACTGGTCTAGAACCCTCTATTCAGGTTTCATCAGTAATCTATCTACTGATTCCTAACCTTGACTTCATAACTTTTCCAATCTCTAGAAGAGAAATTTTATAAAGCAAAAATTATAGAGAGAGAAAAAGTAGAGAGAGAAACTAAAGAGAGTAGGAAAAAGAGAGAATTTATTTTCTTTTTTTTCCTTTCCTTTTCTTTTTTCCTTTTTTTTCTTTTCTTTTTTTTTCTTTTCTTTTTTCTTTTTCCTTTTTCCTTTTTTCCTTTTTTTTTTTTTTTTTTTTTCTTTTCCTTTTTTTTTTTTTTTTTCTTTTTCTTTTTCTTTTCTTTCTTCTCTTCTTCTTTTCTTCTTCTTCCCTCTTCTTCTTCCACTTGGCCCAAGATAAAGACCTGTGTTCCCCATTTTTTCCTGGATCGAAGGTTGTGGATGGCATGGCTAGGGTTGGGGAGTGTTGGGATGATGGCGGTGTGTTCAGAGCATCAAAGATCGATGGTCGGCGATAACCTCTGGCACCAGAAAAATCAAAAGAGAAGGGCGGAACGAAGGTTCTTTTTCATGAAATAATCCAATAATTGCCAGCCAAAAATAAGAAATGAGGCCACGAAAAAGAGAGAAATAGGGAGAGAAAGGAGGGGGAGGGTGAGCAGAATATTTTTGCCTCGCATCGGTAGATTTGACTGGGCCAACGAGAGAGATTTGGTCTTCATGAGATATATGATTGAGGGGGAGGCCCTCAATCTTCCATACATTATGCTAACCCAAATAAGAGATGCAGTTAAGAAGGCCAAGGCATGTTTACCCTATGGTATGGCCTTCACACTCATTTTTAGACATTTTGGTGTTGTGCTTGATGGGGAGGACAGCAGGTTATTACACCATACTTATACCTACTCAGCTAAATCACTTTAACGTATAAGTTATCATCAGGTTAAAGGGGCTTGGTTGAGGAAGGAATTAGATCAGAGGGCTGGAGGATCTTCAGATGATGATGAAGGGCATGAGCAGCTACCAGAGGAGATTGGGACTGCTGCTTAGCCTTCTACACTTGAGAAGACTACTAGTATTGCTACTGAGCTTACTGTTATTGATGCTGAGGAGCTAAAGCATAAAGAGAGGAGTCCTAGGACTTCCCCAGGATCTCCACCAGCACCAGCATCTCCACCTGCTTCAATACCTATACCTCTAGTGCCAGCACCTGCAGTGACTGCTACACCTGCTCCTGGTCCATCTACTGATACTCCGAGACCATCTGCTAATATTCCAGGACCTTCAGTGTCTCATGCATTTTTTGCCCAGCAGATGAGACAGCTATCTCAGACTCTGACCAACTCCATTGGTTCAATATTTGGTGAGCTTCGTCAAATAGTCGATACCAAACTTGAGGAGATTTGTGGTGAGATTAGACAGCTACACTCCAGGGTAGACAGTGTTCAGTCTACCAGACCACAGCCATAGATTGATATACAGGCACTATCAGACTCCCTCAGGACCGCATCTGATGACATCTGACAGACTGTAGCTCATAGTATCGAGGAATTCAGATCTGAGTTGTGTGAGATGAGCTATAGGATGGGATCCATTGAGCAGAGCAGGAAGATGGAAGATGATTATACAAAAGGAATAGGAATTCTCATAGCAGAATTTGGAAGAATGAGAGGTTCAGCAGAGGCTTTTACTAAAGCTCAGGATAGTGAGCACATTGCTCTCCAAGAAGGAAACAAAAAGATTCAGACGGAGCTGAGCACAATATGGATCTTTCTAGCCAGGCTATCTTCAGACATTCAGGCTCTTGGAGCAGCTAGACCTACAACTAGTCAGCCTGCACCTCAACCTAGATAGCCTGCACCACACTTTAGACAGCCCCCACCTCAGTCTACACAACCACCACCTTTTGTTCCTCCTGGTTTATTTGATCCATAACCTATCTCTTCTAGACCACCACCTGGACCATCCACTAGCACTGAGAACCTTCTAGTATACCAAGATCTTAGCAAGGTAGATCTGAACACATTAAGGTAGAACCTATTATAGAAGAGCCTAGTGATAGTGACTAGACTAATGGTTGTATTTCGGCTTTCAAACTTTTGTAATCTGTATTGAAAATCCTTGAATGCAATAAAATTATATGTTGCTTATGTTTGCAATGTGATTTGTGGAGTGAATGGTATTGTTAATGTGATTTGTGTATGCAACTCAAGATAAATTTAAATTAGATTATCAAAATTTTTTTGAGAAAATGAAATTATCTCAAACAATCTTGACAATCTTCTCATTCTATTTCAAAAATCAAGATTTGTGTACTTAATAAAGAAGGAGAATTATTTTAATTGAATACCTTTTTGATTATTGACAAAAAGGGGAGAATGATATTAATATTGAATGCATGGAAAATTGGCTGAAGAAATAAATGAAAAAGAACATTTTTTAATGAAAATCATGTTGTTTCATGTTGTTTCAAAATTAAGAACATACAAAAAGGGGAAGAAAAATTTGTTGAATGGCTTAAATTCATTTATATTTGCTCTCAAATATTTGCAAACTTGCTTTGATTAAAACTTGCTACAAGCATTTGTTGATATCTCAAGACTTGATACCTTTTGCCAATCTAAAACTCTGATACATTTTAGACAAAAACAGCTTTTGATAAGTGTTTATTATGATTCATATTGAACTTATTTCAAAAGCTCTAATACATTATCTATATGCAAGCTCTGATACATTGATTTCAAATACATTCTTGGTATATAGCTCATACATGTTAATATTTACTTCTAAGTATATTTATATATGTAATTGTAAAGTTTTTCCATGCCCGGTGTTTTGTCATCATCAAAAAAGGAAGATTGTTGATCCCTTAAATGATTTTGATGATAACAAAATATTGGAGCATGTATTTGTCTTGCTAATAACTCTTCAAGTGCATTACAATTTTTTGTAGGATGATCTTAATGCCCAATTGCAACTCCTACAACCTTATTATATGTCTTGTGTAATGTTGTAAATGTTTCATGTAAAGAACTGAAAGAAAGATTGATGTAATATTCTTGAAAAAAGGGTTACTTATATATATTTTTCAAGCTTAAATTCTTTAGAATTTGTTGTTAGTTGAGTTGGGAAGAATCTTAAGTGTTGAAGAATTGCTGGAAGAATTCTGGAGAAAAGTTAGTTTTTATTGAAATTTCACTTGAACCGACTCGCATGAAGAGAGCCAACTCTAATCCATGGCATGGTTGAAGGATTCTGGCATGCAGAGATCCAAGCCGACTTGTCCAGAGCATCACTTCTTGAATCAGACAGGTGAGCCGACCTGAAGGCAATCCGAGCCGACTCAATCATTCAGTCAGGCATCCGAGTCGACCCTTCAGTAATCCGAGCCGACTACTCCAGAGTCCAGGAAAATCAGTTCTGAGAGAACCAGGAGAGTCGACTCGAAAGAACCCGAGCCGACTCTTTTAGAGTACAATTTTTGAAGACCTGAGAATCCGAGCCGACTCGATTGAGGCAAGCCACTCGACTAGAGTGAGGAATTATCGACACTGAGGATCCGAGCCAACTCGATTGTGGCGAGCCGACTCGACCAGAGTGAAGAATCAACTTTATGAGAATCCGAGCCGACTCGAACGTCGATTCCAGGCAGGTAACGGCTAGTTCCAGAACTTCATTTTTGAATTGAAAAAGTGCTCCAACGGTCAAATGTCAAGTTCCAACGGTCGACGTCTATATCCATCCAAGAAAAGTACAAAACTATATAAATGAAAATTTTGGACAACCTTTGAAGAAGCTAATACTTAATTGAACATTAAATGAGCTTGTGAGCAAGAGAGCACTAAAAGAACATTCAAATCAGCCTTCAAGTCTTTACCAACTCCAATCAGAAGCTTGCAGCACTTATTGAGGAAGAAGAGGAAGCCATTGAAGTGTATTAAAGCCCATTTAAGAAGGCTTCTCTTGAGCTGCAATGCAACCATCAGACAACTTGGATTTGTTATTAGTTGCTTATTTTCTTTTAACTCTTTGAGTTTGTGGGTTATTGGTGAGCCCGGTTTAAAAACCAAGTGTGGGTTGTTAGTGATCCCATTTTAAAATTAATGTAAGGGTTTTTGGTGAACCCGGTCAAAACCAAGGTTGGGTTATTGATGATCCTGTTCAAAACCAAGTTGGGTTCTTGGTGATCCTATTCAAAACCAAGTATTGGGTTTTGGATTGTGAGCATGATAAAATAATCCGATTGTATTCCGGTGATAAATATAATGGAAATCCCAAGCGGTATCTTGAATAGTGGACGTAGGAGCGAGATTGTTCCGAACCACTAAAAATTTGCTGTGTTTGCATTGTGCTTTTCTGTTTATGTTTGTTTCCGCTTTCAATTATCTGAAATACGGCACCTTCACTCTAAAGTAAATTTAAAAGAACACATATATGTTCAAATTTTTTAAATTTCCAATTCACCCCTCTTGGAAAAGCCACCTGGACAACAAAATATAATATAATATAATATATATTAAAATATAATATATAATTTATATTATGTTATATTATATTAATATTATAAATATATATTATATTATTATATTATATTATATTATAAGAGGAACGAAGAAGGGGAGGGTAATATTGCTTGAAAAATTATTTGAGATGTGGTAATCTGGATTACTATCCCTTCAAGAGACAATTTAGATTGCCAAGCAAGATAGATTGTCATCGAAAAAAATATATCAAATATAGTAATATGGTGGGATTTTATTAAATTACTAGTAATATATATGAATTACCTGCTATCAAACACAATCTTAGTTATTGTTAGTAATTAATTGACATTTTGGTGGCATTATAGTGTTGTCCCATGTCAATCTCAGATGCCGCCTATTAACAGGGGGAATTTTCTTCGGCGCCGAGCGTAATATAAATGTTCTTCCACCAAGCCCGGCGGAATTGGGACCATTTCTTGCTAAAGTTTCATCATTGCTTTCAGCACAGATTGTTGCTTTGAGATGCTCATCTTGCTCTTATGTGCGATGAAATCCAGTCATGCAAAGATTTATCCGACGAAATCCTCTCTTTTTAAAACACTCCAATTCGGTCTACAAGCATCTAGGAGATATTGATGGTAGAGTTCCCCAAACAGGCTCCTGTTCTTATTCTTATGATGTTGTGGTGTAGCTATCTGCCTATCTCCATGACCTGGAATGCGCATCTCATGCTTCGATGCAGCTGTAACGTTCTCCAAAACGTTACAAACAAAAGTAGGCATTTTTCCTATACACCTGCACTAGGTATGATCATCCTAATCACTGCTTGAAATAATGCTTTGCACGTACATAATCACACTCGTGTGACAACTTGTGATCGAAATCTTAATTATATTTTCAGCAATTTCTCCTCCTTAGCCTGAGAAGTGTAAGCTTTCATCGAAGCTACTAGATTTCCGGTTAAAGGCATGGAGGACGTGGTTGTAGGGACGGCAGTTTAACCGGCCCATCAAGGATCTGATCCAACTTGATCCAAGTGAAGTGGGTTTTACTCAATCCTAATAGAACCCCGGATGGGTATGGGTTTATAGAAAAATAGCCGAAGTAGATTATGGTCCGGTATGAGTAATGGTATACATTATCCCAAATCTAACCAGATATAACTTTAATCTAAAATTTCCTTTAAAAATTATAATTATTTTATAATATTCTTATGATGAGTTTCTTATATGATCCGATTAAATTCGATTCCTCTTATTTATCGGACCCATTTTGACTTGCATCCCTATTTAATCGAATGTGACCCAAGCATAGACATACAAATATGTAATTTTTAATTATATGATAGATATGAATATTGATCGATTCTACTCATTCTAATCTATCACCATCCATGCAATAGGGTTCATTGCCGTAACGTATTTGCTTTCGGGCATGCACCTGGCATGTGCAAGTTTACTCGTGCATCCAAGCCTGAAATAGATGGTGCGATAATTATGTGGTGACGAAAACTAGTATTTTAACACAGGTGATAAATTCTAATTCTCCATTGATTTTGACATTATTGAGCTTAGGCATCTTTTCCTCATCTTTTTTTAGTACAAGCGGGTGATCACACTACTATGGCATGAGTGGTAGCATCAAAGATCAAGAAACAAAAAATCTCGTGTGACCCATGGGATTTTGACCACATCCTGACACCAAGTCTGGTTACCAAAGTGCTCAGCAACAAAAGATGCAACACAATTAGCCATGATGTTCACCTCCTGAAAGACGTAGCGAATGACCATCGCATTAGTGGCATGAAAGGAGATCCAGATGTCACAAAGTGGTGGCTGGGCCTCCGACTACTTTGTCTTATCCTGGATCTAGCTGATGATGGCTGCAGAGTCGCCCACAATGAAGATCCACTTCACATGAAGTTTCTATCTATTATAGATAATGCCTATCCAGTGGCTCTAAGCTCGGCTTTCGAGATAGAAGGCTCAAAAGAGAGTGGAGCTCCCAGTCGCCATAAGTCTACCCTTTAGATCCCTAATAACATACCTCGTGCCATCCTTGGCATCCCTAACGCAACCATCAAAATTGATCTTGACAAACCCCGGGAGAGGGGGCACCCAGGAAATGAAAAGAACTCTCAGATCGCTACCAAGGTAGCAAGGGAGTTCCAGGAATCTAGAGTGTTAAGGAAAGAACTAGCAGCATCGAAGTGGTCGTACTCCATGACTAGGCAGATGACTCTCTGAAGTGCCCGATGCACAAATATAATCTCAGCCTCAAAAACCAGACTATTCCTGAAAGCCATATTTGATAGCCAATGTATGCCATCCTGCCACATGCCTTAGCTGAACTATGCCAAATCACATCTAAAAAAGGACCCAGCAAGGGATTGATGCTTGTTGCCCAGGACTGACTCCCTACCATCCTCCAAACTAGCCTTGCCCTCGGATAGTACAAAAGAGCATGCTTAGTAGATTCATCCTCCAATTTGCATATGGGCAAGAAGCTGACAGCTCCATACCTCTATCCCTAAGGCATGTGTCGAAAGAAGATCCCAAGAGACCTAAAAAAAAAGCTTCACACTTAGATGAGCAGCCACTTTCCAAATCTAAGCAGCCATAATCCCACTGTTAGGTGATGTCCTGCACATCTCGCAAAAAGTCTTCAAAGGAACTTTAGGACAGCACAAATGGCCCCACACTGTCAGGTCCTGCTTGTGGTGGGCGGGGATCCAGATGGTGAGAATTTGATTAGCAAGCTGACTTCCAAAGAGATGAGTGACATCTTGAATCTTCCAACACCTACTATCAGACCTCAACAAGTCCCAAACTCGCAAATGGTCATGCACCTCCATGCTGGCAAAGGTTGGCCATTGGGAGAGTGGCAGATTGGATATCCATATGTCCCAGCTCACATCATCCAAGGTCCTATCCCCAATCACCCATCACCTAGGCCAGTACAGTAGGACCACAGGTACATATCTCTTTCCAGATGAAGTGGTTGTAAGTTGATTGAATTTGGGACCCCTGACTCTAAGTCATGTATCGATCCCTCATCACCTTATTCTACAAGCAATGGAGGAATCTCGTTGCATGCTTGATGATCAAATCCTCCCTCCTTACCAGAAGGGGCTGAAATCAAAAGCTTATGTCCCTCACAAGCTAGCAGATCATCTCCCAAGATAGTAGGTGAAGGCCACAATTATGATGCCTAGAGCTCCAAAGGAAGTTTCGGAAGAGGTGCTCCAACCCCCTACGACAAGAACTTGGCACCACTGTATTCGCTAAGCGGTAGACAGGAATATAACTCAAGACTGATCTAATCAAGGTAGTTCTGCCCATCATGGAGAGTGTTAGCTTGCCAAATCTCAAGGCGATTATGAACGCGTTGCTCCATGGGCTTGCACTTGGCTCTCCATAGTCTCCTCCGCATAGGGATTCTTATGTAAATCAAGATCCTGGTCTGTTCCAAGATTCCTAATATGGTTCGAATTATCTACTTCATCTGGGGTTTCATCTTGGGGCTAAAGATCACCGAGGACTTCTACAAATTGACCAACTGGTTAGAGACTTGACAGTATGCCTCAATAATGGTTGCAAAGCATCTTGCATTCTTAAATATGGCCCAATCGATGAACAGGCAATCATCTACAAAAAATAGATGCAAGAGCAGCTAAGCTCTCGGGGCAGGCTAATAGGGCTCTAGCTCAAATCTCCGAGTCACTACCTTCAAAGCACAAGACAAAGCATCAATGCATAAAATGAATAGAAAATGAGAAAGGGGACAACCTTGGTGAAATCCAACAGTAGATTGAAAGTATTCCATCAGGGTACCATTGATCAAAATGGTGAAGCTGAGGGACTCTAAATAGTCCCTGATTCAGCTGATCCACCTATCCTGGAAATCAAAGTCCTGAAACATCCATCATAAAAACTACTAGCACATCCAGTCATAGTAGACCCACTCCATGTATAGCTTAATCACTATGAGACTCCGCTGGGCAGGGGCAAGCATCTTTTTCAACCATTCGAGATTTCATTTCCCGAATGGTGGTCTCTCGGGCATCGCGGGAGTTGCAAAGGGTGACCAACTCCTCCAACTTCGATTCTTGCTTAGCAGCTTCCTTCAACTGACGGTTGCAACCAGCTGCAGTCTTCAACCGACAATTGCAGCCACCCACATGATCTTCAACCTCCTTCGGTCAGCTTTCTTAGGTGCTGCTGAGGTCAGCATATTTTATGATTGCCACCCACATGGTCATCACATCATGAAGAAGCTATACAAAAAAAAAAGATTAGTTATTCAGCATTAGTGCATTGGCTAAAGCATGATAAGGAAATACTTAGACTCTGGACATCACATTGTTGAGGCAACCATCGCATCATGTACCGCAGAGTCATCCTCCCCAACCTGTGCTCAAGGGATGTACCCGTCACCTTCCCTAACATGGGTGACTAACATCCTTTGTCCCGAGGCCCTTCGAGACAGTCTGGACACTCCCGAAACTGAAGAAGTTTGAGTAGTTGCCACCCTCATTGCTGTAGCCACTAGAGCTGGTGAGCTTGAAGTCGGGTGCCTAAATGATATCACCTTAGAAGAAGTCGGGTGCTCGAAGGATATCGCCTAAGAAGTTGGACCTGTGACTATCTCCACTTCGTCATCTTGAGTGGAGTTTCTTGCCGTGTCTCTTGGTCGGGGCGGTTGTGCCCTAGCAGTAGTGAAGGGGGCCCGGGCATGGCTGTTTGGCAATGGCCTTCTTCGAGCGATCATCCCATAGGGCCTTCCTCTTCTTGGCTGTAGCAGCCTTCCAAAACTTGTTAGCAAGTACCTTTTTCATGACTGTAAGATGAATGAAATGACTTGGGAAAAATTTAAAATTGGAAGGAGAAAGGAAAATGCAAAAAGAAACTTACCGAGTGAGTTCACAAGACTCAACTAGGCATTATAAAGGTTCTACTCTATAAGGAGTTCTCGCAAGAGAGAAATCTCTATGCTGCAAAGCTTGAAAAAATCTTCCTCGTCCCTTTTGAGGAGCTAATCATTCTTATTTGGAAAGTACTCGGCTCTCTCCAGATCCAGTGGACTCTCTAGGGTTGGTCGAAAGTGACAAAGAAAAACCTGTTCTTCCAGTGATGAATGAAAGAAGGCAGGCCAGGATGGATTGCACACCCATGTCGAGGATCGATGAACCACTAGCCCCTCGTCTTAGAATTCCTTTTTAACATGAAGAAGCCCCTAAATAAAGATACTTGGGGCCAAATTTCAAGAAATAGCAAAGAAGAATGAAAGAAACAAGAATTTGGAAGGAATTTGGGATAAGCTGAGTAGGACCACTTGGTAAAGATCAAGGGTATTCAAGATAAAAAGGATGAATGGAAATTTGAAAACATATACTAGGATCTTCTTCATACATGGCCAATTGGTTAAGAGAATCAGAAACTACTTGGTCTTCCGACCTCGATAGATGAAGATAATAAATATTTGAGAATCGATACTTATAAGAAGTTTTGAGGTCGGCTTCAGTCATTATATTGACCTCAGCTAACAGGCCCGTAGCAAAAATCCTCAAGATACTATTGCTCTCAGCCCAAAAACTTACTTGGTGGGTAGGGTCCTCACCTCCCCTAAGTTTTCAGGGCTCTCCCAATCTGACAAATAGCTTGGGGATGCCTGCAATCCGGAGTCATTACTCACTGAATGACTTTCGTCCTCAATGAAAGGCATCTCCAAAGCAAGCCAAGAAAAGATCAAAAGAAAAAAGAAATTCAAAGAAAAGCCTCCATCCAAGAATTGGATAAAGGCAGAAGATCAAGAAGCCAAAGAACCAAAAATCCTAAAAAGCTCCTAAGAAAAGACTCCTAGAAGAAGAACTAGAGAAAGACAAGGCTAAGGGGAGGACCAACCTGGAGATCTAGAATTGGATCTTCTTCTTATTCTTTCTCTCTCTGCAACTCAAGTAGTAGCAACAGGAATATGGTAATGGCAATGGTAAAAGGAACCTTGACAGGGAAAACTATATTTATAGCCAAATTTACGGTTGGGATTAGAACCCTAATTTCATCCAGGATAGTCAGATTTTGACACGTGGTGCAATCCTAGTTAGCAACTTCAAAAAAGAAACTGGCCATTAACTCTCAGTACCAAGTTCCGTGCAAATCATTTATGTGCCACAGTTGTCTAGCCATGTGGCATAATTCTATTGACTAAGGAAGATTAAACGAATCACCAATTGTCCTAGAAATTATTGTACAATCCTTTTGGGTGTTGCACCAATAATTTACCTGCACACCACTATCAAGGCAACAAAATGGCTACAGATGGATTTCAAGGAGCCAAAAAGCATCTAAGGGATGAAAAAGCCTACCTAATTCTCAAGGCCGAAGGGATACTTACTCCCTTTGCCTAGAAATAATAAAACATGAGTGACTTAGTCTCATTTTGGACCTGGGAGTGGAGGCATCTGTTATGGCAACTGCTTACTTGATCTTAAAGAGCAATCAGACCACTGACTATGATACTAAGTGAAAAGGAAATAGGGCTACTGACCAAGGACCTACCCAATGATCGACTGAGCGGAAGCCAACTAAGTCAACTACTGCACCAAATAAGCTATAAAACTCTAATTGAGAGGTCACAAGTAGCCGAGCCTGACTGTCAACATCCCTTCATACACACCTAGCGAATAAATATTCGATCATGATTAATTTTCCAGGTATACTTAGTTAGGAATGACTGGATGCAGTGTCTAGGCTCCCTCTCTCTCTCGATACTAAGCAAACCACCCTAATACTTGGAGTCTATGATACCCGAGTGAGGTGGCAATACAGATTCCAGCTATTCCTATGAAAGTTATGGCTAACAAGTTGCAACCATCCCAATAGTAGTAGCAGATAAGATCACTATTATTCTCAGCTCCAGTTACTATAGCCTATATCACTCTTTTCTGACTTGAGCATTGAAGGGTTTTTCACTAAAAATCATGACCCAGGGACTATTCTTGCAAGTCTTTGTTCGAGAGCCACCAGGAGCAGCACTTCTTTTTCGCCAGAATAACCCACAAGACCCTCAAGCATCGCTCGAGTTCTGGTGAAGAGTGATCTGACAGCAATATTTATCATGCAAAGTCTTTTAGCATATCTCATGCACCAGTTATACACGGAAAGAAGAAATTCTTAATATAAGATCTACGTAAGATTTATTCTTTAATCCATGGAGACAAATATCAACATCTTTTGTATTTTGCTTCAAAAATTTGATTTGTCTCTCCAAAAAAGTGTAACTAGCTATTATGATAAATTGATAGGAAGAACAAAATTTTGCCTTTAAGAAAACTAAATAAAAATTTTGCCCCTTGATGATAACCCTTGTCTATAGCTTTCAGGCCAAACTTTGTATCAAGAGCGGCCTTGATTTATAATAAGGTAAAATCAAAGCAAAAGAAGTATAGTAATAAAGCATAGGGTTGGAAGTGGACCGGGCCGGGCCAGGCCATACCTCCACCCGAGCCTGGCCCGAAAAAAATTTCGAGCTTCGGGCCGGGCCTAGGCCCGATTTATTTTGAAAAAATCTGGCCTGAGCCTGGCCCGAGCCGGAACCTGAACCCGACCCAAGCCCGATTGGGCTGGCCCAATCAGGCTTTGATTTGGGCCAGCTCGAATTAAAGCTCGAATCGGTCTAAATTAAAGCCCGAATCGAGTAAGCCCGAACTAAAGGCCTATTTGGGCTGACCTGAATTAGAGGCATTTAAGGCATAGAAAATGAATTAATTCTTTTACGAGTTAAATTGAGGAGCCTGGAATCCAACTTTAGTATAGCCAAAAGAATGCTGATGTGATTGTATGAATGTTCTTCATATGCATGTGACCAAATAATTACTATTTTTTTTACAAAAGATCAAAGAGAACAACTCCAAAAAGTAGTGCTCATTCCATTTTATATAAATATAAGATGCATGATCCTTCAGAAGGCCAAATGTATAATGCTATTATAATTATGAGGGAAAGAAAAGTGATCTAAATTTGATATCTTAAAGATCCTTTCATCGAAATGGCCGAGAGAAACCTGTAGAGCATTGTGGGCACCATCATTAAAGGCCCAAGTTCTATAAATAGTAAGACCCATCTTTGCAGCAGTTTGAAACATTTTCCTGATCCTAGGCCTACTAAATTCCTCCACAGCCTGATACTGTAATCAATAAAAATTTCACCCATTCACATAAAATGCTCTTTCATCTACTATGAAGTTGGTTCCATTTCTTTTCACAAAGCTGATTTTTGGGTCAGGTCGGGCCTTTGTTTCGGGCCGGGCTAGGCCAAAGACAAGCCCAAGCCCGGCCCGAAAAATTAATGGATTTTATTATAAGGCCTAAGCCTGGCCCGAAAAATTAATGGATTTTATTATAAGGCCCGAAAAATTAATGGATTTGCTTTGGGCTAGATGTTGGGCCGGCCCGAAGCCCATCGGGCCAGCCTGAGCCCACTTCCAGCCTTAATAAAGCACCACTACCAAGGTTTGGAATCTAGATCTCTAATAAGAGCATGCTCTTAGTAGTGAGACTCCAACCATTGGAAATGAATGAAATACTTGGTGAATACATCAAGGAACCCCATGTTTTCATCAGGAAATTTTTCGGGAAAAATGCAATGTTAAACTTTAGTTTGAAAGTTTAAAGCAGCACTCAATGGAAGGAAAATAAAAATATGCAAACAACCGGCAGAAATTCTTCTGAAAGGTTATCAGTAAACCTAGGAAAGACATGTTAAAAGCTAAAAACAAATGAGCCAGGCAAGCATGTGTCAGTATAATAAATTAGAAAACAAAATTGACTAAGCATATGCTGCCTATGATAGGACATGTGCGACATTAGACTCATGACATAATCATTTCCATAAATTCCCAATATAAAAATAAGGAAATGTAAGATAAAAAGTTTGTGCAATAAACATCATGCCTCTATAGACTAAATCTAGCATTACCAAATTAATAACTATTTTTGCATATATATACCTTTGCACATGTAGTTATTGTATATTTATTCTCCGAAAGTTATAATCTACACACACGTGTGTATGTATACACACATATATATGTATATATGTATATACACACATATATATGTATATATGTATATACACACATATATATGTATATATGTATATACACACATATATATGTATATATGTATATACGTGTACATTTGTATATATGTGTATATCTGTATATATGTGTACATCTGTATATATGTGTATATCTGTATATATGTGTATATATCTGTGTATATATGTATATATATGTATATATATGTATATATGTATATGTATATATATATGTATGTATATGTATGTATGTGTATATGTATGTATGTGTATGTATATATATATATATGGATATGTATATATGTATGTATGTGTATATGTATGTATGTATATGTATACGTATATGTGTATATATGTATATATATGTATGTATGTATATGCATATGTATGTATATATATGTATGTATACGTGCATACGTATATGCATATGTGCATGTATGTGCATATGTACATGCATATGTGCATGTATGTGCATATGTACATGCATATGTGCATGTATGTATATATGTATATATGTATGTATATGTATATATGTATATGTATGTATGTATATGTATATATGTATATGTATGTATGTATATGTATATATGTATATGTATGTATGTATATGTATGTATGTATATGTATGTATGTATATGTATGTATATGTATGTATGTATGTATATGTATGTATATGTATGTATGTATGTATGTATGTATATGTATGTATGTATGTATATGTATGTATATGTATGTATGTATGTATATATATATATATGTGTAGGTATGTACATGTAATCTATATATATGTGTGTACATGTATGTACATGTATACATGTATGTATCCAAGTATATATGTATATGTATGTATGTATATATGTATGTATGTTGTATATGAAAATTATAAGAATAAATATATAATAACTATTAGTTTTTTAATCAGAAAAGTATATATATATATATATATATATATATATATATATATATATATATATATATGTATATTTATATAATTTAAAAATATGTGAAAATAAATTTTGTAGTGTGTGGTAAAACAAAATTTGTGTAACAAATTAAATGTAAATTCAATAAAATAGAGTTGGGAAGTTTGGCCTGGGAGGCGGATAAATTCACTGCCCTAAAGGATATTTGGTTCCTTCTCGTGCGAAGACTGATGGACCACACCTCTCCTCTAAGGTACAACCCGGAGCCAAAACTTCAATGCCTGTCGATGGCATGATCTCGAACGGATGCCGATCAGCTCATCTTCAACCCAAAATTTCAAAGTGAGAGAAAAAGGGAGTTTCAAAAAATTTTAGGATAAAAAAATAAAAGAGAGAGCTAAGAATTTTGGATATCTTGTAGGGCTGGAATAGAAACCTACGTATAGGCCCAAAAGTCCAAAGAAAAATTCTCAAAAGGCTCTCAACTAGCCGTTACGGCAGTTACAAAATTTAATTCAAAATTAATTAAAAACTAGTTGTTATCTTATTAAATAAGAAATTAATAAAATTGTTGTTATGACCGTTATAAAATTAAATACAAAATTAATTAAAATCAAAATGGTTAAAACTTTTAGGGTGTTGTTTTTATTTTATTTTTAATATACAAAAACATCAACAATCCCCCTCAAAAACAAAATAAAAATAAACAAAGGTAAAAGTTTTAAACTCAGTGAATAATATAAAATTTTTTGACTTTTACTATACTTAGTGCAAGTGCCTTCTAGGTTTGAACTTGCATTTAGTATTAAAATACACACATTATGAAGATGAGCTAATCAAAATACGGAATAGCGCTATCTAGGCCATGAGCTTACCTTGATTTTTCATAAAAGTTACTAGAAATTTGCTCGGGTCCCATAATCGCGACCTCACGACTACTCTTACTAAGATAGATGCTCCAAGGATACGTACAACGGAATTGTACCTCGCTGAATTTACAGTCTTGAATCTATTAAAAGCTATGCTCAACCTAACAATCACAATAGAGTATCACACCATAGGGATGGGATGGAGACAGACTACTAAAAATGGTGCTCCCATACGTCACCTCAAAGATCGTTTCCCTTTGAACCTTAACCATGGGGCTACCATGACGGAAGGGATCCACTCTGATGACTAATATATGGGCTTAAGCCCCATCCCCCTCGATGCCTTAGATAACGCCAGCCTTCAAAAAGCCTTTGGTTAAAAGATTTGCTAGGTTTTTTTTTTTGGTATTCTCTCTCATGTAACTTTACCAAAATAATGATAAAAGTAAATATGGAGATGACATACCTCAACTCTAACTGCAGTGCAGGATATTTTTACTTAAGTTACTCTATCAATTTCAGACATCAATAATACTTTACGAGTCCTAGGTATTTTAAAAAAAAGAATTCGTCGAATATCATTTTATGATGAAGTGATAGGACCACCATTGTATGATCTGTACATTGAAACTAAAGTGAAGTATAATCTTGCAAAACATGCAATGGCATATGTATATATATGTATAGCACATAAATCAAATAAGTGAAAAAATGTATGACATGATGCCAAATAACTAAAAGAATTCTTAAGGAAGCACCACAATTTTAAACAAGTCAGCAAAAGTAGTGATCATAAATTACATACATGAACAAGAGAAAAAAAATAGGACAAAAGGTTGACAAACCCACGGGATAATGACAGTACACAACACAACACGGTCACACACAATGATATGCCATGTACCAGAAAAAGGATAGGAAATGCCAGGGGACTTGGAATTAAGTATTTCTATGCATAACCTTTTTTTTTCATATATTATAACTTTTGGTCAGCTTAATAAGAGCTCTGAAACTTCTATTATAATTGTAATTTGTGACAAACAGTAATCATATGAGCATTCCTAATTTATATATTCAGAAAGAAGCTATTATTGACACAACATCAAAACAAGTATAAAATATAAAGAACTAAAGATGAATGAAATTACAGGTAAAATTCATACATAAGTCACAGCTGGAAGTATCTAGGGCATACCTGGGAAGTATCTGAATTATACCTAATTATCTGTCATATCTTTTACCAATTGAAACTAAAACCAATGGTTATAGGAAGTATGCAACATCCAAAAGTACCCGGTGCTGCCACTTATAAGGAATGTATGTGTGCTTTATATGTTCATAAGTATGCTGCATTTTTTTTTTTTTTTTTCTTCAAAGGTTAAATGGTCATAAACTTCATCAGCAAAAACCATTATACCAAGTTTACTTGCAGTTTCTGCAACCTTAGCCAAATGCCCAGACTCTTGAATTTTTATAATATATCATAAAACAGAAGGAACTGAAAACAGACCTTTTCTGTAGCCAAAACAACAGGATGTATGAAAGTCTCTTCATCTTCCTGCCAATGCTGTTTTATGAACAGCTATAGCAAGATAGCTGCCAGCTGACGTAATCCAAATGGAATTTCCTTGTTGACAGTGATATTGGCAAGAGCAGCTCCAAATCCTGATTGTAATGAAGCTTGTTGCAATGAGGCCTCGGCAAAGGATTGGACCTCGCGGTTGGTGTCCAGCGTCGCCGTCAGGCAGTCGACAAACCATTTCTGGTCCTGATCCACGACGGCTTCCATCCAGAAATCCTAACGAGAGGGCCCAAGAAAACAGAGATCCCAAGTTATTGGCGAGACGTTTTCGAGATCTCCGGATCTCGTCGAGGTCGGAATGAGGGGAGGTGCGAAGGCTTTCGCCAGGGGAGGATTGCGGAGCGGATGGCGGAGACGATGGCATCCTCGGCGACGGGGGTGGTCCGGAAGCAGGGGAACACAGAAGGTTCACCATGGCCGAGCGGGATGACGGGCTTCGGCCCGCCGTCCGGGATGTTGGCCATGACGCTATTGAGGACCCCGCGGATGCTCACGAACGAGGAGCATGTGAGGACGTCATTGGGCCCGAACCGCCATCGCCGGGCCCCGTCTCCTCGCCAGCCGCCGTTGTCCATGGTACTCGAACGAACCCGGCACCGGCGCATAAAACGTTGGGCTCGGCGGCACCAGGCGATAGACGTGCATCGCAGGCGCGGGCCGTGGTGGATCGGCACCACCCGCGGCTTGCGGGCATCGATCCGATCCGTGGCCGACGACCGGGGAACGAACTCGGGCGCCTTCGCGTCGAGGCGGCTGGAGGAGCCGATCCGTGAGAAGGAAGGGTCGCCGGAATCTGCCGCCGATTGCTCACTGGAGGCCCGATCTTCGGAGATTTCATCACTGGTAGGTGTCGGAGCCAGAGCCTGGGCCTGGAAGGCCGGCAAGACGATGCCGAAGATAAGGACCGCGACGGCCATCAAACCACTCTGGGGATCACCGCCATCTGCTGAGATCGACTTCGCCTCTAGATCAAGAAGTCAAGAATGGAATCCTTGGAAACCCTCGATCTCGCTCCCTCTCTCTCTCTATAACACCAGAAAGAGAGGAGAGAGAATACGAAACCAGGGAATCAGGGCCCGAGAGGCGAAGCACCGAAGTGGTGGAACCAGAAGGGATGATGACGAGGGATTGGAGAGATCACGCGGCAATGTTGTGGATGTCAGGGCAAGATTTGCTCTAATATCAAATATCGACGAATGAGACACCGCACTCTATTCAGAATGTTCAAAATCGATATGATACTATCATGGCCATAAAAAAATTATCATCGAGAAAGAATTGGGGTACACCATCCATTCTCATCAAGGAGGTGAGCCCTCATGGAATTGGGTCTGCCAACGATAAAGAGAACCAGAGAGAAGAAAAAATCAAGAATTAGAAAAAAAGAACATTTCGGCTCGTTTCTTGCTACCATACTATGGACCTCTCATACAAGATATATATATATATATATGGCCCTGAGTCAAAATAACTCAGTCCAACAAAACTCTCTCTCTCCAGGCCAATACATGAAATCTAAATCCATCAGAAGAGTTGCCTCGAACAGACCTCGAGCCAACTCGACCAGAACTCAAACCTGCTATCGACCTGCAGGAATCGACTCCTCCATAGTCCAAGCCGACTCCAACCTCAAGATCTCCAAACCGAGATCTCGAGCCTCCTGGAACACCTCCAGGAAATGCTTGGCACGCCTCCAAGTACCCAGGGATCGCCTCCAGCATTCCTGCCATGGTCTCCCAAGTCTCTCCAAAGCTTAGGAGCACCATGCAAATCCTAACAATCTCCACCTTGGTACCATCAAGCTTTGGCAAACCTGGCAATGCCCTCAACACACACCCTGTTGTAACTGCGTGTCCTAACAACACTGTGCGGATATCTATGCCTCTGCCAATATTCTCCAGCTGCTGATATCACCTGGAGACCTCTGGGATGACCACCTCCACAGCTGAAGATCCTAGCTCATATCCTGGCATCACAAATTGTTGCTTTCCTTCTGTCTGACAGTTGCATCAGTATGTTCTTGGACTTCCATGGAGAGAACCCAGCGAACCTAACCCGGCACTCGCTGTAACTGGAGCTCTACCTAACACAATCTCCACAGAAACATGCCATACTCTGCACTCTCAGCTCCACCTGGCTAAGTGCACCCCTGACGTCCGTGCAAGGATATGGTCCTCCATGCACCTCCCCCTCTGAACATGTATCAAAAACTGCTCCACTCGTGAAGCTACCTGTCACCGGTGCTCCACCTGAAACTGAAGTCCCCCTGATGCCACAGAAAAAAAACCCCGAGGCTAGTATCTCAACGCTGCCCTACTGAGCATGACCTGAACCTCGTACACAGTCGCTATCTTCTTGGACCCTCCACATCACCGCGGACCTCTCTGAGACTATCTCGGATACTCTGCAACCCCGCAGGAACCTCCAAAACTCAGGAGCTCATCCCAACTCCTCAAATATAGCAACTGAACATAGCAACCATGGCAGCTCCATCACGTCCCAGCCTGTCCATAGGCTGCATGATGTCCATCATGTCCCAGCATGTCTCTAGGCTACATGACATCCCCGGCACTCCCTGAGCTGCTAGCCTCCATCAACTCCAGTGGCTGCATCATCACGTCCC
This sequence comes from Areca catechu, assembly GCA_021397845.1. NCBI lineage: Eukaryota > Viridiplantae > Streptophyta > Magnoliopsida > Arecales > Arecaceae > Areca > Areca catechu. The sequence goes on from CM038039.1 coordinate 29,985,645, forward strand.
AGCCTGTCCATAGACTGCATGATCATGTCCCAGCCTCTACTGATGTACTCGGGTCTCCTGAGACCTCCCTGGTGCTCCCTAAGCTACCAACCTCCATCAACCTCTGCTGATATACCTCCTTGGTGCTCCCTGAGACCTGTCCCCGGTCTCCCTGAGCTGCCAGCCTCCGTCAGCTCTAGTGGCTGCATCATCACGTCCCAGCCTATCCATAGGCTGCATGATCATGTCCCAGCCTCTGCTGATGTACCCAGTCTCCCTGAGCTAATCAACTCTCAAGACCCACCTCCAGTCACGTGAGATACCACACCCACGTACAGCTCCATTACAATCAAGGTAGCTGGGACCTACCGATCGCTCTCCTCCACAGTGACCAAGAGTCTGGTCCACTATCGATGGAGCTACCACTCATGCTCCGAAGATCTCCGGTATGTGTCGCTCTACCTGTGCTGAATCACAGATCACCCGACTTGTCAATGCTCCACAGCACAGGACCCGCAGCTCTACTCCACCGTCGCGAGCTCCTGCTGAAAGGAAAACTAGTAGCGAGCATGCTTTATATTTTAAAACTTTTTCAAAATAACATGCAGCGGAAGCATGATAAAATGATTAACATTTAATCTAAGCATGCTTTAAAACTTTTCTATGCTACTTGTCCCAAAATCTTGCATGAATGATTAATATAAATAGTGAAATCATGAATTCATGCTATGAACATTTTAGAGCAACATATCTATATATGTAAAACCATACCTTGTATGAAATGGAGACGCTCTCTGCTGCGAAAGATACAGGAGCAGGAGGAAGAACTCTGCTTAGCCGCACACGTGTCCGGCCTCTACAGGTGGTTTACACCAGGGCTCTTTCAAAATCTACTTCCACTCCAAGTGCTAGCTTGTTGTGGAATGATTTGATCGGGACTCCTTTTCTTCTTTCGATGCCGGACTCTTCGAATGAATGAAGAAGCTCAAGAGGTAGAGAATGAGTGGTTGGAACCCTTCCCAAACACTCAATCCTAAAACCTAGATCTCTAGGTACAAATATGCACACTTTTCTCCAAAAACCTCACACCTATAAAACTAGAACTTTTCCTAGTTTCTTCCCTTTCTTCCCTTTGATTTTTCCAGCATTTCTTTGCTGAATTTGTCCTTATTTTCGTCCTCCCATTTCAACCCATTAAGTAAATGGAGAGGGAGAGGGAAAGTGGGGAGTTATAGGTGTGGTAATGGGTAGTTATGGGAAGTTATGGTCATGGAAAGTTACATAACTCCCCAAAAATGAATTTAAACTTATTTAAATTCAGATTAAATGTGTTAATTGATTTTAGTTCATAACTGAAATCAATTGGGTCAAGTGTGCATACATTGGGTTCAACCCGATTGGACCCAAACCCATTTTGTACCAAATCCTATTTGATTCGTTCCAGATTTTTTATAGCTCAATTAAATTGGGCTATCAAGTAATCACATTACTTAATCGCCTCCATGCATCACCAATTATTAGTGAAAATTTCATGTCACAACTTTTTGTGACATCAAGTGTCTACATTTGCAAATCAACAAGTGTCAACACTTACACAAGTGTCGACACTTTCAAGAATATCAAGTGTCGACACTTGGATAAAGAAAAAACCTTTTCCTCTGTGAGTCCACGAATGATTTCCAATCGTTCTCCGATCAATAGATCAAGTAGAAACCCCTATGGTGTGTGACCCCATAGGTTCGAACACTAAGCCGGTAGCATTGGAACATTTCCAATACCAGTCAAAGTTGCCATCTAGCAATGACACCCGACATCCAGATAGGTCGAAGTTGCAGAGCAACAATCAAGAACCATTAGATATGGAAACCTTGTAATTAATCCCTTTGACCTCAATGCTCAGGAAGACTTAGGGTTAAACTGCCCAACCCATAAAGTCCATCAACAATGTGTCTCAATCTCACAAGTCCTGTAACACTTTACAGAGACTACCCTGGCCAAGGTTTTGCTAAATTGAAACACAGTAAGATATCTGCTCCAAATACTTTGGAGGGGTCAATCCCATCTTGATCCGATCACCGCTACACGAGTACTTAACTGTACCCAGAAACCTTCCGTCCCTGGATTAGAAATCCAGATAGTCCAGTACCAAAGTACAGTGAGTTGCTCGCAAGCTACCATGACGATCTCATGTCTGAGGAATAACTACGTCCATATCAAAACTCTAGGCAGAATAAAATACAGATGGGTCACGTTCGATGAAATGTCAAACACAACATCTGCATTTCATACCAGTGTCTCTACACTCCTTGGTTAAGAGGACAACCAACGACTATGGCATACATCGACCTATACTTGATATACTATCATCCTGAAATAAGTGTATCATTTGGTCGCGAACAATTTTAGGACTATATGATATATCCTCTCTATATCACATGCAAATAGTCCTAAGGACTTCATCACTCAAGAACTCATTAAAGAAAGATGAAATAGTGATGAACTGCCAGAATAAATATTTTATTCAATAATATAATTCATATACAATTATATCAAATGTACAACTGTCTACAGTAGAAATTGGCTTTGGGACATATTTCCCAACACCTGCACCACAGGATCCATCATCCTCAGCGAGATCCACACAACCAGCAGACTTCCACACTACACCCAACACCATGAACCTCTGTCCGCCTAGGAGAGCCGAAGATGGAACCAACCTGCTCAAGCTGCCTGCATACACAATCGCTGCAACGCAATCTCCACATCACCTATGATCTGACTCTATCATTGGATCCAACCTAGCTTAACATGAAGAGCTCAAAATATGGAATCCAATGGTGCAGACGGGACTCAAATCAGAGTTCGATTGAGCCCGAAATCGTCGAAAAAATGAGTCAGCATGAATTTCAGAGCATAGCAAACATAAACTGCCGGTCCATCGTGAACCAAACCAATGGTTCACGAGCAATCTCCCGGTCTACCACTGCCATTGCTGCTGGTCCATGGCAGAACCCATGGACCATAGCATTTCCCAGCCACCACCGTCGCCTCCGGCGACTGTCCCGCGACCATGCCAAGCCTCCGGCAATCGCCCGCGTGCTGCCTTGTGCCATCCGCGCAACTTGTGACCGTACACACGCCGTGTCCTTGCCCTTGCACACCGTCCGCACCCGTGACCGGCGAGCCACGCCGCCGTCTCTTCCCTGCGCCGCGCCCGGTGCTGCCCTGCACCGTGCTCGCGCCGGCGAGCTTGCTGCGATGTCTCCGCGTCGCTCTGCACCGCGTCTGCACTCATGGCAACACTGTGCCCGAGCTGACTCTGCCGCTCTGTAACCGGAGGCCTCTCTTCCCAAGTTGACTCTGTTGCCCGATGCACCTGCGTCCTCTGCCTGAGCCGTCTCTGAGACAACCGAGTCGACTCTGCTGCGACCAGAAACATGAATCATTTCTGCCCAAGCCAACTCTGTAAAGATCGAGCCAGCTTGCTGTGACGACGTATACATCTTTTTCTTCCTGGCAGCCATGCTCCTGATTGGGCATTCTCTCCTCCACCACGGCCATCACGTTCCGGCACAAGGGAAGACTGATACTCCCTCCGATCTTTGCCAACACAATTTGGATTTTCATCTATCGCCGTCGAGACATCCAAATCTGATGAAAACATCTCCATCTCCATTGGAGATCCACAGATCCAGACCCAGACTCCATGACCCCCTGGCTGACGATTCTCCATGACTTTCAGATCCAAGAATCTGAACTCCAGCCATACCATCGCGATCTTGATCACGTTCGTCGCCACCAAGCCATCCGCCAGATCTCCATCTATGGCATGATCAAGAATTCTCTCCCAGTGAAGACAGCAGGCCCTCACCTCCGATCTTACCCTGGCAAGATCTCCGGCAAATCCACCATGCTTCCGATCTGCTCACCTCCGATCTCACCTCTGCGAGATCTCCGGCAGATCCATGATACTTCTGATCTGCACCACTACAACCTCCTCCAGATCTCACAACCAGAGATCTGCTTCTTCTTCCCTTCTTCCTTCATGTCACCGCATCAAGAAGCTCCGATACCAAATGTCAGAGCAAGATTTGCTCTGATACCAAATGTTGAGGAATGAGACACCTCACTCTACTCCGCAGAATGCCCGGGATCGACTTGATGCTGCCATGGCCATGGAAGGAACCATCACTAGGGAAGGATTGGGGCACACCATCCGCTCCTGTCACAGAGGTGTGCCCCCATGGGGCTGCCAATAATAGAGAGAACCAGAGAGAGGGAGAGAGAAGAAGAAATCAAGAATTGGGAAGAAAGAGCACTTCGGCTCGCTTCTTGCTACCATACTATGGACCTCTCGTACAAGATATATATATAGCCCTGAGTCAACATGACTCAGCCCAACAAAACTCTCTCTCCTCCCAGGCCAACACATGAGATCTAAACCCGTCAGAAGAGTCGACTCGAACAGACTCAAGCCAACTTGACCAGACCACGAGTCAACTCGAATAGACCTCGAGCCAACTCGACTAGAACTCAAACCTGCTGTCGACTTGCAAGAATCGACTCCTCCATAGTCCAAGCCGACTCCAACGTCAAGATCTCCAAACCTAGATCTCAAGCCTCTTGGAACACCTCCAGGAAATGCTTGGCACGCCTCCAAGCACCCAGGGATCACCTCCAGCATCCCTGCCATGGTCTCCCAAGTCTCTCCAAAGCTTGGGAGCACCATGCAAATCCCAACAATGGAGGATCTCAGCCGGGTAACGAGAAAGGCAATGGCAAAATGATGACAAATAGACATGATGAGTGACCTCATACTTCAAAACCCATTGATCCCAAAAATCTTCGATTGAAGCTCCAGAAAAAGGGTTTCCTTCGTTCAAGTTGTGAAGGATTCAGGAGTGCGGGATCCTCGTGAAAACTTTCTGTTCCGTTGAAGCACCTATACCAGAAACCCATATTAAAAAAAAAAAACTCCAACCCCTCTAGAAAGAGAATTTTTTTTAAATAATGTTAAAAAAAATTCTGAAAATAGGTGTCGTACACTATATTTACGGAAACAGATATTTTTGACTGACGTGGACACGCGGCGCCAAAAACACTTGCCACGTGGCAGGTGGGGGTGCCAACTAGGCTTGAAATCACGCTGAGAAATCGTCTTTCCAAAAGACAATTTCAGGCACACTCTCTCCACGTGCTTGGCTCCCCCAGCCACGATACGTGGCGGCCAAGAGAAATCGTCTTTGCCAAAGCCGAATTCTCACTGAGAAATCGTCTTTGCCAAAGACGATTTCTCCACGTGCCCTGGCTTCCCCCACCCGCAACACGTGGCAGCAAAGTGAAGTCGCTTTGGCAAACCAATTTTCTCATTAAGAAATCATTTTTGCCAAAGACGATTTTAGGCTGCTGAGAACTTATCTTTCCCAAAGATGAATTCTCGGTGGTTTTTCTTTTTTTTTTGAATTTTTTGTTGAATAATGCAGAAAAGAAATATCCATGTTTGAATTTCCCTAGCCTGGTTTTTAAATTTTTGTTGAATAATGAAAAAAATTACAAAAATAAATTTTTGAATTTTTCTCTGGTCCGGTTTATGAATTTTTTTTTAATAATACAAAAAAAAATATAAAAATAGGTTTTTGAATTTTTCCCGAGCCTAATTTTTGAATATTTTTATGTTTCATTCTTCTCTTTTCCTCCCGCATATCCCACTACGATTTCTTTCCCCTTGACCAACTGCCGCTCCTTACCAGATATGATTTCAAATTATGCCGATAAACCATTAACACGCGACTGGTGGCCGAACCCTAGATGTCGGACGAACCATAAGACCAATGATAGGACTGGGGGTCGGACCGGTGTCCTGACCCTGATGCCCGGACTGGTGGTATCGGACTCTAGCCGTCTGATTGATGGTAAGATCGATGGTAGTAAGGGGGCCAGACCGGTATCACTGAAATTTTTTTTACATTATTATTAAAAAAAATTTATTCATGATGACTTATCATTTCCACTTCCATGACTCGATGTAAATAATTTTTTTATTAACACTAAACCCTAAACAGTTAAACCATAAATTATCCACCGAACCGGTGCCGAACTAGAAATCGTACTAACACCGGGTTGTCAACCGAAGTGGTACTGGGCTAGATATCATTTCAATCTATATATCTTCTTTGTCTTAATTATTGTATTACCACATGAGAAATCATGAGTTTTATAATTAAATTTTATTTCAAAATATAGTTTTACAAATACAATACATAAAAAAATATCCTAGGTCCCACATGGTGGCTATCTCTTCCTGCATGGAGGCTGGACATGATGAAATGGAGGTAAAACTTCAGCTGGTGGCTGATGCTCTGTCATATGCTCCCCGACCTGAGATGCCTGCTATGCCGACACGTGATGCGACGAACCCTCACAATAAGCATATCCTCGATATCCAAAATAATCATGCTGCGACATGTAGTCCGGTGCAGCGGTAGTCTCAAAATGTGTAGCAACAATATCAGTAGATGTGAAGTCGGGCATCGAATATGGAGAGGTACTATAATGTCGAGTACCTCGTCCGTGCTGGAATGATGGAGGTGCTCCCGATAAAAATCCATAGTAGTAAGGCGAAGGAGTCTCGTACTCTATGTCGACCTCCTGATAAAACTCTCATAATGGGACACGTGCATGCTCGCTGACAGTATGAAGGACAGAATGATAAACCTCTATAATAGTCTGGGAGTTCATCGCTATGCAATCTGGATGAGCCAGCTGAAATATCCGCGTGATGGCACTGCTCTGTAAGATAAAAATAAATAATGAATTTCAAGGAATATAAAATTTAATATTAATAAATTGCGAAACTTAAATTTCTTACCATATAATCATCAACCGCACCAGGACGATTGATGAATCGACGCGTGATGCTGCGGTACCACTGCATATAGGGATCATGATAATCCATGATACTAGTATCTGGAGCACCGTCTACAATATGATCAAGTCGGCTCATCCATAAATGAACGAACTCATGATGAGTGGCAGACTAGTCTTGGTCGGGTCGCCCTCTCAGATCGATATGGTGCAGAGCCGAACGTGTATCAACCGGCTCAGGCATGACCTGTCGAAACCCGTATGGGCGCATCACTCTATTAGGTAAGTACCACTCCACTATATGAAAACAGATAAGTGGCACTCGAGCACACCATGACCACCATCACTACCACAAGCACAAGCACAAGCCCGACCAAGAGGGCGAAGCGCCACTACCACCGCTGACGAAGGGAAACGAGGGGCACAAGGAGAGACGGAGGATCAGAGCATCCCTCTGTTCTTGTTACCATTCTCCCCCTGCGACGTTTACACCTTCACGCACATCTTTACTCCTAGTGCGGAGTCCATCAAGAGGGGCCCGACCTGGAGGATCTGTTCCCATGGATCGTCACTGACTTGATCGTCGGAGTGCCCCCACCGGAAACCCCGACCCGGGTCTCTCACTGTTATCTCGCTGGTCCAGGAACGGAGGATCGCCGGGCAGCAAGGCATCCGCACCCAGCATGGAGATCCGGGAACCGAGAATGGCGGGCGGTCCGAGGAACACACTCCAGCACCGACAGCAGCTACGGGCCATAACGGTTTTGGCGGCAACAGATACCATGTCCACTTTGCTGTGGCCAATATTTCTCGTGAGGAATTGGTTGAAATTATGATGCATATGTTTGATGATAATCTTGTAATGTGTAGTACCGATCAATATATCTATAAAAATCAATGGCAACATGTGCACAAGCAGCCATGACATGAGAACAAGATAAATGATAACATTACCATTTACAACTTTAATTTTTATATCTAATTATTATTTATTCTAGCATTATCTAATAATAACATTTAAACAACTAACATAATAAATTCTAAAAATATTATATCATTATATATGCTTAAAAGCTGGCCCAAAGCACGTACCGATTTTGGGTCGGCCCGAAGTCCATTGGGCTGGCCCGACCAGTTCCTTCCCTAATCAAAACAAAAAAAAATATTTTCATAATTATTGATTAATTTTTTAATATTTATATTTACAACTTTAATTTTTGAATTTAATTATTATTTATTCTAGCATTATATATTATTTTTTAATATATTATCAATAACAACAACATAATTAAATTACTAATAATAATATTTAAACAATTAACATAAAAATATCTATAATTTTTGTACTAGGTTTTTCTTAGATTATTTTAATTTAATCATGATTAATCAGTATATTAACTAAAACAACAACATTAAATTTAAAAAATTACAATAAATTCATACAACATAATTAAAGAATTTTCTAAGTTTATTTTAATTTAATCAACATTATTCAATATTTTAACTAAAACAATAACATTATATTCAAAAAATTACAACAAAATCATGCAACATAATTAAAAAATTTTCTAAGTTTATTTTAATTTAATCAATATTATTCATTATTTTAACTAAAATAATAACATTATATTCAAAAAATTACAACAAAATCATGCAACACAATTACATTACAAAAAAATAATATTTACACAATAAATATAATACCATCTAAAAAATACATGTATTTTTTTTTGAATCACAAGATCTAGCAATCCCGAATATTCACCACAAATTAACGTAGACCAGATCTATAAAAAAAACATGAGGATCTAAATGAATTTAAAATATTATGGGACAAAAAAAAATATCTTAAACTGAACCCGGACCGGGAGCAATGGGGTCGAGCTCGAACCGGGAGCAATGGAACTGGGAAACAGGACGACCGGTCGGACGGAAGTGGGCCAAGGGGGAAGGAAAAAAAGGCAGCGATGGGGATGGAATGGATCGACTGGGGCCAGAGAGGAAGAACGAAGCAGAACAAAAAAAAAAAAAAAAAAAGAAGGCTCGAAGAAGTTATCAGGCGAGAATTCGTCTTTCCGAAAGACGAATTCGTCTCTCTGACATCGCCTTTCGGAAAGACAAATTCCGATGTCTCTTTCCGTCTACTCGCCACATCTTCGGGAAACTGCCATGTGATCACTCATAACCTGCCACGTTGTCCAAATTCGTCTGTCCAAAAGATGAATTCATTTGAAATCGTCTTTTGAAAAGACGAAATCGGATCAGCCACTCCCTGGCATACCACGTGCATAATTTTTTTAGCCACGTGTCGTGGCTGGGGAAGCCAGGCATGTGAAGATATGGTGCCTGAAATCGTCTTTTGGAAAGGTAATTTTTTAGCGTGAAATCATCTTTTCCAAAGACGATTTCAAGCCCAAGCGGCACCCCCGCCTGCCGCGTGACAGGTGTTTTTGGCGCCGCGTGTCCATGTCAGCTAAAAAATATATTTTTATAAATATAATGTATGACATTTTTTTTGAAATATTTTTTAATATTATTTTAAAAAAATATTCCTAGAAAGACATTGAAAAGTAAGAATTGTCAGTAGATGGTTTCCATCATTCCCTGAGCCTTGAAAAGTACGCCATAACATTCCAGGCAAAGGAGGTTGACATGACAACTCCTATGCACATGACTGGTAATAATCTCAAGGCTCTAGGAATTTCAATAGTTTGGGAGCAATGTGTAACAGCAATCAACAAAATGAAATGAGATACCACTGTCCTCTAAAATCCCTGAAGATATTTTATGTCTATGGATTGCACATCTCATCTCCCCCTTCCAATCTTGAGAGCTTTCTAATGGCAATAACAAGAAATGGTTTCAAAGAAGAATTAAGCAAGCCAAATCACCTTTAGATTGTTAATTTTTTTAATCAAAAAAGTACATATACATGTGTATATTTATATAATATAAAAAATATATGAAAATAAATTTTATGGTATGTATGGTAAAATAAAATTTATATAATAAATTAAATATAAATTCAATAAAATAGAGTTGGAAAGTTTGGCCTGGAAAGTGGATAAATCCACTGCTCTAAAGGAGATTTAGCCCCCTCGTACGAAGACTGATAAACCGCACGCTCTCCTCCAAGATATAACTTGGAAGTCAAAATTTCAATACCCGTCAGTGGCACGATCTCGAACGAATGCTGATCAGCTCGTCTTCAATCCAAGATTTTAAAGTCAGAGAAAAATGAAGTTTCACAAAATTTTAGGACAGAAAAATAAAAGAAAGAGCTTAGAATTTTAGATATCTTGTAGGGCTGGAATAGAGACCTACTTATAGGCCCAAAAATTCGAAGGAAAATTTTCAAAAGACCCTCAACTAGCCGTTACTGCGGTTACAAAATTTAATTCAAAATTAATTAAAAACTAGTCATTATTTTATTAAATAAGAAATGAATAAAATGACCGTTATGATCGTTATAAAATAAAATATAAAATTAATCAAAATCAAAATGGTTAAAACTTTTAGGGTGTTGTTTTTATTTTGTTTTTAACATACAAAAATGTCAACAATAACTACATGTGCAAAAGTATATAGATATATACTTGGCTATACATAAATGGGCAGACCACATTCAATAGTTCAGATCTTTGATGAGAAACTTTTATCATTTGATTTAAATCAGGGGTGATTTAGAGAATCACTCAAATTCAACAAAGGCTTCCTCTCTCTATCTATCTATCTATATACACACATGCACTCTCCACGATACATCATATTTTTTGTTCCTACAATTTGATTTTGACTTATAGTACGAAGAAATAACCATTTTGAGTTATCATTTTATGACAATATATAAAAGTTGGTTTACTTTGAAATATATTTATTTAAAATAGTAAGTTGTGAAGGTTTATAAGGACCAAAAAAAAGTTTTGGGTTGAGTTTCATACAAAAAAACCTAATTTGAGATTATGAAGCTTAAAATTAGATCTCATCAAACCTACTATCAATTTTGAGAAATTACGTCATTATTTAAAACAAAGAATATTGGAGTTTTGGAGCTACATCAATGTAGAGCTTTCTTTAAGAGAAAATTTCTACCATCTAGGTGGTAGCTCAGGTGAAACAGGCCATTGTCCTATACTCAACGTCCGAAGTTCAAAGTATGATTATGATGTTGATTTGAATAAATTCTAGGTTAATTTTTAAGACCTGAACGTGGATATGTACTCATCTCTTGGTAAGGAAGGGTTTAGCCATCTTTGTTGTCTTCCTGTATCAAACATTTTTCAATGAATTGGAAGTGATCATAAGTCCTTATAATCACGTTCAGAAGGGATAGCTATGCTAATCTCCCCATTTTTTCATAACTCTTTTTGCTTTAAAAAAGAGAGAGCTTTTTTTTTTTTTTTTTTTTTTTTTGGGGGGGGGGGGGGGGGTTACATCCCTTTTTAAGGGAGAAAATATTGCAGCACAGATTCTTTATAGTATTTTGAGTGATTTAAACTTTTATTTTATGAAGTATAATCCCCTTTTTTGTTATTTTCAAATGCACTTCAACCCATTTTAATGAATAAAAATTGCTTTTCTAATACCGAACATAGGTGTTGTTTCATTTATGTAAATGTGAGGTCCAGTTTTTGGACCGTTTTTGGGTTGAAGTCGGTGGCCCTTGCCGAATTCAGTTCAAATTCAAATTGGCACCGAAGCTCGGATTTTCCGGCAGAGATTTCGGAGAAGCCGGTCGATGCCGCCGGAGGGAGGGGGATAAGGGTCTTCCTCGGGTTTATAGGGGACCTCGTGTGCCTCAGTTGATCCAGATTACCCTTCCTTTCGGTGGATGCCGACGCTTCTCTCGTTCGTCTCAGCCCTCTCCGGAGCGTCTTCTCCTCCGGTGGCCACTATGACTCGAACCCGCATCGTCGGTAAGTCCTTCTTCCTCGTTTTCCTTTGGGGCATGTTTTGTGTTGGGGTGATTGACAGAGAGGAGGGGAGAATCCGTCCCATTCCTTCATTTTATTTTCTTCTTTGGGATTGTAAGAAACGGCCGGGCAGTTGTTGATCACCACCGATTTTCCCTTTTTCCTTCCAGTCACCTTCTCGATGAACATTGGCGATGATCACCACCGATCCTTTTCCACCGACGTTCATCGTGGAAGTTTCTTTTGTTGGCCCTATGGCAGAGGAGCCGGCTCTGTTGGCCCTGTGGCAGAGGAGCCGGCTCTGTTTCTATGGGGGGGGAGGATTTATTCTGTGCCCTTCGACAGGCGATCGGACGATCGTCGTAGGGACCGCCAGTCCCTTCCCTCCCTTCTGGCAACCCTCCCTGGCGGTCGATCGGGACGATCGCCATCGATCCTCCTTGGTTCTTCTTGTGGAGCACTTGTCTGGGCACTATGGCCTGGACGCGGTTGGGCCGGGCTCAGTTGGGCTAGGCTCTGCTGGGCCGGGCCTGTTTCCTGGATGGTCCGGCCCAGTAAAGGCAATTAGGAAAATAATAATAATGATAATAATAATAATATAAAAAAAAGGAAGGTGGAGGAAGGGAGGAAAGGAACTGTCTGGGGATGTCCCAAGAAATTTAATTTCTGTTTAATTTCTTTTGATAGGAATTAATTATATAATTAATAAATAAAATAATTAATGATCCAGGATCGTCATTGTCCTTAGAAAATCATGTTTAGTGCTTAGTTGGTGGAACAGTAAGTTATCACTCACCGATATAATTTTGCTATGCATGATGTAAACTTATTATTTGACTTGTTATTGAATTTTACTGTTTATGTTCATACTGCATACATATATCTCGATGTGTTATGAAATTTAAACACAGACTAAGATGTAATGAGTCATGGGTTGAGTTGGTTTTAGCTGCTCTCTAGTCTGACTATGATCACACGAGGACCTAGAATTCTTTTGGGCCTCCAGCGGGCTATCGCTGGCATATGACCGATGAGCGGTATGTGATACATGAGCTAGTTGCCTTATTTTAGCACATGCTAGGATGCATGTTTCTCGTGTGATACTCAGAGCTAGTTTTCCTTTTGGGTCTCCAGCGGGGCTATCGCTAGTACATGACCGATATGCGGTATGTGACATAGGATCTAGACTCTTTTGGGACGAGCCACGGGCCAATTGTGGCCATAGTCTGAGGGACTAGGTAAGTGAGTATGGCTGGCCATCCTAAAGTTTGTGTGATGTCAGAAAAATAATAAAGAAGGTTAATAATGGGAACATAACTGAAATAGCTTCTATTTTATGGTTACTTACATGCATTGATTTACTCTTGATTCATGATAGATTTATATTCGGGACATATAATGACTTACCGAGTTTAGAGAACTCATTCCTTTTCCTTGCATATTTTTCAGGACCAGAGAAACATGTGGGCCAGGAATTCAGTCAATGAGGTTTTAGGATCTAGTAGACATTGTTACTTTTATGCTTGATATATAAATAATATTAAATTTGTGATTGTTGACTTTATGAATATTTGAATCTACTTGTCTAGGAGTAAATCTTATGGTTTAATTGTCTGTATAATAAAAATCTTGTGATTGTCTAGTTATTCATTTTATTTAAAAATGATCGGTACAGACCTCCCAGAAAATGTTGAACCCAAGGAAAAACGGTCGTCTGTCGCACATCACCCTACATCCTGGGATCGGGGCGTGACAGTAAATGTCTACACAATCCTCGGTCTTTTCACCTACATCCTGGGGTCGGGGCGTGACAGTAAATGTCTACACAATCCTCGCTCTTTTCACGACGTAGTACGAGGACCCCAAATGGTTTGCAAAACAGGCAAGCAACTTTTATAAATATTGGCAAGAAGTGATCCTTCGAGGAAGGATACTTAGGTGGACGCTTTGCACTTAAACCAGTCCGAAGGAAATCTAGATTTCGTTGGTACAAGAAGTTAACATTCCAGTAGGCTCGTGGTTGGAATTCATTAGTATTTGAGAAAGTCTTTGTACACCACTGCCGCTGAAGAAAAAATACATCACGCAACCTGTTTGGATCATGTCATTTCTATTTTTTAATATACATTCAATATTATAATTTTATTTTTTTAAAAAAAAAATTGAATTACAAAAATATTCATTTCTTATAAAAAAATTATGACACCCATTGATTTGGATTATGATATCTAGTAGTCAACTTATGACATTCCTATATTCACAGGATGCCATAAGACTAAGAGATATTTTCATTATTAAAAAAAAATTAAATATTTTTAATAATAAAAATATCCATTATTTTATGACATCTTATGAAAAGAGTTATGACATTCCGTTCATAAAGAATTTTCATATAGGGGGATATTTTCATCATTCAAATTACATTTAATGCTCGTAGTTTACTTGAAAATTTTGAATAACAAAAATGCCCTTCCTTTATAACATCAGTTTGTAAACATAGTGTCATAACCAGGATATCATAAGATCGATAATATTTTTATCATTAAAAATTTTTTAAAAAATTAATGATGAAAATATCCTTGATCTTATGACATTCTGTAAATAGGGTTATGACAAATGTGTATTATAAGAAAAAGGCATTTTTATCATTCAAATATACATTTAATGCTTGTAGTTTACTTATTTTTTAAAAAAATTGAATGGCAAAAATACCTTTCCTTTATGACATCTGTTTATGAACAGGATATTATAACCCTATTCATACAATATGATATTTTTGTCATTGAAAAAAAAATAATTTATTTTTAATGATGAAAATATTTCTCGACTTTATGACATCCTATGAATATGGGGATGTCGCTAATGGGTATCATAATCCAAACCAACGAATGTCGTAATTTTTGAGTAAGAGAAGGATATTTTAGTCATCCAAAATTTTTAATAAAAAGATAAAATTATAGATATTAAATATGTATTAAAAAGTAGTACTTATGTGACCCTTACATGGAACAATGATATTTGAGGGTGTATTTTTTTTGGACAAAGAGCGGGACATGTTCCAACTTAGCCTGCAATTTGGCACGTTCATGCCCAGACCACATAACAAAACCCATTAATCCTACATGGGTCCCGAGAAACTAGCTCTTACAACGAAAATGTGATCTAATTAGGTTTTGTATCAATGGTCTACGTAAAGACGAGCTTGGTTTGATTTCTACTGAGCATGAACGCAAGTTTGGTGCTCGGGATCAAAATTAGCTAAAATATAGAAATCTTGGAACTTATTGAAAACAATTCAAAGATTTAATATTTTTTTAAAAAAAATAAAGCAGCCAAACGAAATGATAAATAATCAATACAACGTATGTTTTGGTGAAGCCATATTTATTCTTTTAAAAAGGGTACTCTTGTATAATAAATACCAGTAATAATTCATTGAAACCAACAAAACATAGCGGCACCAGAGTGTTTCTTGAATAAGTTCTTGTACAATATAAAATCATGAATAATATAATGATTCTTGATTAATTTGATAACTTGAGAATGCTTACAATTATTCAGCTAGGAACATGATGGAGAATTCTTCAATAATATGGAGACCATGGTGATAATAAAAAAATTACAAATAATGTAATGATGAGCAGTTATTTTTATGTTTACGTCCAATATAAAATTATGAAACTAAAATATTATGAGATAGGGTCCATGACATGTGCCATGAGGATTTTCTAACTCTTTTCTATTGCACATAATCCGTGTTTCTTGCTTTTCTTAATAAATTGAGGAATGTACCTTACTTTTTCCATTTACACGAGCGATAACCAAATCAAAACAAACATGTAAACTTTATAATCAGATGAAAATCTTTATAAAAATGCATTGAAATATAAATCTTGTTCGGTATATCAACATAAACAAATCCCACAATGTCATATCCAATAACATTTACAGCACTCTCCAATGAAAGATTTAAAATTTTAAAAAAAAAAAAAAAACAAAAACAAAAACCTCAAAAACTCCATACCTTCTCATCTCACGAGCATTCATCACCGTAGCCTCACGAGTCAGATAAAGAGGTAACCAAAAAAAAGCCAAAGAACGATAAAAGAATATATAAGTAGCCAATCACTCCCTTGCGATCAAACCAAGACTACACGAGAAGCAATTGGTTATCACCTCACAAGAACATTGAATGATGGATGGACAATTTAAAGGATATACTCTTGGCACAGCTCCTTCCTTAGCTTCTGAGAGAACAATTGGCAGGCGTCCATGCTGAGATCAACTGCTGCTGATAGTGCTATAAATAATGCCACATCGGCCATGCAGGAAACATGTTGGGCCCCGATTTGAACCGTTGGTTTGCTTACCTTTCCCTCCCCTTCTACGGTGGACCCCATCACGAATCCCCCAATGAACGGCCAAGATCTCGGCACGGTGTCACCAACGACTTCGGGATCGATGCAAAACCGACCACCTTTGCGGATGCTCAGAGAGGACTCGGCGATCCGGATCCCGCCGGTGGGCCCGGAGTCGGTGACGAGCTCGAACCTATAACCCAAGCCGTCAACCGGGCCCCGCTCTCGCCAAGCCTCGAGCCGGCCCCATGGCTTCCAGTTGGTGGTCGAACCGGAGAAGCCGGTGGGCTGGAGGATGAGCCACGCCCCCGGGTTGGACCGGGACACCCGGTCCGAACCGGGGGAGGGGACAAATGGGGTGATCATGGACGCAGCCGCCACCGGGGAGCCTGAGAGATCGTGGATCGTGACCGTCCATCCCTTGCGCTACTCGCGCCTTAGATGATTTCTTTTGCTCCCAAACGAGCCAAACCAGCCTTTGATGCTGCTGCTGTTGGAGGAATTGGACGGCAGTGATCTGTGAATGATTTGGAGCAATTTAGAAGGCATGTTCAATAATATGTTTGAAAGTAAAGTGATGTTCAAACATTCAAGTTGTTGATAAAAGTATTTTAGAACAACACGATAAAACAATGCAATCAGCAAGCATAACAATTTTTTTTTTGTGAGCTTTGGTGAAGTTTTGTAGAGATCTGAACTCACAAGGCATGCTAGCATTCTTTTTCTTTCCTGATGATAAAACTCCTAGTAAAACATTTTCTACTACTTGATAGGAGAATTTCTGAAGTCTGAAATATGAGTAATAATTGATTAACACTTTAAAATTAGAGTGAAAATCTAGTTTCCTTATCCAAAAAAATATATCTAATTTCCCTGTCATGAACATCTGGGAAGCTCAATTTCACACCCCAAAAAAGCAACAAATAAAATATCAACCTACTTAATATCAATTATATTTTGCACACTTTGGTCACTGCAATAAATATACTTATATCCAACAACTTTATATTTGCATCGGATTGACATATAGTAGAATTATATTTTGCACACTTTGGTCACTGCAATAAATATACTTATATCCAACAACTTTATATTTCCATAGGATTGACATATAGTAGTTATTATATTGTTCATTATCCATGTGCCATGGTGGTTGTCGTAATAGTTATACTGATTTTTCACAATTATAATTATGCAGTTGATAGATTCTAATTTTTTAACAACTTATTTATGGTAACAACTTATTTATGGCAGCCTTGTGTAGATGTTCAAGACCATATATTTGATTATTAAAAAATAAGAATGTTGTATTCAAAAAAAAACATATAAACATATTTTATAACTATACGCATGTCACGTGAATAACATGTACAGTAAAACCAAGGAATATTTGCCATTTGCTGCAACCTATCCTGAAGTTATGTCGATATTCGTCAATTCTAAATTTTGCATATTTGTGAGATAGTCGCCATAAAACATAAAGATGCTAAATCTCAATGCTTAGCCCATCATGTGCTTGACCTGGCATATTGCACATATCAACTTATCACCTGCTTAAACCTCATAAAAACACTACTTTTATAAGAAACTACATCGATCGATCCTGGTTTCACATAAAAATTCTAATAAAAAATGATATGTGATAAAAACTTTCATGATAACAAATCTGACTAAGCAAAGTAGAGGGGATTCTCTCTATTTTTTTTAAAAAAAATAGCAGTATCTTAGCATTATTATATTTTAATGATATCTTTATATTTCTATTTTTGGAAAAAAATATATTAATTTGTAATTTTAGTCTCGCTTTGCCCTTGCTGTTGGCATAATTGTGGATATTATTGTTAGAAAATCAACTCTTTTTCGAAAACTTAAAAAAAAAAAAAATCGATAACTTAAATTACTGAAAAAAATACATATGTGAAAATAGAAAATAAAATATGATAAAACTAAATAGAAAGATCAGCCAAAGATATTCGACGAGTGGTTCCTATATGATTTGCCATGTACGATGTCATTCAAATAGTAGCACTATTCTCTTTTTCATAAAGTAGCAAGATATCAAGAAATCAGTAATGGTCATAATAATCTCTAACAATTTTAAAAAAGAAAATGAAACCTATCCTCCTCAACAGGATAAATCCATCTTATGACTATCATAAAATCACCCTTCAAATATATCCGTAAAAGTTGAAATATATATACAGCACAATCCCGCAACTCTAACATCTTGCATGACAAAACTTTAAAACCATTCATACCTCACGATTTGAATAGCCTTCTCCTTTAACATTTCCTCGGAAAGAGATCGATGAATTTGGTGATTTTGTATTTTTAAGGGTAATTTGGTGATTTTGTTAAAACAAGAACGACAAGGGTATTTTCGAGGGAAAAAAAAATTAAATCATATAACGATTAGCAGCCTTGCATATTAAAAAATATATATATACAGCTAGATTACGCACGGCAGCTAGCTAAGCAAATGCTGTTTCCTCGTTGACCACATAACGTAGATGTTTTTCCGATTCGCCCCTAAATAAAAATATAAAAGTAAATTAAAAATAAATATATTTTTTTAGGCTCACCCGGATCCGGTGTTCCGCCGGCGGTCGGCAGAGAAGCGGCAGCTGAAAACCGGTTGCCGAAGGCACCCGCTGTGTCCGCCGCCGTTTCCCTGTACCTGGTACACGACGGGACTGCACTCCGGCTCGCCCCCGAACTGGAACACGAATCGTGGATCCGGCTCGGACCGAACAACCAGGTGGAGACGGGCCGCGGACCGGCCGCCTCCCACTCTCACCCACCCGCTCTGCATCACCATCGCCCTCACCGGCGCCGCCTCAAGGTCCACCCCGACCCGCACTCGGCCCAGCAGGCGGCCCGCGCTGAACCCGCAAGTGCTTCCTGTCCGGCCGGCGTAGACCGAGACGACGAGGCTTGCCGTCTTGCCGGAGAACTTCTGGAGGGCGGCTGGGTCGAGGCTGAAGACGACTGGGGTGGCGGAGATGGTGGAGGGTGTCTCCATCAGGGTTGCGGCGGCAGTGGTGGAGGGGTCAGAGGAGGAGGGGGTGGCGAGGGGGAGAGGGGCAAGGGTAGAGGAGGGATGGTCTTGGAGTTGGATGGTACAGAAACACGGGGTGGTCGAAGGGTGCACGCCCGGACCGGCTGGCTTGGACACCGTCGGCAGCTTTAGAGCGAGGGACTCCACGATGAGCCTAGCGAAGGGGCAAGGATCCATCTCTCTATCTTCCTCTCCCTATCTCTCTCTCTCTCTCTCTCTCTCTCTCTCTCTCTCTCAAGGGGGAGGAAGGTTCGTCTCTCTTTCTCAGGGGGAGGGAATTAAGGTTGAGTGGTAGAGGTCAGTGTTGTTGATGTCGTGGGGAAGTAAAGCAGTCATTTTTTCGCCCCAGGAACTTTCAAGGGGAGCCGATGGATGATATATCGACGTCCGGGTCTGTTCCTTATATTTTGTTTCAGCGTGGACAAATATGATACAAAATGATCGCGTTATATATTCTATACAAGAAAGCGGTAATGGGAGACGGACCACCACACTCGAAGACCCAGACGCCACCCAGTATTTCTGCCGTGGGCCCAAAAAGCATTGGTGTAACAGCGTGGGTCCACCAGAGAGTTCGGCGCGTTCTCCAACTTTCTCTAAAACCAGCAGAAGCCGATGCGTTTAGAGTTATTAACCACAGTTAAGCGGACTTTAGCTACGTCTCGAGAAGCCGATACGTTTAGAGATATTAACCACAGTTAAGCGTACTCTAGCTACGTGGCGAAGTTTCGTTTGTTAAGATGCAAAGCTTATATAGTATTTTAATCAAGCGGGAGTGGTTGTATAAGTTACATATTTTTATATCGTATAATTTTGATTAAGATTGACGGAAATCCAAACAATCAGCTCCGCTGTTCCATGACGAGCAGAACAACAGAATTTCTAAACTATAGATGACGCATGATCACGACCGTTTTAAAAGTTTTTGAGTGAGAAAAAAAAAAGAAAAGAAGAAGATGATTCTGGCGTATATATAAAACATATTAATAGATCAAAAAAAAAAAAGAGGAGATAGAGATGGGATGGAAGAGGGGATTCGGGGCTAGGCTGGATATGGTCGGCATGGTGTGCTGTCACGGGCCCACATACAGCTGGATCCTGGCTGTGTCCAACATGTGAACATGTCCATATACGACGACGTGCAGTGGGACATACGATGGTTATCCTTGTGTGGTGGACTGGAGAGAGCAAGCTTAATATCCTCGATAACATCATCGTCGATCACTTCTCTTTTTCCTGAACGGAGATTTGGGCGCTTTGATATCATCTGATTTGCTTTCTGGTGGGTTGGCGGCTGGTTGTTTGTGAATGATGGAATTACACCGAGAGGTTGGGTTGGCATCCCACTGTAGCCAACCAAGCCCTTCAGCAGCTCATGAGGGCAAGTCAAAGACTTGGAAAGATTCCAGAAATTGATGATGTGATTCCAATTGACGGTGGTTGTGCTTATTTTATTGACTTTGATGTTTCGACGCATACGTATTTTGTATTATAGAAAGATAAATAATACCACCAGAGAAAGACAAGGTTATTGTTGTGGAATTGATGAAGTTAACTTAACCTACCAGTAAAATTAAAGCTATGCACGAAGCCCGTAACACCGATCAGGTTGGTTAAGAAAATGAAGTTTGCTGTAGCACTGCTGGAACATTGCTGTGAACTTCGACTGCTCTTAAATGTTTGTCGAGAATGGATGATGACCACCCCTTAGAATATCCGTTCTTATTTATTCCTTTTCAGCAAGACCGGCATATATGGATGCCGATTCATAATCTCAATTCTCAACATATATACCACCACCTGGAATCAACTATTGGCCTATACATCTAATCAGAGTCAACCAATAGTTTCAAAACATAAGGATGCATGCATGATTATTATGTTGCATAAATTAAAAGATAAATATTATATGTTTCGAAGTTAATTAATTGATTTATATCCAGGGATACTAGCAATTAATGGCACTTAATTCGAATTTTCCTGTATAATGATGCTACGAACAAAGTGAATTGAATGAAACCATTTCTTTTTGAGCTATTTGGTGACTATAGGCCGAAATTACTTCTATTTTGGAAAAGCACGAGATTCATGGTACATTGGTCTTGGCACACCCTACAAATAGGAATGAAAGTTCCAAATCCAATTTTATATCCAAAATAATATGGATACGAAAAAAAATTTGAACATTTGACAAATATCCGTATTTGTATCTATATCGATTCGTAACAGAAAAAATGGATATATATATATATGGATCACGACTATCTTATTGATATCCAAATATTAATTAAATATGTAATCGTATTTAATTTTATATATTACTTATTTATTTTTAAAAAAAATATGTAAGCATATTAACATAAAATTTACTTGATTTATCCTCTACTTAAAACTATCTTTGATTCTATAATTACACGGTTCAATTATTCGACTTGTATCCGTATTTGTATCTATATTTTTAGTTTTTGATTTATATCCATATCCATTTAAAACAAATATGGATATAAATTTTTGTATCCGATTAATATCTGTATTCATATCTATATTTATCAAATAAAATAAATATAGATATACATGTACTAGCATCCGATCTGGGTTAGCCCTGTCTTCAAAGTTTTCATATATGCATGATATGCGTATGTGTGCTCCATAGAGTTGCGATATAGTGACTCATGATATGAAAGCAAACTTGATTTATACCAACCTGAATCACAAGATATGCCAACATGAATATTAATTTTAATTTATTTAAAATATAAAATTTAAATTTTATAATCAAAATCCAAATCAATTAAGCCAAGCTTTCTATTTGTATTCTTATATAATTATAAGTCTATAAATACAATATAATTATAGCAAAGTGCTGCCACTAGTCTCATTTTTCAAAAATCTTTTCTTCTTTCTTATTCTCTAAAAACTCTCTCCTTTCCTCGTATCAAAGCCATATTGGACTCATCACCACCTATGCTTGGGATCAAACATTTGAAGATCATAAAGAATCATCATCTTTAGCCTAGGGATGAAAGTGGACCATATAATATCCATCCGAATCTATTTTTGTATCTGAATCTATCCGCATATAAATAAAAATTTGAATATCCGACTATATCCATATTCATTTAAAAAATGGATATGAATATGAATAGACAACTATTCGATTCGTATCCAAAAATTAACTTTTATTTGTAATCCTACTTAATCTTATATATCATTCAAGAACTTTTAAAGAAAATATATAACCATATTAATTAAAATGCTATTAATTTGATTTATTATTTGCTTAGTAATTTTTTTATTTCTGCGATCATAAATTTAATTATCTGACTTATATCTATATTTATATCTATATTTTTAGTATCTGATTTGTATCCATATCTATCTAAAATAAATATAAATATGAATTTTACTTCTAATAATATTCATATCCATATATGTATTCATCAAACAAAATAAATATGGATATTGATATATTGATATCCTATCCGATTTCAGCCCTACTTCAGCTACTATATCAAAAACTTCATTAGCTCCTTTGGTAATTGCTAATATTGCCGATCTAATTTTTATTAAGTTTGATTCCGATACTTATCTTATATGTTGTCTTTTCCTTCTAATCCTAAAAGCCATATTACTCATACTCCTCTCTCTCTCTCTCTCTCTCTCTCTCTTGATAAGAGCACTCATACTCCTTCAAAAACCAACTTAGAAGATGATAAAAGAATAGTGAATATTACGTAAAATAAGTAATATGAAAAAGATCTCATGGTGCTTCCTAGATTAATGTTAACTATCCTTTCAAAGGCCACTATCTCATACATTATAGGTGTTAAATATGCGACAGATGCATGGAAAGCACTTGAGCGATGCTTTGAAACCATTATCCAGTCCCATATTATTCATCTAAAGAAATAGTCGGGTGAAATCAAGAAAAGTCTACTCTTAATCTAGGAATATTTATATAAATTTAAACAAATCAAGTATTAACTAACTGTTGTGAAGAACTTGCAAGTGATATGAATATTTTCATTTATACTAAAAAAGATAATCATGTTGGCATATCTTATGATTGAGATTTAGGGCTAAAATCGGATCGAATATAGATCGGATACTAGTATATCCATATCTATATTTATTTTGTTTGACAAATATAAATACGGATATGGATATTAATTTGATACAAAAAATTATATCCATATTTATTCTAAATGGATACAGATATAAATCGGATGCTAAAAATATGGACATAAATATGGATATAAATTAGATAATTAAACTTTATGATTATAGAATTAAAGATATTACTAAGTGGAGGATAAATCAAATTAATAATATATTAATTGTTAAGAATTATGTCCCAAAGCCAATCATGTAGACTGTAGACGGTTGTGCTATTTTGTATTTGTATATAAATTCTTTAATGAATAAAAGTTATTCTTTTGGCTATTCATCACATATGCATTTTTCTGAAAAGAATTATTGTATGATGGAGTCCTTAGAACTATATTATATTTGATATAGAGAGGATATATCGAGTAATTCTTAAACTGGTTCATAACCAAAGGATACATTATTATAGGACGGCGATGTATCAAGTATAGGTTGTTGTATATCATATTTGTTGGTTGTCTTCTTAACCAATGAGTGTAGAGACACTGATGTGACAACAGGTAAAATGTATGATATCTTACTGAACGTGACCAACTGTGGAGCTCCCTTCTGTCAAAGGGTTGCTCACGAAGGGATATGGGTATATGTGTCCCTCAGACCTGAGGTCACCATGGTAGATTGCAAGCAACTCTTTATACTTTGATACCGGACTACTTGAATTTCTAATCCAGTGATGAAAGACTTATGGATACAGTCAAGTACTTGCGGAGCTGTGGTGCTTCAAGATGGGATTGACCTCTCCAAATGATTTGGAATGAATGACTCACTATGTCTCAATTTAGCAAAACTTTGGTTATGATAGTTCTTATAAGGAGTCACAGAACTTGTAAGACTGAGACACGATCTGGATGTACTGGTTAGGGTTGGCAGTCAAACCCTAGATCATCCTGAGCATTTTGAGATCAAAGGGATGAATTATGCGATAATTATATACCAGAGATTCTAAAAAGTTGCTCTGCAATCTTCGACCTATCCGGACGTAGGGTATCATTGCTAGATGATAACTTTGACAGGTACTAGAAGTGTTCCAGTGCTACTGGCTTAGTGTTCGAACCTATGGGATCACACACCATAGGGGATCTATCTGATTTAAAGGTTGATCGATGATTGAGAATCGTTTGCTATCACTGGAGATCAATATGATTGACCATTTTTCAAGTGTTGACACTTGGAAAGTCGATACTAGGAAGTATTGACACTTGGCTATGACAAGCAAAAATTATGGAAAAAAATTTTGAAAAGTTTTGACCATAATTCGAATTTCGAATTTTAGTTGGTTTTGGCTCCAAGCCTTCATGGAATGATGGTCATTCTTTGGAAGGTTTTGACCTCAATTCAAATTTCGAATTTTGGCTGGTTTTGGCTCCAAGCTTTCATGAAATGATGGTCATTCTTGCCTTATGAGCTTAGAGCCAATTTAGTATGGCCCTTGACCTTCTCCCCCATTCTCTCTTCCTTCCTCTTTCTCCCTCTCATGGCTGCCTCTATAAATAAGGGTTGTTTTAGGGACTGCTGGTGGTTTTTTGAAGAGTTTTATTGTTGAATGAGATTGCTGAAATTTTGAGAGAGAAAAGCAAAGGGGCTTGGGAGGACTACGATTTTGGATGTGACTACCTAGCACTCAAGCTAGGTCTTGGGAAGAGAGCTAGTTAGGAAGGGTTTCACCTTTCCTCCTTGTCTTCCAGGAAGAAGTAGATCGGCCTCAAGGATCCCAAGAAGCTAGCATTATGAGGGAGTTAATCAGAATCGAGCCCTAGTGTGAACTACCCGTAGAGGCTAGACACATGTGTGGCTCGAGGGCTTTTCACAACCTCCTCCTAAAGGTATAACGGTAAGGTATCCTTATGCCTTTTGGTTCTTTTCCTATTTTTGATGTCTTTTGCATGCTACATTATCATACTTGTTCCTGTTGCGGGTAGATTGGTAGATTATTTTGACCGATCTACCAAGCCTTCCTCTGTGCTTATTTTAAAATTATTTTAAAATATATTTTTTTTGTCATGCATGCTCGTATTGCTTTCCCTTCAATGGTATCAGAGCCAGGTTGTTCGTAGTATAATAATGCTAGCATGCTTTAACATAGTTTTCTTTTAAAGTAGTTGGATTGAGTGCTTCATCATGGCCGTCCAGTTATAGGAGAGAAGTAGGGCTGCAAGATCCTCTCTTCCCATTCGATGGGATCTCCTATGGCATGTAGAGGTGCCGCTTGTGATTGACTCATGAAGAAGACAAATAAAAGAAAATATAGATTAAAATATTTTAATCTAATGTTATAATCATAAAATAAATTTAGATGAGATCTAAGAATTTTATTTTGATCGATTTTGATTAAATTTTTTTAAAAAAAAACCTTGGATTTGAAATCACTATTTTTGTCTTGTGACAAGCCTTGAGTCGACCCAAGTGTCGACACTTGAGTCGACTCATGCGTGCATACAGAAAATATGACTTTCTATTCACACTCTGTCTCAGACGTTGAGTTGATACTTGAGTCGACTCATGAGTGCGAAGTATCGACACCTGAGTCGACTCATGAGTGTATAGTGTCGACACTTGACCTGAGAATGCATAAAAATAGTAAATTCAAATTTTGATTCGTTGTAAATTTTTTTACATTATAAATTTAAATTGTTTTAGATTATAAAGGCTATTGAACTTAATTGAGAATTAAGTTACCTTGAATGACAAAGAACTCTAGGAATATGATTCAAAGATTTTAAATCATTTCAATAAACCTTAAGGGTCATGGATTAGCTCCTATTATATCCTTAATTAGGTTAGACCTAAGTTTAGATGCATTGGACTATGTAAAGAACTAATATAATCAAATATTGAGTTAGGATTTCTTCTCTATAGATCTCTTTAATAGTTAGTTTGATAAGACCATAAATCTAAATGGACCTAATTAGTGGCTCAGTGGATAGCTCGAATCTTTAGGCTAGTCTAATCGAGTATGATGAACCAATTGGTTAAGATAAGTTTGGTAATTTGATCTTAGTTATTTGGGGCTACCTCTTACCTGGCCAACTCGATTGGTGTCTAAGGCAAGACGGTTAATGACGGAACCCAACCCATGATCTCACTTACTTGACCAATATGGTCGATCAAAATTGATTGGATAGCTCATTGACTCGTGTTAACCCATGTCACCTAAGGTTAATTAGTCTTGACTGATTTTAGGTTCCCATGGATCATTAGTTATGTATAACCCTCCTTGATAACTGATGTAGTCAGTGGGAGGTTGATCCATGTCTTCTTATCTCCTCTTCTGTCACATTAAAATTAAACCCTCTAAATTATTAGGTCCATAAAAAGATGAAGTTATGGGAATAACCGAGTCTTAGCCTCCCATTAAGTGGGATGGTAATGGGTCCAATAGTTGGGTGTTCATCGTTAGATCCAAAGATCAGGTGTTTATCAGGCTATTGGAATTACTATTCCTAATGTGATGGCTCGGTACGACTCTTTTAACGGTAGTCAGGTTGGCTGGTCAAAGTCGGGCTTGACTATTCATTAGTTAGAAGTATTGAATTTTGTCATGTTAATGGTTGGACTTAACTGGGACCTTCAATAGGAGGCCCAAAGGCCGATTGAAGTCACCTTGGGGCAAAACCTAAATACTAAAAGTTACTTGGAGAAGTAATCGATTGAAGAACTTACCTTTAGATGCGCAAGGATGAGCTGGCCAAAGTCAGGCTCATATATTATCTATTGGGCTCTAGTACCCACTAAGGAATTAAAGTGATTCCTTGGATTGGAGGTAGAGACTACCAGTCTGAACAAAGTAGTGGGAGGGCCTTTAGATTAAAGTCCATGTCTTTAGGTTAATAATTCATATACACTAATAAGTTTTGGTTTTCCTTTCAGATGTCTTCCAACCTGTCGCTCCGGTCTCTTCTCGATAACGAGAAGCTCAAGGGTCCGGATTGTCCTGGAGCATGAGCGGATCTTGTATGTGATATTGGATCCGGCACCTGAAACCCCTGCTCCCAATGCTCGGGGTTTGGTCAGAGAACTTATCAAAAGTGGCTCTCCGATAGGATCACTGTTCGATGCATTATGTTGGTAGTGATGAACGACGAGTTCAGTCACAAATTCGAAGAAGCCCAGTCGGAGGAAATCCTTCAAAAGTTGAAGGAGTCCTTCGGCACACCAGATGACATTGAAATCCGCATGGATGCGTTCTCGGGATACAATCAAATCTGCATGCATCCGACGAACGAGGAGCACACTGCCTTCATCACCGACCAGGGGATATACTGCTACAGGATGATGCCCTTTGGTCTGAAGAATGCGGGGGCCACCTATCAGCGCTTGGTCAATAAGGTTTCCAAGGACCAAATTGGCCACAACATGTAAGTGTATGTGGACGACATGCTCGTCATGAGCAAGCCGGGCTCGAGCCATGTAGCCGACCTCGCTGAGTCCTTCCACAACTTGCGGCAGCATCAGATGAAGCTGAACCCAGCGAAGTGCGCCTTTGGGATGGCCGTAGGAAAATTCCTCGACTTCATGGTCACCCAAAGGGGCATGGAAGCGAACCCGGAGAAGGTGCAGGCCATCATCGACATGGAACACCCAACCTCTAAGAAGCAGGTCCAGTGCCTGACGGGACGCATCGCCGCCCTTAGTAGATTCATCTCGAGGTCGGCCGACCGTTGCCAACATTATTCAAGGCGCTGCGCAAGATGCACGACTTCACCTGGACCGAGGAGTGCAGGACAGCCTTCAAAGAGCTGAAGAACTTCCTCGCCTCCCCTCCGCTGCTCTCTAGGCTAGAAGAGGGAGAGGAACTCTTACTGTACCTGGCGGTGACACCGGGAGCTGTCAGCTCAGTTCTCATCCGCACAGACGAGGACAAATCTCAGAAGTCGGTGTACTACACCAGCAAGATTCTCCGTGACACGGAGATCAGGTATACTCACTCCGAAAAACTCATTTTTGCACTAATAATATCTACTAAGCATCTCAGGCCCTATTTCCAAGCACACCCAATAGTGGTGGTGACGGACCAACCACTGAGGACCATCCTCACCCGACCCGAGATATCCGGGAAGTTGGCTAAGTGGTCCCTGCTGCTCAGCGAATTCGACATAGTGTACCGACCAAGGTCGTCACAAAAGGCCCAGGCCCTGGCCGACTTCGTGGTCGAGTGCACCGGGTTCGCCGAGGAGCCAGAGCAGACAGCAACGGAGCCCATGCCAGGAGAAGAGCCCTGGATTCTTCATGTAGATGAAGCATCCAATTCCGGCGGAAGAGAAGCGAGCCTCATCCTAACTAATCGAGATGGGGTTATGGCGGAATGCGCCCTCCGCTTCAAGTTCGCCGCAACCAATAATCAGGCAGAGTACGAGGCACTCCTCGCGGGCCTAAGAGTCTCCCACGAGCTGGGTGTGCAGGACTTGAAAGTCTTCACCGACTTCCAATTGATCGCCGGACAAGTATCCGGGGAATATGAAGCAAGGGACGCCCAGATGATGAAGTATCTGGAGCAAGTCCGTGCGAGCACGGCCGGCCTCCAGCACTTCAGCATTTTCCATATCCCTCGAGGAGAGAATGCGCGCGCGGATGCGCTGTCCAGACTCGCGACCCTACCGGACTCGTCACTAGGACGTGCCTACATTGAGCACCTCAAAGGTCCCAGTTACGAGAACCCGACGGAGGTACATCAAGTCGCCCTCGAGCCGAGCTGGATGGATAAGTACATATGGTACATCACTGACGGCACCCTGCCAGAAGATCGCACAGAAGCCGCCCTTGTCAAGAAGAAGGCCTCTCGGTTCGTCTTGATGGAGGGCCAACTCTACCGTCGATCTTACTCCTACCCACTATTGAGATGCCACAGGCCCGTCGAGGCAACCTTTGTGCTCCAAGAAATATACGAAGGTCTCTGCGGGAATCACATGGGAGGGAGGACATTGGCTTACAAAGCTCTCCGCCAGGGGTACTTTTGGGAGACCATGAGGGAGGATGTGGTCGACTTCGTCAAGAGGTACGACAAATGCCAGCGCCACGCCAACATCCAGCGTCAGCCGATGGTGCTGATTTTCCAGCTCTCAGCCCCTTGGCCCTTTGCCCAATAGGGGATGGACATCTTGGGATCATTCCCCCCAGCATCAGGACAGCGAAGGTTCCTACTAGTGGCGATCAACTACTTCACCAAGTGGGTCGAGGCAGAGCCGCTAGCTCGGATCGCGGAGGCTAATGTCCACCAGTTCTTTTGGAAGTCAGTCATCTGCCGCTTCGGGCTCCCCCGTTGCATCATCACCAACAACAGGCGACAGTTTGACAACCGCGAGTTCGAAGGGTTCTGTGCAGCCCACGGCATCCAACACCGGTTCACCTCGGTAGCTCACCCCCAAACAAACGGGGAGGCCGAGGTGACCAACCGGACCATCCTGCAAGGGCTCCAAACCAGGCTGGATCAAGCTAAGGGCCTGTGGGCAGAAGAGCTCCCGAGCATCCTGTGGGCCTACCACACAATGTCCAGGATGGCGACCAATGAAATGCCCTTCAGTCTCATCTTCGGTGCTGAAGCAGTCGTCCCCGTCGAGCTCGGCGTGCCCACGTTGCGGGTGCAGCAGTATGATGAAGCGCGGAACTTGGTGCACCTCCTGCTTAACCTAGACCTTCTTAAAGAAGCGAGGGACAAAGCCCGCCTACGGATGGCAGCCTATCAACAAAGAGTGGTCAGGTATTACAACACCCACGTCCGGACAAAAGCCTTCAAGCCCAGAGACCTGGTGCTGAGGCGGGAGGAGGCGTCCTAGCCTAGGGAGTGCGGCAAGCTCTCCCCGAACTGGGAACGCCCCTACAAAGTAGCTGAAGCCCTCTCGCAAGGGGCATACTACCTTGAAGATCTCGACAGCGTCAGGTTCCCCAGGACATGGAATGCCTGCAACTTGTGAAAATACTATCAATGATGTAAGGTTTCCCAACAATGAATAACAATGGTTTTCTCCTGTGCAAGTGTCTGTCTGTCTTGCAGGAGAATACCAATGGCATCCCCGAGCCTAGCTCCAGGATGCCAAAGGGGCCAAGGAGCCACGCTGCTCCCGATCGACGATGCCCTCGGGCCCAGCTCTAGGACGTCAAAGAATTATCGGGCCATGCAGCTCTCAACTATCTACGTCCCCGAGCCCAGCTCCAGGATGCCAACTCAAGACCGGAGCTCAGACCTCCGGCCAAGAGAACCTCGAGCCAAGCAGCTCTCCATCTCAAATGTCCCCGAGCCCAGCTCCGAGATGCCAAGAGATCATGGGGCCACGCAGCTCCCATCAACGCCTCGAGCCTAGCCCCAAGGCGCCAAAGACCTAAGCCAAGATCTCAAGCAATCCCTGGGCCCGAGCCTAGCTCCACGTCCAGGAAGGCCTCGAGCCTAGCTCCAAGGCAATCAAGACCGGTAACCTCCCTTCCCTAACCTCCCCACTCGAAAAGAAAATGAGAGGGGAAGAAAAGAAAGGGAACAAAGGGGGGAAGCCCGGCAGCCCCTTCTCTGATCTCCCCACTCGAAAAGAAGACGGGAGAGGAAGGAAAGAAAGAGAACAAAATGGGGGTCCAGCCAGCATCCTCTCCTCTGATCTCCCCACTCTAAAAAAAAAAAAAAAGCGGAAGAAAAGAAGAGAAGAAAGAAAGAAGAAAAAATGAAAGATGAATGAAAAATGAATGAGAGAAGAGTGGGGAATGAAAGAAAAAGAGAACAAGAAGAAAATACAACATTGTCGAAGCTACTACCTTCAGCAGCTTTCAACCATCCACGTCCCCGAGCCCAGCTCCAGGACGCCAGCTCAGACCGGAGCTCAGATCTCCGGCTAAGAGAACTTTGAGCCACACAGCTCTCAACCATCCACGTTCTCGAGCCCAGCTCCAGGATGCCAGCTCAAGACCGTTGCTCAGATCTCTGGCTAAGAGAACTTCGAGCCATGCAGCTCTCAACTATCTACGTCCCCAAGCCCAGCTCCAGGATGCCAGCTCAAGACCGGAGCTCAGATCTCTGGCCAAGAGAACTTCGAGCCAAGCAGCCCTCAGCAATCATCATCCCCGAGCCTAGCTCCGGGATGCCAACTCAAGACTGGAGCTCAGATCTCTGGCCTAGAAACCACGAGCTCAGTAGCTCTCAGGTACCCTCTCTGATCTCCTATGCATTAAAAAGAAAGACAAAAGAAGAGAGGGAGTGAAGGAGAGGAGGAGCCAAACAAGAAAAGCAATTGCAAGAAAATTCGCATTTTATTGATTGAGTGTCAGTTACAAGTATCCTATGGGCCCCCGACATGCCAAGTGGCCCTGCTAAATACAAAAGGAGAAGCAAAGACTGACTATCTGCTAGCCAAGTCGCTGGGCCAGGAGTCTCCATCAGCAGGAGCTTCTGACCGCGTGGCCTTAGACCCAACTGGCGCAGCCTCCTCAACGCCCGCCTCCTGGTCTGAAGTACCGGAGTAGTCAAGGTAGCCGCAGCCTTCGACCGAGACGAACTCCTCGACCAGGCGACGCGGGTACATGAAGCCTTTGAAGAAGGAATCCGACGCCATCTACTGGATCTCGGCGAGGAATTCCTCCGAGGCCCTGTACCTTTCTACCACCTCCCCGGCTTCCTTCTTTGCTGCGGTCGCCTCGTGCCTGGCATCCGTGACCGACTTGGCCGCCTCATCCACTGCCCTCTGGGCCGCGACCGACTTCTCCTCTTCTGCCGTCAGTCGAGCTTGGAGAGACTGGGCGGTCCTTTTCTGCCGAGCCACCTCGGCGATGACCACGCCCAATCTCTGCTCAGAGTCAGCAAGCTCCTTAGTCTTCTTCCCCGACTCCCCCTGCTCGTGGTCAAGTTTCTCTTGGAGCTCCTTCGCTCGCCCCTCGGAATCAGCGAGCTGCTTCTCGAGGTCCTTGACCTGTTGGCCAAGCGCCCCTTCGGAGTTAGCCTTCCTCTCCAAATCGGCCTTCAACGACATGATCTCGGCCACCTGCTGCTGCGCAGACTGCTCCCAGTTTCGATAGCAGCTCCTAATGAAGAGGGCCTCAATACCCATCTGCATTACATGGGAGGTCAAAAAAAAAGAGAGAGAAAAGAAGAGAGAGAGGATGAAGTTGCTTACCGTGTAGAGATGGGGAAAAATGCTGTCGATCAAAGCTCCAACCGGCAACCCATCCATGTTCTCCCAGTCGCATTGCTGGATGGAGAAGTCCATCATGTGGTAGGCCAAGGCACGGTTATCGGTCAGGGAGCTCTCTGGCCCTAGCTTGAACGGGAGGCAGCGCCTTGCCTCGTCCCTCCTGCTCTCCCGAGGGGCAGATGCGCCCGCCACTCTGACGGCAGGACCCCCGAGAACCGGCCGAGGACCCAGCACCGTCGTGACCAGAATCCCCGTCGCCAGAGGATCTATGGGTAGAACCCTCCTCCCTCAACTTCGGCCATCACCGGACCCAGAGAGCAGAGCGGAACAGCGGCAGCAACGGCATCAGCCTAGACAACCACCACCGGCTCCAGGATAGGGAGCTCAGCATTGGCCGGGATGGCTGCCACAGGCTCCAGGATGGGAGGTTCCGCCCGCGGCTCTGCCCGTCGCACAGGGGCTCCCACAACCTCCTTTCCTTTCGAGGTAGTCGGCATGGCAGGAGTAGACGTCGGCACTCCCTCAACCCGGGCCCGCCTCGAAGGGGGCTCAGCGACCACCCCAGTGGGCGGCCTCTTCCTGGAGACCGGCGATGGCTCACCCTCCGGAAGGATCAACCCTGCACACAGGAACTTGGAAAGTCAGCCCAAAATGAAGAAAGGGGAAGATGCATGTGAATGAAGAAGCTGAACCTACCCGGCCCCGCCGACGAGTCGACCCTGGCATCGAGAAGGTTCTGCTCAGATAGAAGGACCTCCAGAGAGGGGATCTGGGTGGTGCGAAGCTAATCACAGTCGTCCTGATCGGTTGCCTCGACTGCGGAGATCCGGTTTGGGGACCGGTCTGGCTCGCTCCAGGCCCAGTCGACCCCCTCGACATTCGTAAAGGAGAACTTGCTCTTCCACCCTTGATGGAAGAGGGAAGCTCGAACTTGATGCCCTTCGGGCGAGAAGACAAAGACCACCACCCGTCCTCGGTCGGGTGGCGTTTCAGGATGAAGAACGCCATGAACAGGGCGAATCGGGCAATGAACCCATGGACATGGCAGAGCACAATGAAGGAAAATATCACCCTAATAGCGTTCAGCACCAACTGGGTGGGGACCAGACGATAATTGTTCAGAACAGACAAAAAGAAAGGATGGAAATGGAATCGGAGACCCCCGAAGAAGGTCCCCTCATAGAAGGCGAGACGCCCGGGCCACTAGAAGTGACTCGCTCCCTGGGTCGGGGAACCATGAGCTGAACAGAAGATGAGATCCCATAGGCATCCCGGATGGCCTCCAGCTCCGTGGCTGAAATCGTCGAAGCGATCCTGCCCGGACCTGTTG
The DNA here is from genome assembly GCA_021397845.1 of Areca catechu. Classification (NCBI taxonomy): domain Eukaryota; kingdom Viridiplantae; phylum Streptophyta; class Magnoliopsida; order Arecales; family Arecaceae; genus Areca; species Areca catechu. The sequence goes on from CM038039.1 coordinate 30,019,418, forward strand.
ACCGGACCGACTTAGGGGCTGGTTCAAGCAGAAGAGGAGGACAGGCAGGAAGGGAAAGAACGACCTCTAGCTCCCCAACGGACACTAGGGGGGCAGGAAGGGCTGGTCTCATGCTAATCCTAAACTGCTCCCCCTCCGACTCCTCGTCGGAGGAGGAGAGCATTACCCTTCAGGCAAAAGACTCAGGACGAGACATACTGGACTGAGGAGGAAGGATCCTATCCCAGAAGGAGAGAAAGAAGAAAGACGAAGCCGGTCTAGACCCCTAGAGAAGAGAAGAACAGATGCAGATCGCGGGGGAAGAAAGGTCTGGATACTGCAATGAGCACGAAGAATTTGAAAGAAAGGGAATTTTGGGTGGGAAATTTTTCTTTCACTTCGAAAAGGCCCGTCAAATCCACACTGTTGTGACCCCCTCGCCGTTGGATCTGCGCCACGTGCTGCTCATCGACGAAAAAGGAGTCCTTGCCGCTCAGAATTTTGCATCAGCATTAACTGCTCCTTGGATGTGGCCACGCGGCACCCCTGCACTGGCCTGCGGGGCCGTCCCTCGAAGCGCCAGCAACCGCGGCCATCATTGCACCAAACTTTCACCTCTCCACGTCAGCATTGCAGTTACTCCCTTTGCCCCGAGCGCCGTGCACTAACGAGTCTCGGGAGTGGGGTCCAAATGATGTGGCGAGACCGCTGACGTGGGTTGCTGACAGGCGCCACATTAAGGGAGACCGCCACGACGGATGCCAAGGCGACACCTCAGTTCGTAGCACTTTGCCGAGCTGAGTTAAGCTCTTCCAGGACAGCAAGTCGAGCTCAGTCCTCCGCCAGGTCGAGCTCATGAGCTCAACGCCTAGGCCAGAGCCGCTTTCTGCCCACCAGAGCGAGACCCTCGGAGGTTAGTGCCCTGCGGTCGAGGCCGAGCCAAGAGCTTGCCCGTCGATGTAGAGCCTCTCCAAGCACGTGCCCTCTGGACCGGGTCCGTCCTCCACCCTCCAGAACGAGACCCTCGGAGGTTAGTGCCCTGCGGTCGAGGTCGAGCCAAGAGCTCGCCCGTCGATGTGGAGCCTCTCTGAGTGCGCGCCCTCTAGACCGGGTCCGTCCTCCGCCCTCCAGAGCGAGACCCTCGGAGGTTAGTGCCCTGCGGTCGAGGTCGAGCCAAGAGCTCGCCCACCGATGTGGAGCCTCTCCAAGCGCGAGCCCTCTGGACCGGGTCTGTCCTCCGCCCTCCACAGAGAGACCCTCAGAGGTTAGTGCCCTGCGGTCGAGGTCGAGCCAAGAGCTCGCCCGCCGATGTGGAGCCTCTCCGAACGTGCGCCCTCTGGACCGGGTCCATCCTCCGCCCTCCAGAGCGAGACCCTCGGAGGTTAGTGCCATGCGGTCGAGGTCGAGCCAAGAGCTCGCCCATCGATGTGGAGCCTCTCCGAGCGCGCGCCCTCTGGACCGGGTCCGTCCTCCGCCCTCCAGAGCAAGAACCTCGGAGGCTAGTGCCCTGCAGTCGAGGTCGAGCCAAGAGCTCGCCCGCCGATGTGGAGCCTCTCCGAGCGCGCGCCCTCTGGGCCGGGCCCGCACTCTTCCCTCCTCCACCAAGGTGACTGCATGAGCTCGGAGCGCCCAGATCGGAGCAGACCCTGCCGTCCCAAGACACCGGCGAGCCGCCCGAGGACCACGGAACGGCGCCCCCTATCGCCATAGCTGCCTGTCCGACCGTACTTCCAGGGGATGGGCCAGCCAGAGAGCACGCACCCCTAGGACAGTGGCCCCCGGATCGAGGCTCTGCTAGACTTCCTGAAATAAAGCAACCAGAGAGGATGTCAAAAGGAATGGAAGCTTCCCCTACCACCTGTCAGGAAAGGCGTCCCGTCCACGGCACGGAATCCTGCCCCACGTGCCTGCCAACCCAGCGAGGATCCCGAGGTAGACTCCCAATGGCTAGTTTTCAACTACAAAGAACGATAGGCACTCCTGGAAGGGGGAGGTAACAACAGAAAAATATACCGGTAGAAAAGAACTACGGTCCACCACCAACATAAGCGCAAGCTCGACCAAGAGAGCAAAGCGCCACCACCAACACCACGGTCGAGGAAAAGTCGCCGGGAAACAAAGAGAAGCGGAGTAACAGAGAATCCCTCTGTCTCCGCTATCACTCTCCCCCTGCTGCATTTTTTCTTCACCGATACATCTCCCACTCTTCTAGTACGGAGTCCATCAAGAGGGGCCCGACCAGGAAGATCTATTTTTCTGGATCGTCACTGACTTGATTGTCGGAGTGCCCCCACCGGAAATTCCGGCCCGGGTCACTAATCCATGTTTCGCAGGTCCAGGAGCAGAAGACCGGCAGGCAGCGAAAGGAGCGCGCTTCGACACGGCAGCTACGGATCACGATAATTTTGGCGGCAACAATATATATTCCGTTAAAATTGCTTGATTTGGTAAAAAAAGTCTAAAAATATTTTTAGCTAAAAGACGTAGCTTGGGCATGGTAACCAAAAAAAAAAAAAAAAAAAAAAAAAAACTATGATTTTAGTCAAAAGACGTAGCTTGGGCAATGAGACCATCTGGCCAATGGCAACGGCCCATGGTAAAAATAAAATTTTAAAAAAATAAAAAAATTGGACAGCTGACTAAAACTATCGTAAAACGATAATATTTTTAAGAGTGACGTTGGTTTGGTAATGTTGTGTTGTTTTACGATTGAATTAGCATTCTGTTCCGTACAGTTTAGGATATTATTTTAATTGATTTTCTAGGTTGTATTCATAATTATTTTGTACAATGAATACATCGAATAAAATATATATAGATATATATATTTTTTTTAAAAAAATTCTAGAGTGGGGTCGGAAATTAAATTCCAGCTTTTTCTTTTCTTCCCAAAGCTCCCAACCTGGCCGACTGGTAAACGTCGAGAGAGAGAGAGGAAATGGATCGTCTTGTAGAAATCCCACTTCTCACTCACTCAAAAAACGCCGCCGCCGCCACCATATCTGCCACTGCGCGCGTTCTGCTCGCTGGCTTCACCATCCTTCTCGTCCTCCACCTCACTCTCTCTTCTCCCTCCAAATCCACCTGCCACTCCCTCTTCCTCTCCTTCTCCAACAACACCACCGCCGCCCGCCACCTCCTCGAGCTCACCCGCCGCCCCCACGTCGCCGGCACCCCGGCCAACGCCGGTGCCGCAGCCTACGTCCTCGCCGTCCTCTCCTCCTCTTCCCTTCCCACCTACTCCGTCTTGTACGACGTCTTCCTCAACTACCCCCTACACCGCTCCCTCATCCTCTCCCCCTTCCCGCCGCCTTCGCCGGGGCCCATCCTCGCCTTCGACCTCGTCCAGGAGATCTACCCCGGCGACCCCTATGCCGACGTGGCAGCGGAGGTGCTCCCCACCTTCCACGCCTACGCGCGCTCCGGGGCCGCAGCCGGCCCAGCTGCCTACGCCAACTACGGCCGCCTGGAGGACTTTGCCGCCCTGAGGGCCGCAGGTGTGAACGTCACCGGGGCGGTGGTCCTTGCGAGGTACGGTAAGATATTTCGCGGAGATATCCTAAAGAACGCGAGGGACGCCGGGGCGGCGGCGGCGGTGGTGTTCACGGACGCCAAGGACTACGGCGGTGGCGGACGAGGGCGGTTCCCGGAGGGACCGGGGATGCCGGCGAGCGGCGTGCAGGTAGGGACCACGTACCGCGGGCTTGGCGACCCGACGACGCCCGGGTGGGCGAGCACCCGCGGGTGTGAGCGTTGGAGCGCTGCGGAGGTGGCGGCAAGCGGGCTGGGACCGGGGATCCCATCGCTGCCGGTGTCGACCCGGGACGGGGAGTCGATCCTGAGGACCATTGGGGGACAAGTGGCGGCCGATGATTGGCAGGGCGACGCGGGAGCGCCCCTGTACCGGCTCGGGCCCGGTCCCGGGTTCCTCAACGTCACGTACATTGTAAGTTGGTGTGTCAGTAGGGACCACCGCATTGAGGGTGATCTCCAGGTTTCTTCTGGGGTGATCCCTCTCTTCTAATATTTTATTTTTTTTTTGGAGTTGCATGGCGTATGTTTGCCGAAATGTCACTGGTGGTCTCCATCACATATTGCATGGTTCTTTCGACAGGGAAATGAAACATTGGCAACAATCCAAAATGTCTTCGCTGTGATCGAAGGGGAAGAAGAACCTGACCGGTAAGTTGGGTCACTTGTATTATTTTAATATGCCATCGTTGTGGTTATTTGGAGTTAAATTTATTTTTCTTATAGTTTATTAAAATTAAACAACTTGAGCAAATTTCAGTATTCTCCTACTTCTTTGTGGTGGGTGGAGAGTATAAGAATAATGTGTGGGGACCCAAATATGGTTACTAAACATTTCTGTGCATGTAAGCAAATGGTGAAAAATCAGAAAGGAATAATTTAGCATGGGAGGAATTATGCAATTAATCTTCCAATTAGATAGAGATGCTGCCTGGATCATGAAGGAGTGACAAAAAAAAAAAAAAAAAAAAAGAAGCAACGTTTATGAAAAGTGCATTCATGCATTTGTCAAATAAAAAAGAAGAGATTTGAGGTTTCGGAGCAACATGGTCCAAGGGTTGTTGGAATTTGGAAATTAATAGGTCTTATGATTGGCCTTAACAGCAGAGCATGCTTAATGATCTAGATAGAATTTGGTGGCCGGTTGATGGAATTTGGATGATTTTGATCCGTTCATCAAATTTTTGAGGAGTGTGGTTTCGTGGTTGAGCATTTGTATTGGGCTGCTTAATTAGATCATGGGAATATGTAGTCTGATGGACCATTCCATTGGGTCGATTCGCCAGCCCATGTCAAGTACATAAACTTAGATTAGGTTAAAGAGATAAAGTTCTGTATGTTTATGTTACGAGATTTAAGAGGTTCTGAAAAAAGGGAAACTCGCCATTAATTCATTTATCCTTCACGGATTTTCATCTAGAATAGGACATCCAAAGTGGTGATATCATAGTTTCTTGATACGTATAGGGTAGAAAATGCAATTCAGGATGCAAAAGTAGCTGGTTTAAAACTCTCAGTGGAGCATAAAATGATAATAATGTTCCTTTGTGCAAAAGTGGTTACCTATTTCGGAATTCAATTTATATAACACTCATTAGTTGTATGCATGCAAGGAGGCGTGGATTTTTGTAGGTATATATATATAACTCATTAGTTGTATGCATGCATGGAGGCGTGGATTTTTGTAGGTATATATATATATATATATATATATGTTCGCGCCCTTGACAGCTAGAACTTTTTTAGAACCATGCATGCTATTCGTTTATGCATGCATGGGTGGCTTGGCCCTTTCTTCTTTGTCTCTTTCGTTTTTCTTTTTGACCATGGCATTGTTTGATACTTCCCAAAAAAGATGTACCATTCACCTAGAACTAGAATTCTCCAAAGCAGTTCGAGGTGTATGGATGGTAGTTATATTTATCCTTCAAATTAACCGGCACATATGAAATATTCCAGCATTCGAAGTGGATATACTTTAGCATCATGTGGTGATACCTGCAGGTATGTTCTCCTAGGCAATCATCGTGATGCATGGACGTTTGGAGCAGTTGACCCCAGCAGTGGAACTGCAGCTTTACTTGAGGTATCTCTAATAGCTGGAAGCCTCTTGCAGTCATACTTCATCCAAAAGCTGTATCAGATTGGGTTAAATAAATAATATTCTCAGGATGAATCATCAGCTCATTTGTCTGATTAATAATGTCTTGCATGTCCTTGACTTACGTTCATTAATGCACCTTTATTAATTGGTGGCCAACTGATGATGGACACAAGCTTGTTATCTAAATTCTTTTTTCTAGGTAGCTCAGAGGTTTGGGAAACTGCAAAAGAAAGGATGGAGACCTCGACGAACCATTATCATATGTAATTGGGATGCCGAAGAATATGGATTGGTCTCTTCTCTAACTCGCTTGTGCATGCATATACATGGTCATGCATTCACAAACATTTTTAACATAGCTTGTTAATCTGACATGTTCATCACCTCTGTGCTTTTCTGCAGATAGGATCAACAGAATGGGTTGAAGAGAACAGGGAGATGTTAGCTTCAAGAGCTGTTGCTTATCTGAATGTTGATTGTGCAGTCTCTGGTCCTGGATTCCATGCCTCTGCAACTCCACAACTTGATGAGCTGCTCAAACAAGCAAGTAAAAAGGTGCATAGCATATTGAACTATATGGGGCAATAAAATTGTTTATAAAAACGGAGCCATTCATGCCATAATTTTTTAAACCAGTCTGACTCCAATCATGAAAAGATCCAGATGTGCTCCTTGTCACTCATGAGTAGCACCTTTGTTTTTCCAAACCCAACTCTCAGCATTTTCAATGGGACCTCACAAACACTCTCCAATGAATTGAAGACCAAGTCCATAAAATGTCTTTAATAACGTGCATTACTCATAAGAGTCAGCTACAAAGACTAAAATTGTTATCTCCACTATAGTTGAGTAGAATTTAACTAGCCATAACCATCACAAAATGTAACCTATCATCGTATTGGAGTCTTATCTTGAATAGAGACTAGATCAAATTAAAACAAATCATGATGTGTGTTAATGTGAACCACATCCAGATGGGTTCAATTCGGATGGGCCATGTTATGATAATCCGGTTTAATATAAAATGATTATCGGTCCATCAGTCGAACCAATTTCAAATTTTTGGTTTATTAGCTGAATCAATGCACTAAAGAAATTTTTTTAGCATAGTCCAAAGAAGACATCAGATTTATTAATATTCGATTCCCTTCGGTTTTGTATCTTCAGCCTGGTCCGAAGAATATGCCTGGAATGTTATTCTTTCCTTCGGCTTCATATCTTCAGCCTGGTCCGAAGACTATGCCTTGAAATATTTTTGTCCCTTCGACACTACAGTAAGTAGTTGTTTTCCTTGTTCACTTCAAAGGAATGCGTCCGAAGCATATAACTAATATTTTCTCGAGCCATTTCAAGGAAGGCCCTCCGAAGAGGTTGTTAGATTTATTTCGGACTCTTCCTAAAAAGGAGTACATCTGAAACCTTTGAGCGGTCTTTCCACCTGAAATAGTTAAAGGTTGTTCTGGTTATTATAGCCGTCCACATGGTCGATAGCTCTAGCTTCGATAACCATGGAATAATTAATTTTCTGACAGCCAGTACTTACTGTTATGAGGAGGTTTTCTTAACTAATTCCCATAACCGTAAGTAGTTACCCTTATGCCTATAAATACTGGTAAGAGGAAACACTCGAGGTAAGCTAACTCTAAGCAAATTTAAACCATTTTTTTTTCTTGCTTCTCACCACTCTCTGCTCTCGGGTTCTCCATTCTGTTGCCTGGATTCTTGCTAACTTTAGCATCGGAGTGTCCCCCACCAGAAAAATTCTGGTCAGAGGAGTTATTTTGTAGGCTCCCATCGACGGCGAACCGGTGGGTAAGCTACTCTATCCGGTCGACGAGGATTCAACGTCAACAGATTGGCGCACCAAATAAGGAAAAATTTGTTTTCTTTGGTTAAAGGAGAACTTCTGAAAAGCAGAAATGGTGAAAGAGAAGATCCATAATGCTCCTACAAGCAGGGAGCAACCTGTTTCTCAGGCAAACGACCTTCTAGTGGATAATAACATGCCACCTCCTGTGTTGATGGTAGGACAACAATAGTTTGAAGCTCTTTTGAACATAGTAGACGCTCTGACAGCTCTGGTTCAAAATCTGCAAGAAACTACTGTTCAAAGGTAGTGTCCTCCGCCCATCTCTCAGCCCAGCCATCAAACTGAAAGAAGGGAAGATCTACGTCAAGAGCTCACTCCAATTTCTTCACGGATCCATTCATCCCGTGATCATTATGCTTCGCTGCCAGGACAACACGTGGATGATCATAATGGGAAGAAGAGACACAGGCGTTCTCCCTCTGTTTCTTCTGGAGATTCTACACCTGGAAGGGTTAGGCAAAAGGAAGCGAACTTCGAGTTTGAAGAGAAGTTTAAGTTCTTGGAGTCACAGATAGCCAAACTTACAGATCAAAGAAGCGATGAAGTGGTTTTCAACTCCCAACCTCCTTTCTCTGATCGGATCATGGCCGAAGTCATTCCTCGGCACTTTAAGATCCCACAACTGGAGGCTTATGATGGGACTTCAGACCCCCTTGACCATCTAGGAAGTTACAAGGCTCATATGATGGTACAAGGGGCATCTGATGCATTATATTGCCTCGCTTTCCCTGCCACCTTAAGGAAAGCTGCTCGAATGTGGTATTCGAGCTTACTGCCAAAGACTATCCATTCTTTTGCTGAACTGGAGCGACAATTTGTCACACACTTCAGAACATGTCAGAAGATGCCGCGTAACACTGACAGTTTATTTCTCCTTCAACAGAATGAAGGAGAAAGTCTCAAGGAGTTTGTGATCTGGTTCAATTCGGCTATTCTGGAGATTCCAAATCTAAATGAACATGTGGCCATGTCAGCCCTGAAGAAGGGCCTTAGATCGTCTAGGTTTACTTTTTTTCTGAACAAAAAAATTCCTACGAGCTACGCCAAACTACTGGCAAGGGCTCAGAAGTATGCTATTGCCGAAGAGCAGGCTGCGAGTCGTAGACTCGCTGAAGGGAGGAACCCTTCTAAAAAAAATTTCAAGGGACCAAATGTGTCCACATCTTCAAATAATGCTCTAATTCCCAGACGCAGTCCTAAGTCTAAGCAACAAGGTAATCGGTTTGACTCTTACATACCCCTCAATCTGCCGAGGGAGAAGATCCTGTTGGAAATATAAAAGGAAAATTACCTGCAAAGGCCGCGCCCCCTGAAGACTCTGCTAAAACAAGGGATAAAAGCAAATATTGTCGATTCCATCGAGATCATGGCTACAACACCGAAGACTGTTTTCAGCTTCGGGATGCCATTGAGGATTTAATAAAGAGGGGGTATCTGGAAAAATATATCAATCGCTTGGAGCCTCAAGCTGAAGCAACGAATCTTCAAAGAATTACTGATCAAGCCGAACTACCTCACCAAAGGCCGACCGATGGGAATGTTGGCATGCTTCATCGATCAATTGGATGGAAGGATGAAGCTGAAGACAGTAACCCCAAGAGATTTAAAAGAAAAAATTCCATTACTTTTTCAGATGAAGACCTCCAGGGAGTTCAACTTCCACATGATGACCATGTTGTGGTCTCTGCTGTAATTGCAAAGTATGATGTAAAAAGAATTCTGGTAGATAATGGAAGTTCTGTCGATGTTTTGCTGTATGATGCTTTTCTTAGAATGAGATTGTCTGGACGTGAGCTGCAAAGATCTTTCATTCCTTTAACTGGTTTTGGAGAAAATCAAGTTGGAGTTGAAGGAGAAACGGTCTTACCCGTAACTTTTGGCACTGAACCATACCAAAGAACTTTTTCCATCAACTTCTTAGTAGTGCAAACATCTTCGGCCTACAATGCAATCCTTGGACGTCCATCCCTGAATAAATTCTGAGCCGTAGTTTCAACCTACCACCTTTTGGTACGATTTTCCACTAGAATTGACATCGAAGAGGTAAGGGGAGATTAAAGGGTCGCTTGCCAATGCCTAATGATCCAAGAAAAGCAATCAGCTAATCCCTTAATACTTGATCAATTGGATCCAAGAGACGAAGCCAAAGACTGTGGAGAACCAATAGAAAAAAAAATTTGTGTCATTATCCGAAGACGATCCAACGAAACCGGTGCAAATTGGTAGTCTGCTGGACGAAGAATAAAAAACAAGAATGATTGCACTCCTCCAGAATAATGCTGATATTTTTGCTTGGACTACTTCGGATATGCCTGGAATACCATCTGAAGTGATTACACATCGCTTGAAGGTGACTCACAACTGTAAACCAGTTTGGCAGAAGAAGAGAAATTTTGCTCCGGAAAGACAGAGAGCTATTGACGAAGAGGTCAACAACCTTCTTGAGCTAAATTTATAAGGGAGGTACAATATTCGAATTGGCTGGCCAATGTTGTAATGGTGAAGAAATCTAATGACAAGTGGAGGATATGCATTAATTATACATATCTCAATAAAGTCTGCCCAAAAAATAGTTTTTCTTTGCCAAAGATAGATCAGCTAGTTGACGCCACTGCTGGTCATCAGCTTCTAAGTTTTATGGATGCTTTTTCAGGATATAACCAAATCCGAATGGATTCCGAAGATGAAGAAAAAATTACTTTTATTAAAAAAAAGGGCTTTACTGCTATAAAGTGATGTCATTTGGGTTAAAAAATGCTAGGGCAACCTTCCAAAGGTTGATCAATAAAGTCTTCGAGAATCAGATTAGAAGAAATATGGAAGCTTATGTTGAGAAAATGATTGCGAAAAGTCTTCATAAGTCTGATCATATTGAAGATCTGAAAGAATCTTTTGATGCTCTTAGGCATCATCAGAAGAGGTTGAATCCGACCAAGTGCATTTTTGGGTTACTTCAAGGAAGTTTCTGGGATTTTTAGTCACTAAGCGGGGGATCGAAGTTAACCCAGAAAAGATTCAAGCACTTCAAACAATGAGGCATCCCTCTTACAAAAAAGAAGTACAGAGGTTAACGGGAAGGATCGCTTCTCTAAGTCGATTTATTTTCCGGTCTGTAGAAAGATGTCTATCTTTTTTCAAGGTTCTCCGTTAGACCCAGAATTTTGAATAGACAGAAGACTGTAGAATCGCTTTTGATAAAATGAAGGAATATCTGAAAAATCCCCCTTTACTTTTCAAGCCCCGTGAAGGAGAGACTCTTTATTTATATTTATCTATCATTGATGAAGCTGTTAGTTCGGAGCTTATATGAAGAGATAACAATCACTTGCAGAAGCCGATCTACTATACTAGTAAAGTGTTGCATGAGACAGAAGTACAATATCCTACAGTACAAAAGCTCATTTTCTTCTTGGTAGTTGTGGCAAAGCATCTGCCTCCCTATTTCCAAGCTCACTCTATTGTAGTTCTGACAGATCAGCCTTTGAAGGCCATCCTTCACTGTTCAGACACCTCAGGTAGAATAGCTAAATAGACAATTAAATTGGGAGAATTTGACATTGACTTCCAGCCTAGATCAGTAATAAAAGCACAAGTCTAGGCTGATTTTATAACAGAATATACTTGGGGGTCGGAGGAGAGTCAACTAAGAGCCGAAGAGCAGACTGCCGAAGAGGGTTCAGAGTTCATATGGATGCTTCATATGGATGGCGCTTCCAATGCCAACGGCGCGGGGCTGGTCTTATCTTGGCTAATCCAAGTGGTCAAGTATAGAATGTGCTCTTCGTTTTTCTTTCCAAGCTTCGAACAATCAGGCAGAATATGAAGCACTCATTACTAGACCCAGAATTTCTCAAAAGCTAGAGATTAAAAAGATTAAGGTCTTTTCAGATTCACGGTTGGTAGTGAATCAGGTAAGAGATGAGTTTGATGCTCGGAATCCTACCATGATTCAGTATCTGGAAAAGGTATGAAGCTTAATATCCTAGCTGGAGCATTTTGAGATTGTTCATGTGCCCAGAATGGAAAATCTCGAGCCGATGCTCTTTCGCGCTTTGCTACTGTGCTCCAGATTCTCTTGGGAAGACGTACGTGGAGTATCTTGAAAACCCCAGCATATCTGAACCCACAGCAGAAGTATGTCCGATTGAGCATGAACCTTCCTGGATGGATCCTATCCTTAAATTTTTAAATGAAGGTACCTTGCCTGAAGACAAGCTAGACGCTAAACGACTCCGGTGGATGGCTTTTCAATATGTGATCTTAGATGGGATCTTATATAAAAGATCCTTTACCCAACCTATATTAAAATACTTGGGTCTTTCGGATTCTGATTATGCTCTCAGGGAAGTGCATAAAGGTATATGTGGAGATCACTTGGGGACAGATCTTTGGCCTACAAAATAATCCGTCAAGGCTATTATTGGTTGACCATACAAAAGGATTCAGCAGAGTTTGTCCAAAAATGTGATTAGTGTCAGAGATATTCTAATATACAAAGATGGCATGCAAATCAATTGACCTCTTTGACAGCTCTTTGGCCTTTCGCTCAATGGGAATGGACATCCTTGGTCCGTTTCCTCCAGCTTCCGGACAGCAAAAATTTTTTATAGTAGCCATTGATTATTTTATAAAATGGATCGAAGCTGAATCACTTGCACAAATTACCGAAACAAAGGTTGAGAACTTTGTGAAGAACTTTGTCATCTTCCATTTCGAAATTCCTCATGATATAATTGCCGATAACGGAAGGCAGTTTGACAATTCAAAGTTCAAAAGCTTCTGTACCCAGTATCATATACTTCACAAGCTGACTTCAATGGGACATCCTCAGTTTAATGGAGAAGCTAAAGTAACTAATAGAACTATTCTTCATGGTCTCAAAACCAGGTTGAATGATGTTAAGGGATTGTGGGATAATGAATTGAATTCAGTTCTTTGGGCATACCGAACCACTCCCAGAACGGCCACTAGAGAATCTCCATTTTACTTGGCTTATGGCACTAAAGTAGTCCTTCCTGTGAAAGTTTCTTTACAGTCTTTACAAATTGATCAATATAAAGAACCTGAGAATTCCGAACGCCGAAGAGTTGATCCAAATTTATTACAAGGCACTCGGCTTCATGCACAACTGAAAATGGCTACATATCATCAAAGGATTGCTAAATATTATAACTCCCATGTGAAGGAGCGGACCTTTCGTCCTGAGAACTTGGTTCTGCGAAGGTCTGAAGTATCTAAATCAGCCGAACAGGGCAAGCTTTCTCCTACTTAGGAAGGTCCGTATCGGGTCAAAGAAGTCATTCATCCCGGAACTTATCAGCTAGAAACTTTGAAAGGTGTTCTATTACCTCGATCTTGGAATGTACAGAACCTTCGCAAATATTATCAATAAAAATCTCTATTCAGGATTATCAAGATAAGATTTAACTATTGTCTTAATTTTTCTTTTTTTCTAAAAGGCATAAGGATGATCTACGTAGTCTACCATACGAAGTGCCGATGTAGGCTTGATCAGCCTGTCTTAATTTTTCTTTTTTCCTAAAAGGTATAAGGATGATCTACGTGATCTACCCTACGAAGTATCAAGGTGGGCTGCCTTAATTTTTCTTTTTTTCTAAAAGGCATAAGGATGATCTACGTGATCTACCCTATGAAGTACCGAGGTGGGCTTGATCAGCCTATCTTAATCTTCATCTAAAAGGTATAAGGATGATCCACGTGATCTACCCTACGAAATGCCAAGGTTTGATCAACCTATTTCACTCTCCAAAAAACAGGGATGATCCACGTGGTCTATCTTATTTCATATTAGAATTATCCTAAGTCCAAAGACTTAGTATTATTTCAAGTCCGAAGACTTGGTATTATTATTTGGAGATTGATATCTTCTCAAGATCTCAGGATTATTTACTTATCCTAAGTCCGAAGACTTAGTATTATTTCAAGTCCGAAGACTTGGTATTATTATCTGGAGACTTGATATCTTCTCAAGGTCTTGGAATCATTCTCAGAATTATCCTAAGTCCGAAGGCTTAGTATTATTTCAAATCCGAAGACTTGGTATTATTATTTGGAGACTTGGTATCTTCTTTTCAAGATCTCAGGATTATTCTCAATTATCCTAAGTCCGAAGACTTAGTATTATTTCAAGTCCGAAGACTTGGTATTATCATCTGGAGACTTGATATCTTTTCAAAATTTCAGGATTATTCTCAATTATCCTAAGTCCGAAGACTTAGTATTATTTCAAGTCCGAAGATTTGGTATTATCATCTGATGACTTGATATTATTTTCTCAAGATCTCGGAATCATTCTCAAAATTATCCTAAGTCTGAAGACTTAGTGTTATTTTAAATCTAAAGGCTTGGTATTTTCTTATCAAGATTTCACGATCATTCTATTGTCGTAAGTCCGAAGACTTAGTGTTATTTTAAATCTGGAGACATAGTATTATCTTGAATTAAAGATTTCAGGATTCTTTCTCAAAAAGATTATATAATTTAAGTCCGAATGCTTAGTACTATCTTAAACTTCGGAAAGCTCGATCTTATTTTAAGTCCAAAGACTTATTGTTGCCTTAAGCTTTGGAAAATTTAATTTTATTTCAAAGCCGAAGACTTTATACTTGGATGAATCATCATCCCAAATTTGGGGGTGAAAGTAAATGCGCTTGTCTAAAAAGTTCATTCACAGGTGCATAATCCTACTTCTGATGAGTTCTTAAAAGTTATTGCGTCAAAACATAAATTTTCATTCATGAAAAATAGTATGTACATTCTTTCAAAAAAAGAAAAAAAAAGAAAATTACAGATCTCCTTCGATTGGAGTATCTTCAATTTGGGTAAGGTCGATCGGATCGGCTGCTTCTTCGGCTGCAGCGAGTGCTTCGGAGGGATCTTTTGGTGATTCGAGTTCTTCCATCTCTTTGAGATCAAATAATTGAACCTCCGAAATAGCTAGATTTGGATGAAAGTTTTGTACTTCTTTCACCCCATCATTTAAGCTCGCCCGAGAACTGAAGGTCCCAGCTTCAGTTAATTCGTCATCAAAAGTCGAAGACTTTTTGTAGTCTTCGACCGCTCTATTTATCTGATCCTCTAAGATCTTATTTTTTCAGCTGATTCTTCAGTTTTCTTGATTGCTTCGTCAGCCTTTTTAACAGCATCTTCAGTCTTTTGATGGGCTTCTTTGACTGAAGACTCCAAAGAGCGAATTTTCTTCTTCTTCTTCTTTAGCTTAGCGTCTTGTTCAGAATTAATTGATTAAGCCTTCTCCAGTTCGGCTCTTAATTTCTGAATAGCTACGTCGCTCTGGGTAAGCTTTTCCTCCATAACTTGCCTCCGCTCTTCGGCTATTGCCTTTTCAGACTAGACCGTTTTGACTTTTTCTTTCATTTGCTTGTAATTTTCTCAAAAGTCAATAATTCCTTCTTCCATGATAGTAATATCATGAACTGGCTGCATTAACATCATAATATATGAAGTCAGCAAAGTTAGACAATATACATGTATTGAAAAGAAGAAGAGGTATAAGGCTCAACTTCAGCATAGATGAAAATGCTGAATCAGAGACATCCTCAATACACCGGGATTTGGTATTGTCCCAGTCTTGAGGGATTAAAGTGTGCTTCAGCAGTTCCCTGGCAAATTCCGGGTTCTTCAGACCTTGCCCATTAGAGAAAATGGTGAAGTCTATATGATATTCTTTCTCCGTTGAGGCGTTCCTCCTGAAAACCTCTTCAGAGCAGATAGCTTTTCCTTTTCTTCCATCCTTTGGAGAGACAAGGAGCATCTCTTTATCGAATGGAGTTGGATCGGATTAACTCGAAGAAGGTATCGAAGGTGGGCTCCTTGGAGGTCCTCTTGGAGATGGATTTCTTGAAGGTCTTGTTGAAGATGGGCTTCTTGGTGGAGATGCCGTTGAGGGCACATAGGCTTCATCAGATGCAGCCCTCGGAGACACATTTGAAGTCCCTTCGGCTCTTGCCTTCTTTTGGACTTCAAATTCTTTCGGGACTAATACTGGCCTTTTTCTTGAGGCCTGTCAAAGTTTATCTAACTTTGGCTTCATCAGCTCACCTGCAATTGAAAGGAAAAAGTTCCCCGATCAGCCAGTAATAAAAAAAGAGGGAAGAAATATGAAGCCAACTATCTATACCTAATGAAGGAACTTCACTAATATGGGCACGATGGAGGTTATCTTCCCTCAATAGCTCCTTGGCCAAAGGGATCTCTGGATTTGATAAAATTTCAAAGTCCTTTTGATCGGCCTTCAAAATTCTTTTCTCAGCGTTTGCAGTCAAACGTGGAGCCCTTCATTCAGTATTGAATCTCCAGTGTAGGTAATATATGAAGAAAAAACAGGATTTCCATCCATATATGGCACTGGGAGTTCCTTTGATCAGTCTTCGCCTAGCCGAGGGTTGATAACCCACCACCCTTCACCATGAAAATCCCTTTTCAATGGAATAGGGAGGTGAACAAAGAAGTCCTTGGTTCTACGTTTCGGAGTTTGCAGAGGACTAAAAATCCACAGATATTCCTGAAGCTATTTGGAGTTAGTTGGGCTGGAACTACTTGATAAAGATTAAAAATTTTGTAAAGAAGGGATGGAGTGGAAATCGAAGACCAGCCTTGAGATGATCTTCGTATATGGCGATTGACCCAGGAGGAGGATAAACTACCTTTTCGTCAGGGTTAAGAAGGAATAGTTTAAAGGTTCGCGGAAAGTGGAAATGGTGTTGAAGGCTCTCTAACCTAACATATGATAGAGAACCAGCAATGGCTTCAGGAGATCTCTCAGGACTCCTCTTTCTACCAGAGCCTCTACTCCTAGTGGGTTCACCTCCTGATGAACCCCTGCTAATAGTTGGATTATCTAAGGACTCCGACATTTTAACAAAGGAGGAAGAAGAAAGGGAAAGGATTTCTACCTCCAAAGAAAATAAGGCGAGTGGTTCAAGAAGCTGTTGCAAAGCAAGAAGGAGATGGAGGTTTCGAAAGTGTGGAAGCTCTCTCTATGAAACTTCCCTCCCTTTTATATAAGCAGAATGGTGGGTCTTTCCATTATTTCGAAAATCTCCTCGATCATGCATCGAATCGGCGTCGCTGATCGTCGGTACGATTTTTTAAGAGGCATTTATCGATGAGACTACGGTTATGATCCGTGTGAAAAGAACTGTGGATGGCCAGGATGAATTCTCAGCCTTTCGATCGAGCAGCAAGATGATGCCAGGTGTCTTCTCTCGATTAAATAAACATCCTTTAAAAGTCTTTTTAATGAAAAGATCAGCCATGCTTTTCAAATCTGTATTGTTTTTTTTTGGAACGGCAATAGGGAGATGACACGTGTCCTTAGCACGATTTCCATGCCACCAAGCAGTTATTGTGAGTGACAGTTATCAAAAATCTGCTATCATTGCTCCTCTATTTTTTGTAAATGACAAATTCTGGTACTCCCATTTTTAAAATAAAATTATTTCGAACTTGGAAGTGGGGGCAGCTATTATGATAATCCGGTTTAATATAAAATAATTACCAATCCATCAGTCGAACCAATTTCAAATTTTTGGTCTATTAGCTTAATCAATGCACTAAAGAAAATTTCTTTAGCATAGTCCGAAGAAAACATCAGATTTATTAATTTTCTATTCTCTTCGGCTTCGTATCTTCGGCCTGGTCCGAAGAGTATGCCTGGGATGTTATTCTTTTCTTCGGCTTCATATCTTCAGCCTGGTCCGAAGAGTATGCCTGGGATATGTTATTCTTTCCTTCGGCTTCGTATCTTCAACTTGTTTCGAAGACTATGCCTTGGAATATTTTTGTCTCTTCGACACTACAGTAAGTAGTTGCTTTTCTTGTTCACTTCAAAAGGATGCGTCCGAAGTATATAACTAATATTTTCTTGAGCCATTTCAAGGAAGGCCCTCCGAAGAGGTTGTTAGATTTACTTTGGACTCTTCCTTAAAAAAGAGTACATCTGAAACCTTTGAGCGGTCTTTCAACCTAAAATGGTTAAAGGTTGTTCTGGTTGTTATAACCGTCCACATGGTCGATAACTCCAGCTTGGATAACCATGGAATAACTAATTTTTTGATAGCCACTACTTACTGTTATGAGGAGGTTTTCTTAACTAACTCCCATAACCGTAAGTAGTTACACTTATGCCTATAAATACTGGTAAGAGGGGACACTCGAGGTAAGCTAACTCTGAGCAAATTTGAACTATTTTCTTTTTTTCTGCTTTTCACCACTCTCTGCTCTCTAGTTCTCCATTCTGTTGATTAGATTCTTGCTAACTTTGGCATCGGAGTGTCCCTCACCGAAAAAATTCCGGTCAGGGGAGTTGTTTTGCAGGCTCCCATCAACAGCGAACTGGCGGGCAAGCTACTCCATCCAGTCGGTGAGGATTCAACGTCAACAGGCCATATCTCGATGGTTTCAAATAATACTACAGCTAATACTTGTTTTGTCATTTGCTTTGGATGCATACTTTCTTTTTGTCTTCTTTTCTACTAACCTAATGTGAAGCAAAGTCCATGTTCTTTGTCTTCTCTCTTCTCAATCGCTCTTCTATGTACACATATCATGTCAGTAATTCGTTAACTGTCCAATCCTTATTGAGTATATTATAAGAGACCTTACAAAGATTATATTAAGATGAGAAAGAAGTGAAAATAGAGTGAACTAAGAATGTATTAGATATGGAAACTTAAATATCATTTAACCACGCTACAATATCCCTCGCCTCTATAATTTGCTCCCATATCCCAGTTTGGCCAGTATATCTCGTGCAGATTAATCTTGTCATTAGGGTGCTGTCTTAGTCTTGTCAAAACATACAACTTACCACTCTATAGCATCCAAAAAATTATGTGCCTTGTCACATAAGTGATGCCTTCACTAATATATTTAGTCAAGTTGGATTTTATTAGAAGCAAACTCAAGTGATTGAAGTGCTCTCATTTCTCAGAAAAACTCTTATGATGTTTTCCTTCATAAATGGTGAATATTTTTATCCACTTGAAACATCAAGTCAAAGTCAATACATCTTGATACAAGCATTATTCCTTTTTTACATTCCAAGAAATTTGATCCATTAATAAAAGTAGTTTTTCCTATGCTACTATCAACAATTAAGAGAATTAATGCTACAAATAAAATATGCTTATATTAACAGCATACTAAATAACTATTAAATTTCATCCAAAATAAATTAATTTTTTTTATCTTTAACTGTAGTAGGCAATCAAGTACATCTTTATGCCTATCCTTTGGATAGGTGACACAACATGCTAATGTCTATATCTAATTAGCGATATATCCTCGTTACTAGTTTGAAAAACTCTAGAAACCGGAGAAGCAACATGCATATCAGGTACAAGCAAGCACCAATGCATCTTTAAGCATAAAAGTGCCACTTGACCCAATGCATATTCCTGCCATCTCATCCATCTAAACCTGGAATATTAAGAATTGTTCCTAAAGAAATGACTCAATATTTTAATAATTTAAATATAATAATTATATTATTAAAATTTTACTGGATCAATTATATTTATTTGGAATTATATATTATAGAAAATTTCTAATTTTTCATGCTCTAGATAGATTACTTTGATGATCATACCAAGTAATCAAATAAAAAATTTTCATTTTTTTATAAATAATATCAATTAACGCGAAACATGATATATAAGTAACCAATCATCAAAAATATAAAATCAAGCCTACAATACTTGCTTTGGACATGAACAAATTAAATAGTATTTAAATTAATCGTATAATGTACAAAAATAGATGTGACTAAACATTCTATTGTATGTAGGCCCCTACTGATGAACAGATATTTACAAATAGATCCCTTAAAATATTATTCACAGATGCTTATTTACAAATATATGTTTAAATATTTATGTAGATAAATATTTTATTGCAATCACAACAAGATATATCTCATCGTAGGCTTATCTTGAATCAGAGTTCAGGCCGAATTAAAACAACTAAAATAAATTTTGATATATATCAGTGTAGGTCACATCTGGATATATTCAGTCAAATAAATTCTAATATTGCATTGTCATGTCCTATCAATTTTTTTGACTTAAAAAATATAAAATTTAATTGTATTATAAAACCTAAAACTTAGAATTAGCACCAACACTCAAGAAGCATTAGTGTAAGTAGACAATGTACGGATGGGGGTAGGTATGCGAGTAATTTTGTGCTTGTGGTAAGGGGAGTCTTTGAGTCTCGACGGTAGTAGTGCGCATAAGCTGATGAACTTTGGAAATCTTTGAGAAAGAGGCATTTGCATTTATATCACCTAAACTTCTTAATTGAATGCATCGGTCCATAAATAAATAAATAAATAAATAAATAAAAACGGAGCCGTATTTGCATTTATATCACCTGCCTTTTTTCTATATAAAACTTTACAAGATTTTTTTTATTATTATTGTTAAGGTTCAAGATCCAGACAATTCCTCTCAGACATTATATGAATCATGGATTGCATCTAATTACTCTTCACTGGTAAGTAATTAAATTTGTTTCTTTGCTTCCATGCTAGTAAAAGTTATCTTAACTTTGATGTATTTCTAGAAAAAATAATATGTAGTTATATTTATCCCCATTTAATTTTAGCTTTGATAATTAATAACTAAAAACCATCATTTCCCTTGATCCATCGAAGATTGAGAGATTAGGTGGCAGAGGATCAGATTATGCAGCTTTTCTCCAACACGTCGGAGTTCCATCAGTTGACATGATTTTTGGAGGAGGTAGCATTTTTCTATCATTATCTCTCTTCATAGCCTTACTTGAAGGCGTATAATTGTATACCTAAACGTTTTATCAGTATACTTGAACATAGAGATTTAGCCATTATTCTTTGGATATGAAGTCACTAAGATATATTCCAAGGATAGGCTGTGGGGCACGGTGTTCTTCTTATTATAATTTTGACCTTAATTTCAAACATGTCCTGTGTTTAACGGCCATTGTATTCGTTCGCTTGCTTCTTCTTTCTTTTTTTTTCTTTTTTTTTTTTTTTTTTTAAGAGAGAAGTTAGATTTCGGGCATGGCCATCTCGAAACGATCCCTCAATCTCAGCCAAGAAATAATTGATACACGATGCATATTATTTTTTTGTAGCCGTTTTCCATCCGAAAATGAGTACATCAACCTGATTATCACTTGCGTCAGCCAAGTGAACGAAATTTATTATATATATTTTTAATTTTTTTACTACCATGAGAAGGGAGAGGCTCCAAAATTATTTTATTATTTTATTTTTTTTCTTTTATTCTACCCTGGACTCTTTAGTCGAAACTTGCTTTTTTTTTTTTTCTTTGGGACTTTTAAGGTTTGGTGCCGTCGGATTGGCGGCTGGAGTGGTCTGGCTGGGTTACAATTTTGCCTTGCTGCAGCTTTATATGTGTTCCCTTGGTGCTCCAAAAGTTAGCATGGTCCTCATTGATAAGGCATAGGCTCTCTGTTCCCTGCCATCGGTGTGATTCCTCTTTGGTTGCTTATTGTTGTTCCGCTTGGGTTGGCTGTGGTTTTCTTCGCTGTTTGTTCAGTTAAGCATCATGTGTTTGACAAATTGTTTCACCCATTAGGATGGTGGGGTGTCTAGGATTCAGGGTTAGGGTGGTGACTGTTTGAAAAGTGGCTGGTGACTCTTTGTAAAGTGGCTATGCTTTGGCGCTATTGTTACAGTGACGTGTTGTTTTTATCAGCGGATTGGCCCAGCCAATCTGGTCATTTTGTTAGAGTGGGCAGGATTTCGGTTTTGGTCCCTTCTAATTGAGGTTAGGATCTTCGAGCATCCATTGTTGGGAAAGCATTATATGCTATGTTGGTTTTGTTAAGTTGTGCTGATCGTCATGTGTTTGATGATTTTTCCCTTGTGCTCCAAGGGTTAGTATTGATTGTTTTTGAGTATCATTTGTTTGATGAAATGTTTCTTCCGTTGAAATAGTTAGTTATTTTTTGTTCATTGCTAAAGTTTGGGTTCAGTATGGATATGGCTTATATTTGGCTTCCTGGGTTGAGCCTTGGTTTGGTGCATGGAGCCATGTGCTGGCGTGGAGGAGATTGAGAGGAACTTAGCTCGCTGAGCTGATCCATGTGCTAGTTGGCGGTGACTGGTGACTGAGAAGGATTGATCAGGCATTTGACATTGTGGGATGTTTGTGCCAACTATTTCTCTTTAGACAATGGTTTGAAAGCTGCAATTTTAACTTTGGTTTAATGTTGGCTTTAGCCGGTTCATCACTTTTTGCTGCCATTGTGTTGCCTTACCTAATTTTGGTGTTCATTGCTGACTGTTTGTAATCCTCCAGTTGTTGCTGTTACATTATGTGGTCCTGGGCATTGGGGCTTATGGTATATGCTCCGTTATGATGATGGGCTTTGGTTGTTACTCTTGGTGGTCTTCATACTTAATACTCGTTTATTGCTTCTTCCACTTTTTGACTTGTTCCTAAAACGTGGTCTCTGTTGCTCTTGAAGCTATTACCTATTATATATTGTTGGTCTTGGTTGGTGTATTTTCCTTGCTGCTTTTGGGGCCAAGGGAGAGTTTGTTGCCATGGGGATACAACATTTGAGTAAACTCTTCATCTGGTTATTGGTTCCTTGGTTTGGATTTTGATCTTCCTCTATTTTCCTATTTTCTTCTCTCGTATGCTATTTGTTTTGCTTGATGATTAATACATGCTTTTGTCCTTTTTGTTTCCTGTGTAACAATCTACAATAAGGCTTACCAGATTTTAGAATCGTGTGCTGATAGATTTGTTTCCTATCATTATTTGCAGATTAGTTGGTGTTTTTCTTCCTTGATATGCACTTTGCCATTATTTAGCGTTTTCCATTTTCTTTTCCTTGTGTTTTCATTGCTTTCCTTTGTTTTTAGCATGATTTTTTTTGTTTCTGTTTACTTTGTTCAATTTTCAATATGCAAGGCAATGATTGTAATTGGCTATGCATCAGTGAATTTTTTCTTTTATGCATAATGACAGGCTGGATGGCTTTGGTTATCACCTGGACAACCACTGTAGTTGCCGCCTCTCTTTTCCCCCTCTTTTGTTTACTGGTTGGTGGTGATGACTTGTTTATGATCTTTCTAGCCATTGCACTTGCCGTGAGCTGTAACCTTTTATGCATACAATCTGTTGTGCTCCACTGTTGCAGCTGTGTCTATTGTATGAGTATTTTCATAGGCAAACATTGATGTTCGCATGTCCTATGCTGATTAATTGTTTCTTTGCTACTGAGCCTTGCAATATATTTTTTTTCCATTTTTCCCTTAGATATTCCTTGATAATTCTAGATAGACTTTGATGGGTTTATTATGATTATGGAGGCAGTTCAGTCTTTCATATAGCTCATGGAAAAGGTGTAGATTTGCACTTCTTTACTGCTTAAAGGCAGCGAGTTTTTTTTCTTTTCCCTACGATTTGTATACTTTGAATTTTCCTCCTTTGTGGTTGTTATTGTTGGTTCTGATGGTCTACTCTGTAGGTTTTGTTGGTGTTAGGTATTTGAAGCTATCTTTTCTTAGTTTTTCATGGGTTATAAGTGCTTAAACTTCTTTATCTATGATACTTGTATTTGCTTCCCTATATTATTTTGTACTTGAGGATAATCTTCTTACACTTGAAGGTCATACTTACTTCGTTTTATGTATGTTTGACAAATCCAAAAAGGAATCAGAAACATAAAATATTTCTGTGACTGAAATCACAAAAACTATAACAGTGTTTGCATTACATTACATGGCTAGAACCTAAGGTTTACATATTTTTGGAGCATTTTTCTTGTTTTTTATCATATTAACATGTCTAATGTAGGATTGGTGTCTCTTTCAGGATACCCAGTTTATCATTCTATGTATGATGACTTTGTATGGATGGAGAAATTTGGAGATCCAATGTTCCACAGGCATGTAGCAGGTACTATATGAAATTTCACTTCGGTACAGACTGTTCTAAAAAAGTCCAACATCACCTTTGGGGATGTTTGGTTGCCATATTGTGCTGTACAAGAAGCATCGGTTCTATTTTAAAAATTTTAGTTGGCAACCTAGCCCAAGTATGGCAAATTGATTCCTGGTCCCTTTTCTTTTCTGCAGAATTCCTGGCCCTTTCATTGGCTGCCATTTACTTTTAAACCTTGACTAAATTTTGTTTAACTTTTACCCCCTGCTAGACAATTAGGCTTGCTCTTTTACACAGCTATGCCTGTTTTGCACACATATTTATACTTCGGCAATGGACAGAAAGGAAAATGGCCATCAAAACTATGAGCAAGAAATAAAATGTGCAGTCAACATGGCCTAAGCCCTAAATGGAAGTCTCCAAGGCATGGGAATTAATTTCCCCAAAAATCAGATACCCTGCAACTTCTCATCCTAGTAGCTAAAATAATTAGCCTTGATGTCCAGCTGTATATATCATGCCCAGACATCCAAAGTCCAAACAATGTACAATTGTTCACTGCCAGGACATACCCCCATGAGGTCCATGTATTTCTAATTGACCTTTTGATTTGAATTCCAGCTCTTTTACCATACATGAGTGGAAGGTCTGACTTCTGAACTAGTTTAGAAACTCCTATGTATATGGCCATAATGCTAATATCAGTTTTGGTTGGAATCCATCTCTGTGAGGTTTTAATTGTACTAGATGTTGCAAAACCAGACTGTCAGAAGTATTAGAGCACATTTTCCTGGTCTAGCAATTATTTGGTGATGAATCCCCTATTTCTGTTTCCCATTAGTCCAGCATCTTGAGGAATTTAGGTTTCTTGTTTTTGTTATGAAATTCAAAACCTGACTTTATATAGCTGAGGCTTTGCTAACGTTGCTGTAATGGAAACAGAAAACCATCATTTTTTCATGCTTCACCCCTTTTACCACGAGTTATTTACAACAATGGCAGAATTAAAGGTGTTTGTGGATCTTGCTATTAACTGTTCCATCTGATGAACCATTGACATATACTAAGTTCAAGGTGATGAGAATATTCATTTTGATTCCTCATCTCTTCTTTCTCGTATAGTGGCAAGCATCTGGGGACTGGTTGCTTTGAGACTTGCAGATGAGGAGTTCTTGCCATTCAATTACATCTCCTATGCTTCAGAGCTCCAGGTATAATTTCTCCTATTATTCACAATGTACATATATTCATGCAAATATGCAGAACAATCTGAACATACTGAGATCCATATGGGTGTATCAATTGGAGGTTTATTCTGCAATATATTCCTTTCTTCTGGGACAACAGTTCCCCTGGCCCTCTGTTGCTTCTACATACATTTATGGAAACACGGCATGGGGCTTCAGCAATAGAAATGACTAGCATATTTTCCAACATGATTGGAATAAATGCCACATATGAACAGCTAAATTTATGTATAATTTGGTAGCTGAAGAATCTTACAGTGCCTTTTTTGACAGAGAAGCGCAAAGATGGTAGAAGATGATGCATTGGGGATGCCTGTCACTTTTGCTCCCTTATACAAGTCTATAAAAGAGCTCAAGAAGGCAGCCACCAAAATAGACAACCAAAGAAAGGTATCCTTCAATCAAAAGAAGATTGAATTGAAATCATTGATGTTTTTAATTAACAGTCTTGTTGCATTTTCAGGCACTAGAAAGGAATTTTTTGTCATTCAATTGGAGGAAGGATCCCTTGAAAGTTAGAGAGCTCAATGATAGGTTGATGATGGCTGAGCGGGCATTTACTGATAGTGATGGACTCTTTGGAAGAGAATGGTACAAGCACCTGGTAGGTTTTTACATTTAGGAATATATATATATATATATATATTGCATAAATATTGTGAAGTTCACACACATCTCAAATTTTACAGTACAAATTTTCCTTTCCTGAAACTAATATTAAACAGATTTATGGACCTTCAATGCGTGATGGTTATGGATCGAAATCATATCCAGGCATTGATGATGCCATTGTGAAGGCAAAGAGCTCGAACACTTCGGACTCATGGAGTTTTGTACAGCATGAAGTGTGGAGGGCTGCCAGAGCTGTGACCCAAGCAGCTTTAGTCTTGAACGGGAAATTCACATGAATGTTCACAGATACAGCTAAATGGTACTCCGGGCAGATACATTTCTTCAAGGGTATCCTTGCAGCTTGGACTATGAAATAATGGTTAGGATCAAAATCAGCGGTTTCTTTCATTTCTTGAGCAAATAATTAAAGATGTAATTATATCATTGTTTTCCGCTTCCAGTGTTACTGTGCAGTAGAAAAAAACCTGTGTTACTGGATACCTTGGATTATGCCTCGGAAGAAAGGAGGATATATTTTGTGTATTTCGGATACGGATGTCTGTAGACTCATAATCTTATTCATGTGAAGATCTATACCCCGTCGATCTTTGCATGTTACTAATAGATTGGTTCATCTCCTTCTAGGATGTTCTAATTTTTTGAGACCTAGATTTTGTAACTTCAGCCCACTTCAGAACTTTTCGGACTACTTGGACAAGGCTTCAAGTTGTTTGCTTTTCTCTGTGCGATCGGTTTGGAGGTTTTGAATATTATATCGTCCGAATCATGGAAATAGCTATCAATGGCGATGAAATCACCAGAAATCGCATTCCTATCCATGATTCTTAAGAGCATATCGTATGATTCTTAAGAGCTGATCATGGTAATAATTTTATAATGATGTAATCATGGTCCGATATTTTCGGGATTGTTCGTTTTGCTCAGCTTTCTTCTATAAAGTTTCTAGGTTAAGTAATTTTTTTCTATGCTCATAATTTTTCATCTGTTTCATATCGTTGAAGTGTTTGTATCGAACTTCTCCTAGTTGTGGATCTTTTTAAAGGTTATTCCATAGTGATTCTAGCTAGTCAACATCATCTTCGATCTCATAGCAAGTATTTGTCGTAACAGATTTGTACTAGAGGAAGGGCTCCAAGTTCGCTTTTAGAAAGAAAAGTGAGCAAAAGTCTTTAACGATGTCACCTAAAAAGGTAGCATCGAAGAATACTAAGGCCTATTCGAATAGTCGGGCCCTCACACCTACCTCATAACTAGCCCAGTTGCTGGGCTCTCACACCATCCCTCTGTCGGGTAAATCTGTATCAATTTGATGATTTGGTATATCTGGTCTGTGATCTAGCGAACATTATTCGAGGGATGCAGTAGAATGCTGCTATCTTGCAGGGAGCACCCTCTGCTCCTCTACAGCTGCTGCAACCACAACCACCTACTCTTTATCTGCAAGAGTAGCCACCTTCTGTTGCGTTCTAAGTACCATCGCCCAAATCGGAACCAGAGGGATGGACAAGACAGAGTCGCCCTAGAAGCTTGGCTCGGGAAGGGAAGCGGTTGCCAACCCATACTTTAAAAGGGGCTCGACCCTTAGGGGGTCACTACCGCACCAATTAGTGGTTGACAACCTAGGGATATCAAGATAGAGCGACATCTACAAGAGATGAATCGGTAAATCGAGGTATTACAAAATTAGGTCTTGACCCAGGGTGAAAGGCCCAGCCTCGATATCAACCCACCTTGCACATTTAGGATCATGCAATAAGCCATCCCTACCAACTTCAAAGTCTCCCACTTGGAGCCTTAAAATGGGTCAGGGGACCTTTTGGACCATTTGAGTTTCCAAACTCTCATATTGCTCCATCAGACCTCCAATAGCATACTCTACTAGGCTTTTTCCTCAACCCTTAGAAAAATAGCAAGACATTGGTACTCCAACCTGAGGTCCGGTTTTATCGACTTCTTTAAAGAGTTGAGTCTGCTCTTCATCTCCCACTTTACCAGTAGTTGGAGGTGTCGCCAAGAGTCAAACTATTTGATGATGATCCGGCAAAGAGGAGAAGAATCCCTCCACTTGTACCTTAGTTGCTTCAACACGACGATCCTAGAGATGCAAAATTTGGATCAGTCCATAACCATGACGGCTCTGAAAAGTAAATTACAAAAGAATGCTTTCCTCTTCTCATTGAAGAAGAAGAGCCCAAAGGACTTCATCGAGATGCTGACTCGGGTAGAGAAGTATGCTGTGCGGGAAAGGCTATGAGGCACATCAGGTCCCCGTCGAAGCAAAGAATGAGCAGAAGCTGGGGAGCTCCAGGCCAGTGCCAACTAGCCAAGCTAACTAAAGGAATCGATGGAGGTCCCATAGTCCACCTCGTCAACGATCTAGTTCTCCATCGAAGATTTGACATAACCGATCCCTGCCTGGAAGGCATGAGCCTTTTATCCGAGGTGTTACACCAACTACAACCCCCTTGAATATACCTCGAGGGCATATTTTGATGGTGGTTCGTAAGCAGCTGCCGCCGACCAAAAGAATTCAAGTTCGATGAAAACATCGTGATATGCAGAAGTACTATCATTACCATTGTGATCAAGGGTACAATATAGAAGAATGCATCCAACTGCAGGATAAAATCGAGCATTTCATCCGAGAAGGAGGGCTTGTGCAGTTCGTCTGCAAGAGCCCCCCGATGACAACCACCTCGAAGGCCTCAGTAGCAACCACCACCCCCTCCATCGCAACCATGCTAGGATGTTGAACAACCTCCCTGGCAGGATAATAGGGAGAGGAGCCTGCCTGAACTGAATGTGAACATGATTTATGTGTTCACACTTGAGAAGACTAGCCGAGGGTCATCCAAGCTATTCATGAAGGCAAAAAGAAAGAAGATCAAGGAATCCATCAACTTCTGAACATGATTCATGTGTTCACACTTGAGAAGACTAGTCGAGGGTCATCCAAGCTGTCCATGAAGGCAAAAAGAAAGAAGATCAAGGAATCCATCAACTTCATCGAGGGGGATGCTTCAGATATCCAGTTCCTTAATGTTGATGCAATTGTAGTATCCTTGAGCATTAATAATCACAATGTACATCGTGTATTAGTTGATGATAGAAGTGCACTTAATGTTTTATATTTCTCTACCTTTTGTCGGATGAATCTTTCTATGGAATGACTGGAGCGATATGGGTTACTCATCTAGGGCTTTAATGGTGAGTCGGTGTTGCCGGAGGAAACAATCACTTTGATTATTAAAGTCGGTACTTACCCCTTACGCATCATCGCTGAAATAAGCTTCTGGTAGTAAGATTTTTGCCACGTACAAGCTATCCTCGGACGATTAGGGTTATGTGCACTAGATATCGTGCTCTCCCCCAATTATCTAATGGTAAAATTTTTGACTAACCATGGAGTAGGGCAATTAAAGGGCAATCAAATAGTGGTGCGACAATGCTATAGTGCTAGGTTGTAACCCAAGAACCCATCCAAACCTCTCTCTACAGAGCTGGATTCTAGGGATAAAGTATCCAAGGAGCGCGACAAGCCATCGAGCGAACTATTAGGCATCCCTTAGTTTAAAGAGGATCCCACTCGGACGACTCGAATCAGTTTAGACCTGAACGAGGTAATGAGGGAAAAGCTAACAAATTTCTTGTAAGAAAACTCCAATGTGCTCGCTTGGATTATCACTGATATGCCAAGGATAGATCTGGAAATGATGGTGTATCAACTGAACATAGACCCAACTTATCGTTCAGTGAAGCAGAAGAAGCACAGCTTCGCCCCCAAATACTAGAAAGCCATCGTCAAAGAAGCTAACAAGTTGATCAAGGCTAGATTCATCAGGGAGTTGATATACCCCAAATGGCTGGCGAGCATGGTCCTGGTAAATTATAGATTTCATAGATCTAAATAAAGCCTATCCAAATGATAGCTATCCCCTATCTTAGATTGACCAGCTGGTCGATGCTACATTCAGTCATAACTCCTCACCTTCATGGATGCCTTATATGGTTATAATCAAATCCGAATGACCCTGAAAGATGAAAAGAAGATCGCCTTTATTACTGACCATATACTCTACTATTATAGGGTCATACCCTTTGGACACAAAAATGCAGGAGCGACCTATCAGCACCTAGTGAACAAAGTGTTCAAGGATCAAATCGGCCATAACATGGAAATGTACATAGATGATGTGCTGGTCAAGAGTCGATCTACCCAAGGTTACATTGTAGACCTTTAAGAGGCCTTTAACACCCTGCACCAGTATAAAATAAACTAGACCCTATGAATTTGCCTCTGGGGTCGCATCCGGCAAGTTTCTGAGCTTCATGGTGTCTAGCTAAGGTGTCGAAGTGAACCCAGAGAAGATTTGGGCGATCTAGAAGATGACCTCACCAAACTTCATTAAGAAGGTGCATCGTCTCACCAGGAAGGTCATAGCTCTTAATCGCTTCATCTCAATGTCAACCAAAAAATGTCTTCCCTTCTTCAAGATCCTCAAGCAGCCAAAGGACTTCCAGTGGATCATAAAAGCTCAGGTGGCATTCCAGGAGCTTAAGGGATATCTCAATTCTGCACCTTTGCTAAGCAAACCAATCCCTGGCGAGGAATTTTTCTTGTATCTCACCATTTCCCTAGTAAAGGTCAGTGTTGTACTTGTTTGAGAAGAAGACAAGTATCAAAAACCAGTTTATTACATCAGCAAAGTCCTACATAATGCCAAAATTAGATATATGGGGTTAGAGAATTTATCTTTACTCTCATTACCTCTATTCGGAAGCTCTGACTATATTTCCAAGCTCATAGCCTCACCCTCCTTATTGACTAGTCGATGAGGGTGGTCCTCCACTGCCCCGACACCTCCAGAAGGATTGCCAAGTAGGTGCTCGAATTCTCCAAGTTTGATGTAAACTTCTGGCCAAGACCCTTGATCAAAGCTCAAGCACTTGCATACTTCATCCTGGAATGTACAATCCTAGGAGAAGACCCACCACTTGGGGAAGGACCAAATCCTTGGTAGACCCGAAGGAATGATGGACCCTACATATCGATAGATCATCAAGCTTTACTGGATCTAGGCTGGGCTCATTCTGTCTCGCCTTGAAGGAGAGATGGTGGAGTATGCCTTGAGGTTCAACTTCCTCACCACCAACAACGAGATAGAGTATGAGCTGCTCCTTGCTGGACTCAACATTATAAAAGAGTTAAAAATCGAGCACCTCACTATTTACAGCGACTCTCAATTGGTAGTGAAATAGGTGAAGGGAGAATACAAGGCTTAAGAGGAAAACATGAAGAAATATCTGGCCAGGATGAAGGAGCTGATTAATCGTTCCTAGAATTCGACATCCAACGAATTCCTAGAATCAAGAACTCCAAGGCCAATGCACTATCAAAACTAGTGGCACTCTTACCATTAGATCTCCAAATAGGCGCATACCTCAAAGTTTTACAGTGACTGAGCCTTGAAGCCCCTCGGCCTATTCAACAGGTCGAGGAAGAAGAGCCAAGTTGGATAGACCCTCCTTAGGTATCTTAAAGATGGGGAACTACCTCAAGATCGATAAGCAACCCAGAAGATCAAATGCCAAGCTCCAAATTATGTCATCTATGATGGCAAGTTGTACAAGCACACACACTCTTTACCGTTGTTGAGATATTTACACCTGATTGAAGTAGATTATGCACTAAGAAAGATCCACAAGGGGGTTTATGGAAGTCATCTGCTGGCATATCACCAGCCTTCAAGGTCCTTCATAAAGGTTATTACTGGCCCACTATGCACTAGGATGCAATTGAACTCATTAGGAAATGCAATGATTACTAGAGGAATGTCATCATCCAGTAGCAGCCAACACCATACTTGAATCCGATCTCACACCTCGGCCCTTTATCCAGTGGAGGATGGATATTCTGGAACCATTTCTACAAGCTATGGGGCAACACAAATTCTTACTGGTAGTAATCGGCCATTTCACCAAGTGGGTCGAGGCCGAGCCCCTAGCTCGCATCACAAAGGCCTAGGTTAAGGACTATGTGTGGAAATCTATTATCTCTCATTATGGCATTCCTTGAGCTATAATCATCGATAATGGGTGACAATTCAGTAGTGCTAAATTTTAAGAGTTATGCTAAAAGTTTAGCATCTTATATAAGGTTGCAAATGGGTCGAATTGACCCGTGACTCGACCTGACCCGATCCATTTAGACCCGATCCAATCCATTTTTATGGACTCGTGGATCCGGTTGGGTCCTAAATTAGACCTATTCTATTTTTTGGGTCGGGTCTGGTTTACTAAATTTGGACCCGACCCGACCCAACCCGATTCGAACATACTATACTGTTAAAATTATATCTATTTGGACCTTTAAATTATAATTTAAAACTTGTATGGAACTAGTTATAATTATTTTTATATCTTAATTTATTTTAAAAATAATATTATTTGTTATCTTTTTATAGTTAATAATAGTTAGCTATGTAATAATTAAAATATAGTTGTCTATATTTTATTCGGATCATATTTAGATCCAAACTTTGTAGATTAAAACTGGATTATTTATGGACCCGATCCAACCCAATGACCTGTTGGGTTGAAAATTCTGATAGTGGACCCGACCCGACCCAATCCGATTTTCTAGCGAATTGGGTCTGGGTCTACTATTAAGACCCGATCAAAGAAACCGGATTGGATCGGGATCACTCATGACCCGATCCATTCGCACCCCTAATCTTATAATGGTTTATCTTGGTGGCGTATCCCCAAGCCAATGGTGAGGCAAAAAGTCACAACAAACTTTCTATAAGGCCTAAAAGCCCACCTTTGTCAAGCAAGGGAAACTGAGTGGATAGCTTCACCATGTTTGCTTATAGGCCTATCGAACCACCCAGAGGACTCCAATTGAGGCACTCCCTATTTAGTCTTGCATTTGGACTTGAGGCATCATCCTTGTTGAGATCGGGCTTCCCTTATTTTGAGTCGAAGAGTATAACAAAGAGACCAATTTTGAATAGCTTCAGGCAAATCTGGATATGCTTGAAGAACACATAAAGCGAGCTACGATGAGAATGGCTTCCTATCGCCAACAAATGGCCAGATATTACAACGCTCGTATTAAAGCTAAGGAGTTCAAGGTAGGAGACCTGGTCCTATGATGAGCCTAAGCTTCTCAATCTACTGAGCAAGAAAAACTCTCTCCGAATTAGGAAGGTCCTTACCAAGTGAAGGAGGTGATTCATCCTAGGACCTATTGCTTGAAGTGTCTCAACGGAATTGCTCTTCTAAGCCCTGAAACTCCTCCAACCTATGCATGTATTATCGATGATGTAGTTTTCCTGAATAAAGTTTAATTTAATTATTTATTATGAGTTTATAGTATTTTATCAATATCGAAAAGCTAACTAACAAAAATACTCAGAGAGATAACTACTCAAGGGACCTTCTCAAATAATTATGCAAGTTAAAGATTTCAACTCCCGAAAGTCTTGGACTAGGATAATATCAGAAGCTACGTGCCCGACATCCAACGCTTAAAAATCTTGGGCTGAGTCAGAACTTTAACTTTCAAAACCCTTGGACCGGGACAACATCAAAGAGCTTCATGCTTGATATCCAATGCTCAAAAGCCTTAGATTGAGCCATAATTTCAACTCCCAAAAGTCTTGGACCAGGATAATGTTGGAGAGCTATAGGCCCGATGTCCAATGCTCGAAAGTCTTGAGCCCAGCCATAATTTCAACTCTTAAAAGTCTTAGACCGAGATAATATCAGAGAGCTATGTGTCCAATGTCCAACACTCAAAAATCTTGGATCGAGCCATAATCAACTCCCGAAAGTCTTAGGTTAGAACAACGTCAGAAAGCTACGTGCTCGATATCCAATGCCTAAAAGGCTTGGACCAAGCCATAATATCAACTCCTGAATGCCTTGATTGATTGCGTGCTCGATATCCAATGCCTAAAAGCCTTGGACTGAGCCATAATATCAACCCTTCATCGTTCTGCTCGGAGTGCGTCGGTGCATCAAAATCTGCCCGTGGGAGTGACCCAGCCGTCGCCTCGCCCTCCTCCAGTGCGGCCGGCACCGGGGATGGGGCAGCCATGCCCGGAAGCAACAGCGCGGCCATCCTCTTCGTCAAAATGATGCCGCGCAGTTGGGACCGGCAGTAGGCGAACCCCTTGAAGAAGGAGTCCGTCGCTGCCTCCTTGAAGTCCGCTAGGTACTCCAGGGAAGCCTTGAAGTTGGCCACCACCTCGGCGACCTCCTTCCTCGTGGCCTCCACCTGGAGAAGTGCCTTGGACAACCTCTCCTCCGCCCATTTAGCCCGGTGGGTCACCTCAGCCATTCCCCTCTCCACCGCCTCGGCCAAGCTGGCGATAGCAGAAGCTCTCCCCTCTACCTCCGCGGCCCTCTGCTCAGCAGCCGCAGCCTTCTTCTCAGCGGAGGCGGCCCGCTCCCTTGCCGCCTCCGACTCGGCTCAGAGCTCCTTCAGCCAAGTCCTCTTCGCCTCGAGCTCCCCCTCAAGCTCCTTCTTAAGCCGCTCAGCACTGGCGGCCTCGCCCATGAGGTTCTTCACTCTCAAGGTGGCTTCCCAGGCCTCCTCGTTCTTCCACCTCAACTCGGCCCTCAGGGACTCGAGCTCCACCAGATGCTCCTTGTCCCTCCTAGTCTAGTTGCGGCAGTAGTCTCGAATAAGGACAAGCTCCCTACCTTGCTGCATTAGGAAATGTGTTAGCCACAACACCAAAGAATGTCAAACAAGACAAAGCAAAGCAAGAAGAAACTTACGGCGTAAAGATTAGAAAACGACGCGTTGATAACGTCGCCGAGGAGTCTCCCACTCCCTCTCGCCGATCGCAGGACTGGATGGAGAAATCCATCATCCGCTCGGCGAGGCTCGGGTCCTTCATGAGGGAGATGTTGGGCCCCAGCCTGAAAGGGACCTGGCGATAGTCCCTGTCCCTTTGCCCCGCCGCCGGGTGTAGACTCTTCTGCGGCGGGAGATGTTTTCTGGTGCGGGTTGTGGGCTCGGCACCGGCTCAAACCGTGCCGCTGGCACTGACCTCGCATCTTCCGGCTCCCCCTCCACATCGACGATCTCTGGAGGGGTCTTCATGGCAGTAGCAACAATGGCCGACCTAGCCCGGGCCACCACCTCGGACTCGGGCGCCGAGGTCGGACCGCATTACCTCGGAGGCTCCGGGGCGTGCTCAGCTGCCCTCTTCCACCTTCGCTCAGGTTCAGGTGCGGGGGCCCCGCCTGCACTGGCCTCGCACCATCGTCCGTGCGAGCCCTCTTCGGAGCGGGCTCACTGGCCCCCACACCTGATTCCTCTCCTCAGTGAAGAAGAGCAGCTCATCCATCGAAATCTTCGTGTCTGTACCAAGGAAGACATTGTCAGCTTCAAAAAAAAAGAGAGAGAGAGAAGAAAAGAGAAAGAGCAATATATATATATGTCGAGCCGAACTCACCCAACTCCCACGTCGAGTCGACCCCAGCCTCACGAAGGTTCTGCTCTGACAGCAGGTTCTCGAGCGAAGGGATCGCGGCGGAGCAGAGAGCTGCTCATACATCTCCAGGTCGACGGCCTCGACTGCGGAGTTCCGGTTAGGGGACCGATCTAGGTCACTCCAAGCCCAGTCGACCCTCTCAACCGAGGCAAAGAAAAATCTACTCTTCCATCCCTTGATGGAGAAGGAAGTTCGAACCTAATGCCCCTGGGGCGGGAGGAAAGAGACCACCACCCCTCCTCGGTGGGGGTGCTTCAGGGTAAAAAACGTCCTGAACAAAGAAAAACGGGCAACTATCCCGTGGAAGTGATACAGAACGATGAAACAAAAAATCGTTCTAACAGCATTGGGGACGAGTGAGCGGGAAAAGGCGATAGTTGGTCAAGACAGATAAAAGAAGGGATGGAGTGGGAATCGAAGGCCCCCGGCGAAAGTCTCCTTGTAGAAGGCTATCTGGCAAGGGTCGCTGGAAGTGACATGTTCCCCGGACGAGGGACCGAAAGTCGAATGGAGGGAGTCGGATGCCATAATCATCCCGGATGGTTGCGAGCTCAGCGACAGTGATCGCAGAAGCAATCCCCCTGGGACCTGATGACCAAGGAGGTTCAAAAGTGGGGGCAGAAGGAAGAAGGGGTTGAGGTGGAGGAGAAGAACTAGGCTCCCTAATCGATATCCCCCCGGGTGCGGGCCTCCTACTAAACTCAAAGCGCACCACATCCCCTTCCCGTCAGAAGAAGAAGGAGATCTCGGCCTAGAAGGCCCGGCCTCGACCTGACAAGAAGGACGGAAACTCGGACCGAAACGAGCCATGAAGAAAGAAAGACCAGGTGGGAGAGAACCTAAGAAAAACCCCTATTCGGCTGGCAGGAGGAGAGAGAGAGCTAACCTGCAGAAAGCTTGAGGAGAACACTCGAACAGCCGAAGGGGACGGAAGGAAAACTCCGGTACGACTGCGGGCACGAAAATTTGAAAGAAGGTGAGTTATGGGAAGCTACCTTTCTTTTCGAAGTGACCGATGCCCGACCGTACCGTTATGGCTCCCCCGCCAAAGGATGCCTACCGCATATCATCGATCAACGGGGTAGGCACCTCATTCTGACTGTGGCCGCTCTGAATTCCGTGCCCGTCATAACTACTCCTCAGATGTGGCCACGTGGTGCCACCGCACTGGCTCAGTGACCCGCCTCGCGAAGCACCGTCGATCGCGTTCATTATTGCACCGGATCTTCACCTTTCCATGTCAGCACCGCAATTACTCCCTTCGCCCCGAGCGCCGTGCACCAACTGGCCTCGGGAGTGGGAGGCAAATGATGTGGCAAGAGCGCTGACGTAGGACACCTATCGGATACCGTGTCTACGTATGCTGCCACGGTGGACGCTTTCTCCCGAGCTCCCTCGTCGGGCAGAGCTCTCCTAGAGCGCCTGATCTGCCTGCTGAGATCGAGCACCGTCCTTCGCCAGATCGGCCTCCCGCGAGGTCGGGCGCACCTAGGTCGGAGCTGAGCGACCTTCCCAGATCGAACCCCCCGAAGCTGGGAACCGCGATTCGGAGTCTAGCTCTGTCCTCCTCCGCCGCGTGGATCCCCTTCGAGGTCGGACCCTCCCGTCTGGGGTCACGCGCCGCCCTCCTTCGCCAGGCCAGGCCCCCGAGGTCGAGCCCCACGGTCCGGAGTCGAGCTTAGCCCTCTTCCGTCACATGGGGTCACTTCGAGGTCGAGCCCGGTGGAGCTCAGCCTTGCTCTCCAACTTGGCCACCATCTCGGCCAGGGCGCCAATCCCCTGGGGAACAGCGCCTTCCCTTTCAGGACGTCGGCGGGCCTCCCGAGGGCCACGAAGCAATGCCTTCCACGCCACAATAACTGCCTGAAGAGAAGGGAGAGAGGTCCCCAGACCAGGATGCCATGTCGCCCATACCACTAGAAAAAGGAGGTCAGTCTAAGGGCACGAATCCCGAGGGTGGCGGCCCCCCGATCGAGGCCCTGCCAGGGATGGTGCAGCCAGAAGGAATGTCAGAGCACATAGAAGCTTCCCCTACCGCATGTCAGGAGACACGTCCCATCCACCACGCAAACGATCACCTCAAATACAAAGAACGATCGACACCCGAAGGGGGAGGTAACAGAAAAAATAACACAATACCAGTGCAAGCTCAACCATAAGGGCAAGCCACCACCATCACTACAAAAAGAGAGAAAAAAAGACAGGCCAAGGGGGAGGCGGTTAAGCAGAGAATCCCTCTAGCTCCGTCGTCATCCTCCTCCTGACTCACTTTCACTTCACTCTTACACCGTTCACTCCTCCTCGTGTAGAGTCCATCAAGAGGGGCTCGACCAGGAGGACCTGTTCCCCTGGATCGTCGCTGACTTGACCGTCAGAGTGCCCCCGCCGGAATCCCCGGCCCGGGCCTCTAACGCTTCTTTCCTTGCAGGTGTCGAGGAGCTCTGGGAAGACCGGTCGGCAGTCCGACGCCTCTGATAGTTACAGGCTACGGCGATCTCGGCGGCAACACCATCCAATCGAGATTAATCGTGCTAGAATCATGCTCATTAGTGCTTGAATCGAATCGGGCTCTCTTGTGGTCGCTTGATCATACCTGCTCAATATGCTGGGCCATCCAAGCATACAACAGGCCTTGTGGACCGTGATAATGGATTGGAACTTGTCCCTGGATCATGATAACCATCCCATGGACCGCGCCATCTCCTTTGGTCCATGTGATGCCCCCAAGGGACTGTGGTAGACCGTAACAAGTGTCTAGACAGAGCACTTTGCTGAGCAGCACCCATGCATCCATACATGTGGATCACATCGACTTAGGTCGCGTGCACCTGCTAGTACACTTCTTATAAGCCGGGCTCGAGGCATAGCCCAACAAAATATTAGCAGGCTTAAATAAAACTGCATCCAATTAAATCAATCACTTTGAGAGCAGTGCCGATGGATGATTGATGCAATTTAGAATGCTTTGAGATCTGTGCACGGGTGAACCAATTAACAAACCCTATCTTGATTCAACGCTCCCATGGGTCGCCGTGCATTCCATCAAAACTAGCCAGAAATCTAATTAGAGAACTGTTTTAAAATAAGTTTTACTTGTTTCCCAAAATATACTACAATTCATTTCCCCTGGTTCTAAACCGATACACTGGATGGAGACTGAGACCGCCCTACGGAAACTCGTATCCGACCGAAGGATTCGAAATTTGAACCGCCGTCTCCAGCGGATAAATCCCTTCCCAACGGTCACTTTTCTCGACCCCTGACTCCCTGAGAAGGAAGACGAAGAGCAGTCTCACAGCCGTTCACGCGAGGGAAAAAGGAGGGAATTTTTTGGTAGATTAAAAAGAGAGATTTTTCAGTGGAAGAATAATCGAGCAAGAAGAAGGATCTCCTGTTGATTTAAAACACTCTCCAATTCGCGATTTGACATTGTCAATCCCACCCCTTCTGGTAAATTTCTTTGGCCTTTTAGGTTTTCAGTCCTTCGTTTCATTTCTCAGGGCAATATTTTCTCCATATGATCCGATTTCGGGATTCTTTAGATATTATCGGTACCTTTTCTTTTTCCTGTTTTCTTCTTTTTTGATTGCCCTTTTTTTATTTCCTCTTATCGTTTTTTGTCTCAGCATTTTTTTTGGGATTCTTTAGCTGTTCTCTTGTAGATTGTTTTGCCCTTCTCTCATCAATTCTGGTTCCAGATTCTCTCAGAAGAAATATTGTTATGGAATTTACCCAAGATGCCGATGAGAACTGTGGGCATTTTCACAAAGTTACTGGGCCAAGATCACATCATCCAGGGAAAGGAATCAATAACTCCAACCCTTCAACCACATCAGCAATTTCAAAGAAGAAGATCTTGGCCGAGAAGGATGATCCTCCTTTCTCAGATTCTTGTGATCTCTACTACCACATAACCCCTCAAGAAAAGTCCATGGTGGTTTTGGGCGATCCTGGTGCCCATTCTCGAGTCATGCTCCTTTGTTCGAAGGTCTCCAAGTCTGGTGATCAAAACGCAATCAGCCCTGATGGTTTTCATTTGTCTCCTTATGATCCGCTGATCAATTACACATCCCCAAGGCCAGAGTTCCTCCACTACAACCCAAACAGGTGTAAGAAATTCTTCAGCGCATAGAGGGAGAGATGAAGAAAGAAGAAGAGAAATCAGGGACCGACTGGAGCTCTTCATCTGATTCCAAGATGACTGCCGCAGAGGAATCGTCGTCAGTGTCTTCCACACCTTTGCAGACATCCTTGCAGGATAAGGATGGTCAAGAAAGTGAGGAAGTTGTTAGTGATGCCGAGGATTATGACACAGAAGAGGAGGAGGAGGTGGAAGCGACGTCGTGGTATTCCAGAATTGCTTGGAGGTTACTTCTACTACTAGGGGTTTTGCTGTCCTCATTCTTTTATACATCTTTTACGAATTATGCTTCTGTTCCTACTTTAAAAGAATATGGAGGCCTTGAAGAAAATTATCAGATGATTCGAGATGGAGGGCTTGTCCAACAAGCCCATAATCTGAACAAATTCCTGGAAATTTCTGGGGGATTTTAATGGGATTGTCAAATGAGTGCTTTGCCATACATTCCAGGGAACCAACATGTGCAATTGATGGTTTCAAAAGGGAAGTCCCAGAAGAGGATTTGGAAGAAGGAATATCAACGATCCATCTCAGAAATTTAACTGAAGATGAAAAGATGAATGAAAAACTTCTAACGTTGGAGGATATTGCTAGAAAGGATGCGTCTGAGGAGATGCAATCCTTTGATGGAAATGAACTGATAACAGAAAGTTATACATTACTTGAGAATGGAACATTAGGTGGTGTTGACTTAGTGGCTGAAGACATGAGTGAGGAGGCAGTTAGTTCTAATGAGATTGAGCAGGAAGCGTATATTGAAGGAAACACTGAGGCTGTCAAAGATGCAAGGAGTGAAAAAGTTGAGATTTTGGGAGTTGAGTCAGTGGAGGCACACAATGCTGCTCAGCTTTTGAAAGAATCTTCACAAGTTTCAGAGATCGAATTACTTGAAATTGACTCATTATTTGGCCAAGATGCACTTGATATTTGTGGTTCTTTTGAACTGAAGAAAGATTTTGGAGAGGAGGCACATGTTATGGGCAATTCTGATTTTGATGAATATTTACAGATTCCTCAGTCCAAGATTGTTGCAAACATATCATCCAATAATCAGAAGCTAGGAGTATCTGAAATCTCCAGTAATTCTGGTGTAGAATTGAAATGGGAGAGCATTTATCTGTTTGCACCAAAGTATGTGCTGCAACTGCAATATATTTTGATATGTTTGTCAGTGATAATTGTTTTCAATGGCTTGCACAAATACTTCTTAAAATTTCACAAGATCTCAGCTTCTGAATCTCACACACCTCCTGCACTCAAACCTGCTTTTAAGTTGGCACTTGAGAAGAATAATAGTTCAGTTGTGTCTGTGAAGGAAGAAGTCGAGAACAAGGGTAGTGATTCAGATATTTATCAGATGCCTCTGACTCATTTGAATGACGAACAAATGAAGTTTAATGGAGTTCAACGACCAACAGTGGAATTGCTTGCAGAGTTCTCGGTCGTAGAAGGAACTATATCTGGAAAAGGTTCTGGTCAGAAAGTGAAAAGGTTAGTTGACTCAGATGAGGAATCACAATTTTTTCAATATCATAAGAAGATTTCAGTGAAGAAGAGCCTTTCATCTTCAGCAAATAAGGTTTACCCATCTCCTTTAGAGTCTTCAATAGCAGCAGAGTCCAATTCAACTGGAAAGTCTACAGTTCAGAAGCTGCAAAAGAAAAAGGTATTGCATAGTTGATAATTAGCAAGGCATTTGATTGCTTGCATGTTCAGATATTCGATAGGTTCTGAGACTAATAGAGAGGCTATATTTTTTACTTTGTTAACAGTTAACATGAATCATGCATGCATAGTCAATAGGATAATCACAATAATGCGTAGTCAATGCCGAAATAAGTGGCCTTGTTATATTGAAATCAGTGTAGATCAAGATTGAAAATGCTAAGTGTACACTGGGCTACTTCTCACTGGTTGCAACCCTCCATTAGAGAGGAGGTTCCATGTTTGGACCTTGGGATTTGTTTTGCTGGGTGTGTTTTTTGCAGGCTATGCTTGCATCATTTCTTTGAAGTGATTGGCGGTGCCCACCATTATCCTAAAAAAGGGAGGGGGTGGGGGTGTGGGGAAGGAATAAAAAGCTAGACTTAGGTCAAAGTAAAGTTTTGCTTAGCATACTCTTTCCCATGACTTTATGATAAACAACTACATATCTTGAACATAGTGAATATGGGTATATATGCAAATGCTCAAGGCTTGTCATAGTTGAGATTGTTGAATAGAGATGAGGATGGAAATAAAACTCAGAAAAAGTATGCATATGAACGTGATTGTGCTTTTGTTAAATAATTTGAATAGGTTTTTTTTTGTAAGTAGAAATTCAAGATGCACTCTATGTTAATGTGCTGCCTGTCAATATATCAAGATGGATTGCATTCTACTTTTGTGACTGGGGAAGCAGAATAATGTGTTAAGGATACATTAGGCAAGTAAAAAAAACATATGTAGGGCATGTTTGGGTAATCAGTAGGATTAGGCTAGATTTCTGACTAGATTCATAGATTGGATAGCCAATATGAGCATCGCCCATATCTGCTCCATACCCTCTTAGCCTAAATACTGGGGAAGGAATAAAAAGACCTCCATGGGTCTTTTTTCATTTCCTGTGAACCAACAGGCCCACAGTCTGGGTCTTTGACTCTGACATGGGTGGTCCTTTGAAAATTGCGGATTGACCGCTAAGGGGCCCAAATCTTGCAGGATATCCTGCAGGAATACCAAACAGTCCCTTAGTGCATAACCCCTTCTGACCTATGGGATAGTGGAATATTTGTGTCTGAAACCTTGATTCTGTCCTATGGGATAGTGGGGACGGAACTGCTTGCTAACTTTATTAAGTATTTCGATCTATTAACTTAAAGTGATGAGTGGTGAAACTTAATATCTTAATATTAATCAAGATAGATGCAGAAGAGTCCCTTTTTTTTCAAAAAAAAAAAAAATCACATAGTTGATCTTTCTGATTTTTTTCAGAAAACTTGTGATTGAACGGGCATAAATATAACCATATGCCTATATATATATGCAATGATTTATGCATATATTTTCATGAATAGGAACAACAATTAGCAATTGTGCCCTTAGAATTTAGTGCGGCAGCTCTTTCAAATCTGAGTTTTGATTGTTTAGACTTTGAGAGTGCATTCATTATATCCAGTGGTTAAACATTCCTTCTTTGAAGAAGCCCATCTTTCTTGCCAATTAAACTAGGGAAACTTAATACCTGATCCTCCATTTTGTTTCTGGCATGACAAGTTTGTAATGTGTATGTGCATTTTGAGACATGTTACCAAATGTTTTGTCTGCAAAATTATTCTGCCTTTCTCTCAGGAGTGTGGGTCCAAATCAAGAGTTTGTTGGAAATATGTTTGGGAGTGAATTATGTATCAATCCAGGTAGTCCTAAGATGTTGAATTATGTATCAATCCAGGTAGTCCTAAGATGTTACGTTAACAATTCTGTGTGAACACCTTCCTCTGGATTTAGGATTACTCTTTGTCTACACATTTCTGGGTGAAAACTGTTGGTTTACAGCAAGCAGATGGTTTGTGCATGTATGCATACTTTCATATAAATGTCTGGATATATTTACCCAAATTCAGTCTTGCTAGCTACTCAATTTGAACTTTAGAATCACATCTGATATTCTGGGTGGACTAAATGATTTTTTATTCCTATTTTGGTTGCTAAGTAAAATCAGTTTTTTGACTGAGCTTATTTGAGCTTTATCTAGTACAAAAATATTAATCTCACACCTGGATTGATCCTGTTCAAAAGATATGCTTGATGCTTGCCAGTCTGAAGCAGAGTGAATGTTCTTATAGAATCTCTCCTTTGCAGAGTTTTCCATTTAAGAGGCTTAATTATTTCAAGAAAACAATCTTGGTGTAAGTGTCTAATAGTTATATCATGTCTTGATGGAAAAGGTTGCTGGAGAGAGAGAAGTAGTAGTCAAGCAGGTAACTATTCCTTTGAGGCGCTCAAGCAGACTCTGCAATCGGGTTACTTCTTCTTGAGCTGAAGATGAGACAGTTCTTTAGTGCTGATCAAAACAGCATCCTGTTGTTTCATGTTCTTATCTTTTTGACTTGTTGCATTGACAAAACGAATGCTTCCTGGTACTGCTGTACCATTAGAAAGCTTGACACAACTGAATGATTATTTTTAACATGTAATTCTTTTCCCCTGCTTGACAGCTTTAACACTGCATGAAAGAAAGCCGAGAAGTTTCAGAGTGCATCTTATGTATTTTTGTCTCAGTATTGCTGCCATCAACTCCCTTTGATAGTTTGTCAACACAACTCTAGTTTTGTCTGCATCAATGATTAGTCAGACAAGTTTGCAAGATCTTTTTACACCCAAGCTAAAAGTAGGTTTTTATCGATCCAGTTGTTGATTAATGTGATTTATTTAGTGATCGGAATCTCCTTTAGAAGTATGAGTTCCTTAAGATCAAGGATCCCCATCTCAATCTATTTATATGAGTAGTGGAATGATTGTCCTGTATTAACTTATTTTATCCTGCCTCTCTGACATAATTACATCTGAGAATAGCCAAACTTCTGGCTGGTGATTGAAGTTTGGGAACAATATATTGCAATCTGTTATTGCAGTTTGATAATTGGGAGCATCCGCATCTGATGAGCAGCTTGTGTATATTTTGATACATGGGATGGCCTTGAGGTTCTTCAAATAATGCAAATCAAGAAAAATTGGTTACTGTTATATTTTTTATATTTTCATTTTAGGGTTCTTGTAAAATCACCAATAAGATGCTCTGCATCATTTGCCAGTCCAGTTAATTATGTAAAGTGGGTAGTTCATATTGTTTAATAGCCATGATGAAGATTTAAGCACTATCTTTTTGGTTCGCTAGCTGTTCATTTGGCATGGCTACTCTTCTTTTCTTTTCTTATTTTTATTTTTATTTTATTTTTATTTTATTTTTTTGATAAAATAGATGATCCAACCAACAGTCCTGGTATGAATGCATCCAAAAAAGTCCGAAAAATACAGTTCCTAAAAGACAAAGGCGTCTCATTGAGATGGGTCCACGACATCTGACCAGAATGGCAGGCGACAAATGAAGCAACCCAATCAGCCATCGAATTAGCCTCTCTATACACATGACTAATACAAAGGGAGGAACACCGATGTAGCAAAATGCCAATATCTTGGAGCATTGATGTTGGGATGCGCGCAGCGGATTGAACCAGTTTAGGCTTCCAATTAATTCCTGTTTATTCACTTTAGCAATTTACCAATTACACGGGCAGATATCAAATCAAAAGGAAAGACGAGATTTAAAGTGGTTCGGCAAATTTGCTTACATCCATATAGAGGAAGGAGCAATCCATTATAATCTGCCCCCAAAATTGGGCACAAAAAAATACAAATATCCCAATAATAATTGCAAATTAATCAAAAGAGGCAAACAAATCGAAAAGGAAGAAGAAAACAGGAGAGATCACAGAATACCAGGCCTCTAGCCTCGCCAAATCCTGTCGTGGATTCTCTGTTATTTTATTTGCTCTCTGGATCGTC
Source organism: Areca catechu (assembly GCA_021397845.1). Classification (NCBI taxonomy): domain Eukaryota; kingdom Viridiplantae; phylum Streptophyta; class Magnoliopsida; order Arecales; family Arecaceae; genus Areca; species Areca catechu. The sequence continues at coordinate 30,063,923 of CM038039.1, forward strand.
TTCAATATTTTCTGGACCTTCTGCAGCTCTTTGTTGCATCTCAGAAAAATATTTCGGCATCTTTGATCCCAAAGGGAAGGGAAGGAGGGAGAAGACGAGAGAGCGAAAGAGAACAACAAAGCCGCGGTTTCCCTTGCCGTTAAAAAAAAAAAAAAAAAGGGTCGGCAATACGTAAGAGAATCCCGGTCACATAAGAATTTTAGTTGATCTAAAATTAGCATAAAGCTAAGCCACATCCCCCGCCCCACTAGTGCGATCCCAGGTACCACCCGCTGTCGTGGCGGTTGGGAGAAAAAAAAAATGGTAACAATCCTCCTTGCGACAAAAAAAAATATCTCTATCAAATATGGATCGTAAAGCCTCCTCCTCATCACAAGCCCCGAATGGGGCATCACCAAGTGCTCAAATCAATCAAGTTCAGGAATGTCCTGAACTTGACCACTGGAGTTGGTTTAGTGAGCAAATCAGCCGAATTAATAGCAGTGCTAATTTTCTGAAGTTGAATATCACCATCCTCTACCAAATCTCTGATAAAATGATACCTGACATCCACATGCTTAGTGCGTTCATGATACATCTGATCTCTGGTAAGATGTAAAGCACTCTGACTGTCATAGTGAATAACCAAACAATTATGCTTGAAACTCAAATTTTGTACTAACCCTCTTAGCCAGATATCTTCCTTTGCTGCCTCTGTCAATACCATATACTCTGCCTCTGTAGTAGACAAAGCAGCTGTAGATTGCAAAGTAGCCTTCCAACTAATTGCACTACCAGAGAGAGTAAATACATATCCGGTCAATGACCTTCTCCTATCCAAGTCACAAGCATAATCTGAATCACAAAATCCTGTAACAGTGCAACCACTCTGTCCGAAGAATACCAATCCCAAATCAGAAGTGCCTTTCAAGTATCTAAGAATCCATTTCACAGCTGACCAATGAGCTTTTCCAGGCTTGTCTATATATCTGCTCACTACACTACTGCCTGTGAAATATCAGGACGAGTGCAGACCATTGCATACATGATACTGCCAACTGCACTTGCATAAGACACTTTAGACATATACTTCTCCTCATCCTCAGTCTGAGGAGAATCCCTGGCAGATAATCGAAAATGACTGGCAAAAGGAGTAGTGACTGGCTTAGCTGTAGACATACCATATCTATCCAAGACTTTCTCAATATAATCATGCTGAGTAACAAATAGTCTACATAATTGCCTGTCACGAATAATCTCCATCCCAAGTATCTTCTTTGCCGGTCCAAGGTCCTTTATCTCAAATGCAGTACTAAGCTCAGCTTTCAGCTTCTGAATGACTGACATATCCCTGGCTGCAATCATCATGTCATCCACATATAATAATAAGTAACAAAAGGACCCATTTCAAAACTGTTGATGATACACGCAACTATCATATGGAGATCTTTTGAAGTCATGGTCGACCATAAACCTATCAAATTTGCGATACCATTGTCTTGGAGACTGCTTCAAACAATACAAAGGCCTTTTGAGCAAGCATACAAAATCTTCTTTATCTGGAGCCTCAAAACCAGGTGGCTGTTGCATATAAATCTGCTCATTCAAATCATCATGTAGAAAAGTTGTCTTGACATCTAGTTGTTCTAACTCCAAATTCTGGGAAGCAACTAAAGCAAGGAACACACGAATAGAAGAGTGTTTAACCACAGGAAAAAATACCTCCTTATAATCAATACCCTCTCTTTGACTGTAACCCTTAGCCACTAACCTTGTCTTATATTTCAAATCCTGAGGAGTAGCTCTTTCCTTCTTCTTGAAGATCCATTTGTAGCCAATTTTCTTCTTGCCCTTAGGTAATCTGACTAATTCCCAAGTCTGATTCTTTTCCAAAGACTGAAGCTCTTCTACCATAGCCATGGTCCATTGCTCAGCCTGTGAACTACCAATTGCTTCTTGAAATGTGATCGGCTCATCACCTATAGTGTCTGCAATATTCAAGCATAATATACTAACTCAGCACAAGCAGAATCCTCAAAATCATACCTTTGAGGTGCTCTGATATGTCGCCTGGTTCTTCGAGTGGCAATACTATCATCTTGAACTTGACTACGTACAATAACCTCCTCCCGAGTCTGTAACTCTGAATCTGTTTGCTGATGCTGTTCATTCTGAATATCACCTGTAGGCTGCAACTGCTGTGATCTAACAGTCTGATTAATATCAACAACAGTCCTATCATGCTGATCTTGAACTTGATCTCCCGGTGAAGAACTTGGCTGTAGCTGCCATGGAGTGGCTGACTCATCAAAAGTCACATCCCTGCTGACTAGAAAACCCTGGGATCCGGACTCTGTGCACCATAATCTGTAGCCCTTCACCCAATATGCATATCCAAGAAATATGCATTTCTTAGCCCTGGATTCAGCTTTCCATCTTTGACATGTGCATATGCTGAACACCCAAATACTCTAAGAACTGAATAGTTTATAGGTCTACCTGTCCACATTTCTTCCGAAGTCTTCATATTCAATGCAGATGCTGGAGATCGATTTATAATAAAGCAGGCTGTATGTGCAGCCTCTGCCCAAATCTCTACTCAATCCAGAACTTGATAGCATAGATCTGACTCTTTCCAGTAGTGTGCGATTCATGCGTTCCGCCACACCATTTTACTGAGGAGTATACACAGTGGTCATATGCTTGACAATGCTCTCTGACTTGCAAAAGTCATTAAACTCTGTAGAACAAAATTCCAATCCATTGTCAGTCCGGAAGGTTTTCACCTTCCTCTCAGTTTGCCTCTCAACCATAGTCTTCCACCCTTTAAAAGTATGAAATACATCATTTTTATTTTTGATAGTATAAATCCAGACTTTGCGGAGTAGTCATCAATCAAAGTGAACAAATATCTAGATCCACCCTTAGATGTAACTGGGGCGGTCCACATAGGTCAGAATGAATGTAATCCAATATACCTACTGTCTTGTACACGCCTGAAGTAAAGCTGACACTGTGTGTTTTCCAAATATGCAATGCTCACAGAATCCAAGTGCACCAACTTTCTAACCTCCTAGTAGACCACGTCTACTCAGCTCCTGTAAACCTTTATTTGACATGTGGCACAATCTTTGATGCCATAACTGTATCAATTGAACATAAAGGAATATACTGAAGAAGCATCACCAACCACTATAGTGCCATCCAAATAATAAAGAGTACCACTCAATTTACCTCTTAACAAAGTCAATGCACCTTTACTAATTGTAATAGATCCTTTACCATCTGCCCTCAAAACCTGTAATATCAAGAGCATTTACCGAGAGAAGATTTCTTTTCAATTTCTTTTCAATTGGGGAACATATCTAACATCATCCAAAGTCACTACAGTATTTGCATGAGATTTGATCTGAACTATACCAATTCCTTCCACTTTACAGATGGCGTCATCCCCAAGAAGAATAGAACCTCCATCACAGGATCTAAAAAAAGTGAACCATTCTTTATGGGGTGTCATGTGGAAAGATGCTCCAGAGTCCACGATCCAGGTATCAGCCTGACTGACACTGCATGCAGCTATAAATACTGCATCATCTGCAACACTGCTGTGATCTGCTGAAGTAACTGCAACTGATGCCGAATTTGAGATTGTTCCTTTTTCTTTCTGTTCCTTCTCTTTCTTGGACTGTAGAAGTCTACACTCATTTTTCCAGTGGCCTGGTTTCTTGTAGTAATGGCAAACTCCGGGTCTTTTAGACCTAGACTTTGATTGTCTTGGACTTGTTTCTACCTTGTCCACCTGTTCTTTGCTCATCTCTACCTCTGACAGTAAGTCCTTGTGCCCAAGTTGGAGCCTGATGCTCCAACTGTACTTTCAACCTCAGTTCATTGGATAACAAAGTGGCTTCAACCTCATCGAGACTTATAGTCTCTCTTCCATAGAGCATGGTAGTAATAATATTTTCATAGGACTTAGACAAAGAATAAATCAGGATCAAAGCCTTGTCTTCCTCATCAACATTAACACCAATATTCGCCAAATCGAGCAGGAGCTTATTATAATCATCCAAGTGATCCTTGAATGAGGTCCCTTCTGTCATACGGAATGTGTGTAGCTTGCCCCTCAAATACAGCCTATTTGTAAGAGATTTTGGTATATACAAAATGTCTAATTTTTTCCATACACTTTTAGCTGTAATAGATCCACCACATTGCGGAGAACTTTATCATTCAGTCCCGAAAATATAGTCCCAAGTGCTCTTTCATTCATCTCCTCTTTTACAGCTCTGTATCACCAGGAATTGCATCCATACCTTTGAAGGCTATTGACATGCCCTCCTTGACCAGCAGATATTTCATTCTCACATTCCATAGTGCAAAATCACATGTGCCATCAAATATTGCCACCTCATGTCTAGAGATAGTAGAATAAAAATATTGCTCTGGAGCCCACCGTAAAAGAACTTGGTGCCCGTCAGATGCCATCTCAGTGCTCTGATACCAATTGTTGGGATGCACACAGCGGATTGAACCGGTTTAGGCTTCCAATTAATTCCGTTTATTCATTTTAGCAATTTACCAATCATACAGGCAGATATCAAATCAGAAGGAAAGACGAGATTTAACGTGGTTCGGCAAATTTGCCTATATCCATATAGAGGAAGGAGCAATCCATTATAATCTGCCCCCAAAATTGGGCATAAAAGAAATACAAATATTTCAATAACAATTACAGATTAATCATAAAGAGGTAAACAAATCGAAAAGAAGAAGAAGAAAACAGGGGAGATCACAGAATACCAGGCATCTAGCCCCGCCAAATCCTGTCATAGATTCTCTATTATTTTATTTGCTCTCTGGATCGTCTTCAATATTTTTCTGGACCTTCTGCAGCTCTCTGTTGCATCTCAGAAAAATATTTCGGTGTCTTTAATCCCAAAGGGAAGGGAAGGAGGGAGAGGATGAGAGAGCAAAAGAGAACAACGAAGCCGCGGTTTCCCTTGCTATTAAAAAAAAAAGGGTCGGCAATACGCAAGAGAATCCCAGTCACATAAGAATTTTAGTTGATCTCAAATTAGCAAAAAACTAAGCCACATCCCCCGCCCCACTAGTGCGATCCCGGGTACCACCCGTTGTCGTGGCGGTTGGGAGCAAAAAAAAAAAAAATGGTAACAATTGGGTGGGTCGGAAGAAATCTAACAGCATCCCTGATCCAAGTAATCATTGGAAGAGTCCCTCTCAAGACGGTCCCTTCAAAGAAAGATGATGAACATACTGAATCCCAATCCAAGCCATAGTGAACTCAACTTGAAAGACAGAAGGACAGACAAGATAGCATCCTCTCGTATCCAAAATATCAAAGTTGGAGTTACAAATGATAAAAGCCATCCATTTTCAAGACCTCTGATATTTTCATCAAAATTATGTGATTTGAGACGAGGTGAACGTTGTTAATCTCTCACATGAATTGATGCGAATGTGTTCAATTTTTTTTTTTTTTTCACTCCGTTCATGTAGACTGTACTGCATTTCTTTTTCCTCCCTTATAGTACCTGAAAGATTGTTGCTTTGATTTGATGCCACTAACTTCCCACTGCTTTCTACCTGGAAAGTCGTTGCTGTTATCATCGTTTCGACTGTTGGAGAGAGTTTATCTTTAAATATCTTGAGTTCTCCATTATCATGATTCGTACAGCTGCTAGGAGAAAAATGCTTGATGGACTTTAGAGTCCCATCTTTATTGAATGACCTGGTGCCTTCCTGCAGGTTAAGGCTAGATGCATCGGATGCAACTCTGTGTCACTTTGACAATGTTTGTTGTTATGCTGCATAATTTTATCAATACCATCCCTTTCCTTTTTGGAAGCGGGCTGTATCCTTGGTGCGAATGAATGGTTCTTTTGGGTTTTTTTTGGCAACAGTAACAGTTGGATGGTGCATTGCACTATCTTTAAAACATGCATATTTCTGCTTGTACAGTTTTAAAGAATCTTTTATGTCATCCAACAGTTGCTATTTTAAAAGAAGACCAATCATTGATGTGCATGCATGAAAGATACAACTGCTTCCTCTTGTTTATTTATTTCTTTTCCATCAGTTCCATCAGTGACCAGGATGGATTATGAGGTGCACAAAAGGTGTGAAATTGGATTGTCACGAGTCGGCACTCGTATTAGCGAGAAGATTTATATCTTCATATGGGATTATGTTATGGTGGGAAAGCAAAATATGCAAATAATATCATTGAATTGCACATTGGAATAGACATACATGTAATTCAAGCCACATTGCAACCTTTTCGAAGTCCGCTCCCTTGGCCTAATTTTATCCAGACGCGGTAACCTACTCGTCTCCATCACCACGTATACCACGTCCTACCGATCTGTTCTTATTCAGCGGTTGGATTAGAAACGCCCCAGAAAGGTAGGTGGGGTGCTATGTGCAATTGAGTTGGGTGTGATGTGGGGGGGGGGGGGGGTAGGGGCGAAGCGATGTAGCTCCTTGTTCGGATCCCAATCTATTAGATTTTTGTTCGATTCGAATCCGTAAATTTCCGTGTGCCCTCCTCACCAACAGAATGAGTAGATCAGCCTAACCCCACTACGATACCATGGTTTTTAGCCCTTCTTTTTGGTATTGCTTGGTGCTTGTGCATGTCAATTCATAGCGAGTGCAGCAACCTCACCATCAAACTTTGGCATGGAAGAAAATAAAAATAAAAAGTTTGGCATATAAGTGACAAATTGGAAAGTGACATTTACCTAACGTTTATATCTAAAGGAGCTCAAGCAAACTTGCCAACTTAACTATTTAGCAATTATTTAGAATGATACTAAATTAGCTAAGATGAAATAGACAAATAATCTTGAAGAATCAGGATTTTTGTCTTAAAAATTGCTTGTAGAAGGGCGTGGAGGGGGATGATTAGCCAGGTTTTATGGTTGCTAATGTAATTTTCTTATTTTTTATATGTTGTGACCTAGCACTATCTCCTGCCTAGCTTTTCTCTAATAGATCACCATCCTTTGGTCTTAGATCAATAATATAGCCAACATGTTTCAAAGGTCCATAGGTCAAAAAAAAAAGATAATATCTATCATTATATTTTTTAAGAAAGAATATGTAATCTTTGATTTTTTTTATCATATCAGTGAGGAAACATAACTAGTTTACGTTTTCAAATGTTAAAATGATGTGAAATATTAACTATTTTTTACTTAAAAAAAGAAATGTTAACTATTGCAGGACTTTCTAACCCTAGGTCTTATGATAAACAAAACTATAAAATGAAATGTTGAGTTATTAAGAATAATAAGATCTACTTTATATAGTTTTATTAATTGTTGTGCTCATCTTAGACTTTTGAATGATGGTACTATGGTCTTGTATATGTATCAATAGATGGTACTATGGCCTTGTAATATACATATATATACATATATACATATATATATATACATATATACATATATATATATACATAATAAATATATCATATATACATATATATACATATATATATATTATATATACATATATATACATATATATACATATATATATATATATATATATATATAATATATATATAATTATGAATGATCATATTATTATGGTTATAATGTATACCAATTGTTATACCCAATCAGCTTTTCCCTGAGGTCCGTCCGACCTACTTCATCGAAGGTCCGACCGATCCACTCCGGCAAGGGTCCGACTGACCCACTCCGGCAGAGGTCCGAACGACCTGCTGTAGCAGAGATCCGTCCGACCCACTTCATCGAATGTCCGACCGACCCACTCCGGCAAAGGTCCGAACGACCCGCTGTAGCAGAGGTCCGTCCGACCCACTTTATCTAAGGTCCAACCGATCCATCCGGAGAGGTCCGAATGACCCGCTGTAGCAGAGGTCCGTCCGACCCACTTTCAGCGGGACCTAGCCTGAAGGCCCCAGAAATCTCTTCTAGATGGTACCAGAATTCTGTTAATAGACCTCATGACGTTGCCGCATCCTGATGCCACCTGGCCACTACCCTGATTTGTCCAGGGGCAATTGGACATTTCCAGCTCAGCTTCTAACAGAATTTGGCAGTATTCCGTGCCATATAAGTAAACTGGGAGATTTTGGACGGTAATCACAAGGACTCTTTCCCTCTCCACGAGCTCATCTTCTACTTTGATTCCTCTATTCTGTTGCTCTCAAGCTCCCGCTAACTTAAGCATCAGAGTGTCCCCCGCCAGAATGCCACCGGCCCTTGGAAACTTTTTTGCAGGAACCGGGAGAGGAGCGCTCTAGCCAAAGTCGACCGAACCCAATCCGGAAGAAGTTGCAGCAATAGATCGGTGCTAGAGGAAGGGTTTTTGAACCTTCGTTCCTGTCTTCCCTTCTCTAAAAGGAGGAATCCACCCATTAAAAAGAGTAATGGCAAAGGGAAGAGCCCAGAATACCTCCACCAGGAGAGGTCACTCCCCGTCCAGGTCGGAAGGACCTCTTAGGGAGAATGATGTCACCGAGCCCACCATTACTCTGGGACAACAGTAGTTCCAGACCCTTATGAACCATATTGACACCCTTGCTGCCACGGTTCAGAACCTCCAGGACACCACTAACAACCAGCAACAGCCGCCTACGGTGTCTCGCACCAACTACCAACCTGCTATTGAGGAAAGTTGACGGTGTGAAGTCCCTCATCCCCACATGCTGCTCCAGAGCCTCGAAGGTCCCAGAGGGCTCATGTCGATAGGAAGAGAGTGAGGTCCGCCTCACCCTCCTCCGCTGACTCAGTCCCCGACGGTGACCAGCACTGCAGCGAGTCCCAAAAGATTACACCAGCAAATTCAGCACATGGAGAAGCATATCGCTGTGCTGGTCGATCGGTAAAAAGCCAACGAGGGGGAGGCATACGACTCTTACCCGCCTTTTTCTCCTAAGATCATGGGGGAACCTATCCCTCGCTATTTCAAAATTTCATAGGTGGACCCCTACGATGGCCCACCGACCTGCTAGACTATCTGGGCACCTACAAAGTTCACATGATGGTGCAAGGCACCTCCGATGCCCTCCACTGCATCGCCTTCCTTGCGACCCTCAAGAAGGCGGCTCGGATGTGGTTCTCCGCTATCCGGTCATGTACGATCCACTCCTTTTCCCAGCTTGAAAAACTCTTGCTCTCCCATTTAGGACCTGCAGTCGGGCACCGAGGAACACTGACTGCCTCTTCCACGTGTTATAAAAGGAAGAAGAGACTCTCCGGGACTACATAACCCGATTCAACTCAGCGACCATGGAGATCTCGGACCTCAATGAAGATGTGGCTATGTTGGCCTTCAAGAGAGGGTTGCGCTTGTCCAAGCTCACATTCTTCCTGGACAAGAAGTTCTCGACAAGCTATTCCGACCTGCTGGCCGGGCACAGAAGTACGCCCTGGCGGAAGAGCAAGCGATGAACCGACGCCAAGCTGAAGGGAGGCCAGCTCCCAAGAAGCAGAGCGACAAGGCTCCCAAAGTCTGACCTTCAAGCCATGGCAACAATTTGACCTGACGCCGCAGTCCAAAGTCGAAGGACTTTCCTAGGAGGTTCGAATCCTATGCGCCCCTCTCCCTTCCGAGGAAGAAGATTCTCATAAAAATTGAGAATGAGACCTTCCTGCAAAAGCCTCGTCCGATGAGGAGCCCTTCCGCATCCAGGAATAGAGACAAATACTATCGGTTCCACCAGGATCATGGATACAATACTGAAGACTGCCTCTAGCTGAAGGATGTAATTGAAGACCTCATCAGAAGGGGGTACCTGCACAAGTATGTCCGATCCCAGAGAAATTGGGCTGAGGCTTCGATTGCCAGAGATCCCCGGAGGAGGTGGAGCTTCCCAATCAGCATCCGACGACAGAAATATTGGCATGCTACACCATCGGTTCGATTGGAGATACGAGGAAGACCAGGACATTATGAAAAGGTCTAGGTGTTCTAATGTAATTAACTTCTCCGACGAAGACCTCCAAGAATCTCACATCTCTGGGAATGATCCCGTAGTTATGTCGGCAGTGATTGCCAATTATGATGTAAAGAGGATCCTTATTGATAATGGAAGCTCCACGAAAGTGTTGTTATATGATGCCTTTGTCAGAATGAACTTGTCCAGGTCAAGGCTGCAAGAATCCCCTATGTCGTTGATAGGCTTCAGGGAAAACTCTGTCGGAGTGGAGGGAGAGATAACTCTGCCCGTGACCATCGGGACAGAGCCTTACCAGAAAACTCTCCCCATCAACTTTGTGGTCGTACGTACGACTTCGGCTTACAATGCCATATTGGACCGATCGATCCTTAACAAGTTCCGAGCCATCGTCTCCACCTACCACTTGCTGGCAAAATTTCTGACTCGTAATGGGGTTGGAGTTATGAGGGGGGACCGCAGGATGGCTAGACAATGCTTGACCATCCATAACAAGCAATTGGAAGATTGCTCCCCTTTGAAGCAACTTGACCCAAGGGCCGAAGCCAACTGTTGTGGACAACCGATTGAAAAGATCCTATTCGTACCCCTTCGAGAAGACGATCCCACCAGGGTCCTACAGATTAGAAGTATACTTAGTGAAAAGGTCAAGTCAGAGTTGATCGGTTTTCTGCGGGACAATGCCGATGTCTTTGCTTGGTTAACGTCGGACATGACGTCATCCCGCCGGAATCATAACCCACCAACTCAAGGTGGATCTAACTTATAAGCCTGTTAGATAGAAGAAGAGGAGCTTTGTTCCTGAAAGGCAGAGGGCAATTGACGAGGAGGTCAAGAAGCTCTCTGATGCCAGCTTCATTAGAGAGGCCCACTACCCTGACTGGTTGGCAAATGTTGTAATGGTAAAAAAAGCTAATGAAAAGTGGAGGATATGTGTGGACTACACCGACATCAACAAGGCTTATTCGAAGGACAGCTTTCCTGTGCCAAAGATTGACCAACTAGTGGATGCCATGGCCGGTCACAAGCTTTTGAGCTTCATGGACACCTTCTCCGGCTACAACCAAATCAAGATGCATCTAAAAGATGAGAAGAAGATAGCATTTATCACCGATAAAGGACCGTACTACTACAAGATGATGCCCTTTGACCTGAAGAACGTCGGTGCAACTTTCCAAAGATTGATCAACGGGTCTTCGAAAGGCAACTTGGAAGAAATATGGAAGCGTATGTTGATGACATGATAGTCAAAAGCATCCATAGAGCCGACCACATCAGAGACTTGTAGGAATCCTTTGATGCCTTGAGGCATCATCGGATGAAGCTGAATCCTGCCAAGTGTACCTTTAGGGTGACCTCCAAGAAATTCCTTGGCTTTCTGGTCACACAAAGAGGAATTGATGTCAACCCAGACAAAATCAAAGCTGCCATTGATATGGGGCATCCGACCAACAAGAAGCAGGTATAGGAACTTACAGGCCGAATACCCTCTCTCATCTGCTTCATTTCCCGGTCGGTTGAAAAGAGCCTCCCTTTCTTCAAGACTTTGCGACGGTCGGATCGCTTCCAATGGACTGACGAGTATCGGTTAGCCTTCGAAGCACTGAAGGCTTATCTGAAGAACCCTCATTTGCTTGCTAAGCCGACGGAGGAAGAACCCCTGTACCTGTACCTGTCGGCATCGGACGAGGTGGTGAGCTCCATCCTCGTTCGAGTAAGAGAAAATAACCAACAAAGGCCTGTCTACTATATTAGAAAAGTTCTCCATGACACCAAAACAATATATCCCAAAATGCAGAAACTTGTTTACTCCTTGATCATAGCAGCCAAGCGACTACGGCCTTACTTCCAAGCTCATCCGATTGTCGTCCTGTCTGACCAACCTCTTAAGGCGATCCTCAGGAGGCCAGATACATCCAGTTGGTTGGCTAAGTGGGCCGTAAAGCTTGGCGAATTTGATATCTTTTTTCAACCTCGGTTGGCCATGAAGGCTCAGGTAATTGCTGACTTCATTGCAGAGTGCACCTGGAGACAGGAGGCACCCTCACAAATAGTCGACACGCCTGAGGATGATAACATGGAAAAAGTAGAGCTAGCCTGGACTCTTCATGTGGACGGAATGTCTAACCTTGCAGGCTGCAGAGCTGGCCTAATCCTGGCCGACCCCGACGGACAAAGCTTGGAGTATACTTTACACTTTGCATTTCAGGTATCAAATAACAAGCAGAATATGAAGCCCTCATTACAGGACTGAGAATAGCCAATGAGCTGGGCATCAGTCGAATCAGGCCCTTCTCCGACTCCCAACTGGTGGTGAACCAAGTGAAAGGCGAGTTCGAGACGAAAGATCCGACCTTGGCCAAGTACTTGAGCAAGGTACAAAACCTATGACTTGGCTCAGGTTTTTCAAAATTTTCCATATACCTCGATTACAGAACTCCCGGGTGGACGTGTTATCACGATTGGCTATGGCCGTCACCAACACCTCCGACTGGACCTTCATGGAGTACTTGTAGCGACTAAGTATTGCTGAAGAAATGGCAGAAGTCCACCAAGTAGAGCAAGAAGCCTCTTGGATAGACCCCATTCTAGCATTTCTCACCAGCGAAACCTGCCGGAAGACAGAGCCGAAGCTAAGCACATATGATGGATGGCCTCAAAGTATGTTATCCTTGACGGCACTCTTTACAAACGGTCATTCACGCAATCATTGTTGAAGTGCTTGGGGCCACCTGATGTCGATTACGCACTCAGAGAAGTGCATGATGGCATTTGCGGCGACCACCTTGGAGGAAGATCACTAGCTTACAAAATCATCCTACAGGGATATTACTGGTCGACCATCAAGAGGGACGCGTCGGACTTTGTCAAAAAGTACGACACGTGTCAAATATACTCCAACATTCAAAGGCGGCCGGCTAGTCAGCTGAACCCACTCACCGCCCCTGGTCGTTCGCATAGTGGGGAATGGATATTCTTGGATCGTTCCCTCCTGTCTTTGGACAATAAAATTTTTGATTATCGCCATCGACTACTTCACCAAATGGATAGAAGTTGAGCCGCTGGCACATATTACAGAGGCCAAAGTGGAGAAATTTGTTCGGAATTGCATTATCTTCCGGCTCGGCATACCACAGACCATCATCACAGACAACGGGAGGTAGTTCGACAATCCCAAGTTTAGAAAATTCTGCCAGCAATATCACATTTTTCATCGGCTAACCTCAATCAGCCATCCTCAGTCCAATGTAGAAGCCAAAGTCACCAATCGGACGATCCTACACGAATTGAAGACCTGACTGAACGATGCCAAGGGACTTTGGGTAAAAAGCTTCACTCAGTGCTCTGGGCCTATCGGACGACCTCCCGAACAGTGACTGTGGAGACTCCATTCAATCTGACTTACAGAAGTGAAGCAGTCATCCCTGTAGAAGTTTCCTTACAATCCTTGTAGATTGATCACTTCGCCGAACCGACCAACTCATAGCAAAGGAGGGCTGATCTAGATTTACTTGAAGAAACCAGACTCCATGTGAGTTTAAAGATGGCGGTGTACCGTCAGAAGGTGCCAAGTACTACAACTCTCGAGTCAAGGCTCAAACCTTCCGGGTCGGGGACCTGGTTTGCAAAGGGCGAAAGTCTTAAGGCCGACCGAGCAAGGAAAACTCTCTCCCAACTGGGATGGCCCTTATCAAATGATTGAAGTGATCCAAGCTGGAACTTACCGACTCGAGCATCTGGACGGACGGCAAGTGGCGTGCCGGTGGAATGTAGACAACCTTCGCTAATACTATCAATAAAGGCCACAACTTCTTCTAAGGAAGCCACTTCTGAAAGTCTGACCCCAGTCGGCAGAGGCTCTAGGACAGCCCACTTCTGAAAGTCTGACTCCGATCAGCAGAGGCTCGATGATAGCCCACTTTCGAAAGTCCGACTCCGATTGGCAGAGGCTCTAGGACAACTCACTTTTGAAAGTCCGACCTCGGTCGACAGAGGCTTTAGGGTAGCCCATTTCCAAAAGTCTAATCCAGTCGGTAGAGGCTCTAAGACATTCCACTTTCGAAAGTCCGACTCTGGTAGGTAGAGGCTCTAGGGCAGCCCACTTCCGAAAGTCCGACCCCGGTCGGCAGAGGCTTTATGGGCAGCCCATTTCCGAAAGTCCGACCTCTGTCGATAGAGGCTCTAAGGCAGCCCACTTTCGAAAGTCCGACCCCGATTGGCAGAGGCTCTAGGACAGCCCACTTTCAAAAGTCCGACCCCGGTCGGCAGAGGCTCTAGGGCAGCCCACTTCCGAAAGTCTGACTCCGGTCAACAGAGGCTCTAAGGCAACCTACTTCAGAAAGTTCAACTTCGTTCGGCAGGGGCTTTCAGACAGCCAACTTGAAGGTCCGATCTTGCTCAGAAAATACTACTTGGAATCCTTAAGTGCTTGGAAGATTGCCCTACGAACGGCTGAGTCCAAGGTTTTCTCAGAAATACTTCCAAGAAAGAAGGAAGTTCAGGCTGAAGCCGATGGACCAACACTTAGAAAAATTTTTAAGGGTTGGGTTCGGATGGGCAACCATTCAATGTTTACTTTGAAGAACTTGTGTTCAAATTAAGCCGACTGTCCAACACTTAGAAACATTTTTGATAGAAACAAGTTTCGGTCAATCTGACCGACCCCACATTCACAGAGGATGTATCAAAAGAAAGAGAAAAAGGTGGATTCGGACGAAGCCGACCGCTCCATATCCAAAGAAGCACACATCAAAGACATACATCTGAAAAAGAAGAAACTTTATTAGTTAACAAAATGTTTCATACAAAAGAGGGCAGGTGTTATAATTAGTCAGCCTTGCCCGGCGGGTACAAAGAGAAATTGGATGGAAGGGTTTCGGCTTCGGCTTCCCCCACCATGTCCGAAATCCCGATCGAAACCCTCGATGGACCTGCTTCAGGAGGAGCTTGGGCATCAGCCCCACCATCGGTCGGGCACTCCTCTCTCTCGACTGGCTGGCTCAGCTGGGCGACGGACATATCAAGTTCTGGGAAGATCTCGGCTACCTTCTTTAAGAAGTCGTCGTAGTCGTTCGTATAGAAATCCAACGTAGCCTCTTTTACCTCGTCAATGAAGTCCGCAGAAGCCTTGTACTCTGCTACGGCATCAGAAATCTGTTCTGCCGCCAGCACCTTAGCCTCGCTCAGCTGGCTCATCCACTTCGCTGCCACCACCTGGTCGGCCGGAGCCCTCCTGTCGGCTTCGACGGACCGCTCTTTTTCCTCCTTCAGCCACCGAACAAGAGAACTGACCTTCGCCTTCTTCTTCTTCAGCCTAGCCTCCCGCTCGGCCAGCTGAGTCCGCAGGTCCCTTGTCTCCTCCTTCGATGACTCGGCTTCAGCCTGGCCAGCCAACAGCCTCTCCTCCATGGCCTTCTACGATGCCTCCATCGTCGCTCGGGCCGCCTCTGACTCCTGGACCTTTTTGGCTATTGCTTTGGTCACAAAGAGTAGCTGACCTAGGCCGTCGTCTATTAAGGAGATCCCGTGGAGAAGCTGCAAGCAAGAGGCTGAGTTAGTCATATACAAGATAAATGGGAAGGAAAGGATGAGGGCGCGGAATCGGTGTCTTACCCTCATGATGTCATGATAAGAATCCTTCGCCACGTTGCTCAGGTTCCGCCAACTCGACTCCTCCCAGTCGGCGTCCATCATTGCCTCTCTGAGCAGGCCCCGCGCCTGCGTTGCATCATGGAGGGCGTGCCAGTGCTGATGTGATTCTTGGCAGACTCCTTCGGCCACCTCCTTCCCCTTGTCCATAGGGGGGACTGCATCCGTCGACTCGGCGGGTGGTGGTGCTAGAGCCGTCACTGCATCGGACAGCTCCGGCTACTCCTACTCCGGTCGGGCGACTGACTGCCCAACGGGAATTGAAGACCCCGACGCCTTCGCTACCAATCGCTCCGACAAAGGGACATCATCCTCGTCGGAGTCCATAGTTACGACAGGTGCGGGCGCTCCTCAGCCCCCCTCCTCTTCGGCCCTTCTGCAGTCGGCACCGCGTTCTGAGCGGCCCTCTTCCTCACTACCCGTTGGACCACCCTGGCTTTGTCAACTTCATCCTTTCTCCTATTTCAAGGAAAGACTAGGGTGAGTGAAGAGAAGGAAGGCAGCAAAATCAACAGAATAAATATGAAAAGAGAGGTCGGTCAACGGTGGCAGCCCCCTTTGTCCTACCAAGGATTCTGTGGCCGCTGACCCCTGCCTGATGAAGGGCATCTTCCCAAAGCAATTCATACACCATGGTAGGGCTAACCCCTTCTATGTCGCTAAAGCTGGCCTGGTCGGCCAACAGTACCACCCTTCCTTCGCTGGTTCTCGACCTCGGTCCCTCCACAATGGCTCAAAACCCCAAGCTGGAGACTATCTACAAAAAGAACTTGGCCTTCTACCCGTGGATGGCTGATGGGAGGCCCCCTAATATCCTTTGGCCAGGGTAGGGACTAAACATCCACCACTCCTGGCTCCTAAAATCTTTCTTCAAAATAAAAAAGTTGGCGAAAAGGAAAATTCTGGGTTCGATCCTGGTCTGTGGCACAGGACCATAAAGCAGCTGATCGCCCGAATGTATTCGGGGTCAGCTGCGCGGGGGTTACCCTATAAAATTGAAGACCTCTACGAAAAAATTGCACATGGAAATCTAAGGCCGGCCTTGAGGTGGTCTTCGTATATCGGAAGGTTTCCCGGCCCCAGTGGATTGTCCGCTCTCTCCCCTCTCTATCCGGGACCGTAAGATGCAGGGTTGAAGGTATGTTATACCTTACCCTGAGGTTTTCAACCCGTTCCCGGGTCATCTCCGATTGGATCTTGCTTGGGCATGATTCCCTATCTCTATGAACGGAACCATGGCCGCCGGAAGCCATTTATATAAAGATGGAAAAAGGAAGGCAGGGACTAACCTGAGACTGGTTTCCTAGAAGATTGAAGGCGATGGAAGGGGGAGGTGCTCTCTTTCTCTCGTCGAACGTGATTGCAGCAAAAAATTCTTCCCAGGTACCCCGTGTTTCCTTTTATAGACCTTCGGAGAGCCACCTCCCCTCGTCCCTCGGGCGTCGTGACCCTTCTGTCAAACGGTATGACTCTCTATGCTGTAGAAATCAATGCGGTGAATGGGAGCAAGCAAATGGAGATCCGCTCAAATGCCAAATCAATGGTGAAGAGATCGCCCCGAATGCGGCATCAACCACTTAGATGTTGACGTCGCGTGGCTCGTCTTCGGAGCCCAATGGCCGAGCAGGCCAGGCTAGCCCTTTATCATTGCACCCCCATCGCATTAACTGCAACTCCCGCACCTCCAACACGGGGTCGACACCTGTCCCCGATACTGATCATGGGAGATCTGAAGTGACCAGATGCGACACACCCAATCAAATTCGCGGTCATTTCAAGGACAAGCGCATTCAGCACAAGGACGGTGTGCTCTTGCCCTTCGAAGCCACGTGCCCTCCGAAGGCCAAGGGCAGGGGGCAATTGTTATACCCAATCAGCTTTTCCTGGGATCCGTCCGACCCACTTTATCGAAGGTCCGACCGACTCACTCCAGCAGAGGTCCGAATGACCCGCTGTAGCAGAGGTCCGTCCGACCCACTTCATCGAAGGTTCGACCGACTCACTCTGGCAGAGGTCCGAACGACCGCTGTAGCAGAGGTCCATCCGACCCACCTTCAGCAGGACCTAGTCTGAAGGCCCTAGAAGCCTCTTCCAGCTAGTACCAGAATCCTGTTACAACAGATCTCATGACGTTGGCCGCGTCTTAATGCCACCTGGCCACTACCTTAATTCTTCGAGGGGCAAATCGGACATTCCGAGCTCAGCCCCTAACAGAATTGGCAGTATTCCGCACTTATAAAGTAAAACGGGAGATTTTGGGCAGTAAACATAAGGACTCTTTTTCTCTCTATGAGCTCATCTTTACTTTGATTCATTCATTTGTTGCCTCAAGCTCCCGCTAACTTAAGCATCAGAGTGTTCCCTGCCGGAACGCCATCGATCCTTGAAAACTTTTTTGCAGGAACATGAAGATGAGCGCCCTAACTAAGTCGACCGAATCCGATCCGGAAGAAATTACAGCAACACTAATAGATAATAGATAGTGCTTTATATATATATATATATATCTTGAGTGTTCATATGATTATGTATGTATGTATGCATGTATAGCTCATATCATCAATTGTATTGTATTTAATAACAAATATGGTCCATCTATAAACAATACCAGGCATATATGCTGGATGTGATTTTAAATAATAGAATGGCTTATGGATTTTTTTTAATATTAGCTAATGTTCTATGTATGCAATTGTTGAAATCACGAGAGTCCCACATGCCAATCCCATCCTAAATATCGGCCCTCCCTGCTCTCAAAACTCATTTCGGAGGGACACCGAGAGGGAGTGGGGGAAATGCCTCGCCTTGTAGGAATCCCACTTCTTACTCGATCCACCGGCGCCGCGACCATCACCAGATCTGCCACCCGCGCGAGTTCTGCTCACCGCCTTCATCATCCTTCTCGTCTTCTACCTCACTATCTGTCCCCCCTCCAAATCCACCTACCACTCCCTCTTCCTCTCCCTTGTCCGACAACGCCACCGCTGCCCGCCACCTATTAGCCCTCACCCGCCGCCCCCAGTCGCCGGCACCTCGGCCAACGCCGCTGTCGCCGCCTACGTCCTTGCCTCCCTTTCCTCTTCTTCGCTTCCTTCCCACTTGGTCTCATAACGACGTCCTTCCTCAACTACCAACTCCGCGCGCCTCATCCTCTCACCCTCCCCGCCGACGTCCCGGGCACCACCCTCGCCTTCGACCTCGTCCAGGAGATCTACCCCGGCGATCCCTATGCCGGACGTGGGCGGAGGAGGTGCTCCCAACTACCCAAGCTATGCCCGCTCCGGCGCGCCGCCGCAGGACGGCTGCCTACGCCAAACTACGGCCGCAGGGAGGGACTTTGCCGCCCTGAGAGCGCGGGCGTGAACGTCCGGGGCGGTGGTCCTTGCGAGGTACGGTAAGATATATCGTGGGGACATTATAAAGAACGCGGAGGACGCCGGGGCGGCGGCGGCGGTGGTGTTCACGGACGCCAAGGACTACGGCGGCGGCGGGCGGGGGCGGTTCCCGGAGGGACCGGGGATGCCGGCGAGCGGCGTGCAGGTGGGAAGCACGTACCGCGGGCTTGGCGACCCGACGACCCCCGGGTGGGCGAGCGCCCGCGGGTGTGAGCGATGGAGTGCGGCGGAGGTTGCGGCGGGCGGGCTGATGCCGGGGATCCCATCGCTGCCGGTGTCGGCCCGGGACGGGGAGGCGATCCTGAGGACAATCGGGGGACAGGTGGCGGCCGATGATTGGCAGGGCGTCGAGGGGGCTCCCCTATACCGGCTTGGGCCCGGTCCGGGGTTCCTCAACCTCACATACATTGTAAGTTGGAGTTTCAGTTGGGACCATCGGATTGATGGTGATCTCTGGGTTTCTTCTTCTACTGTATTATCGTTTTTTGGACTTGTTTGGCGGCATGTTTACCGAAATGTCACTGGTGGTCTCATCACTTATGGCATGGTTCTTTGATATGTTAGGGAAATGAAACACTGGCAACAATCCAAAATGTCTTTGCTGTGATCGAAGGGGAAGAAGAACCTGACCGGTAAGTTCTGTCCCTTGTGTTATTTTAATATGCCATCGTTATGGTTATTTGGAGTTAAAATTTATTTTTCTTGTAGTTCATTAAAGTAATATAACTTAAACAAAGTTCTGGATTCTCCGACTATTTGTTGTGGGTGGAGAGTATAAAATAATATGTAGGGACCCAAATGGTTAGTTCCAAATTTTAGTGTATGTTGGCAAAAAGTGTAAAACAGAAAGGAATAAGTAGCATGGGAGGACTTATCTAATTAATATTTCAATTAGATTGAGATGCTCCCTAGATGGTGGAAAGAGCACGAACAAAGAAAAAAAATAATTCAGCAACATTTATGAAAAGTGCATTCATGCATTTGTCAGGTAAAACAGAAGAGATTTGAGGTTTTGGAGTAACGTGGTCCAAGCTTTATTGGAATTTGAAAATGAATCTTATGGTTGGGCTTAATAGCAGAGCATGTTTAATGATCTAAAGAGAATTTGATGGCCAGTTGACAGAATTTGGATGATTTTGATCCATATCCCTGTCAAAATGTTCAGTGTGGTTTTGTGGTTGAGCACTTGCTTTGGGCTGCTAAGATCATTGGACTATGTAGTCTGATTAACCTTTTTAATGGGTCGATTTGCTAGCTGAACAATTTGACAGATAACTGTTGGAGTGGGAAATGATTATCCATGTTTGAGGAGCTAAGGGTACCCTGAAAAATTAGCGGAGGTTAAAGAGATCAAGTTTGGTATGCTCATTTTATGAGATTTATGAAGTTCTGCAAAGAATTTCCTTTGACTAATCATTCATTCATCCTTCACAGATTTTCATGTGGAATAGCAAATGAGCATATGAGATCAAACCGGTGATATCGTTGTTTCTTGATACATATAGGATGAAAAAAGCAACTCTGGATGCAAAAGTACCTGGTTTAAAACTTGCAGTTAGACATAAAATGGTAATAAGGTTCCTTATGCTGTAAGTTTCCTGTCAATAAAATCCACAGGTTCCTGGTGATAAACTGTTGAAGTTATGTGTAATTTTTTGGAGTGTGGACACATAAAAGCAGTGACCATACAACAAATTTTCAGCCCTTATGATGCAATAATAGCTAGTGTAAAATAAAGTTTGCTATACTAGTTGATACCATACCATATTGATGCTTAATCATTATGCAGTCTCGTATTGTGCTAACACTTGGTACAACTCACCATCTCATATCGTACTGTGTACCAATAGTATAATAGTGTGGTACCGGTACGAGGTCCAATATTGCGATGGCAAATCTTGGTTTAAAACTTATAGAAATCATGGCATAGGACTATAATCTTGGTTTTAAACTTATAGAAATCATGGCATAGGACTATAATCTTGGTTTAAAACTTATAGAAATCATAGCATAGGACTATTGTGGTTCCATATGATTCTTGGAGTATGGATGTGTACAGGTGGTGACTATTAGACTATACAATAGATCTTCAGCCCTTTGGATACTTGGTGAAAGTGAAGATGATCTAGATCATGGATTACGAATTTTAAAGAGGAGCCTAGCTTTCATTTGATTTCCTTTCCCCCTTGTTTCGTGAGTTCGGCACATTGTAGAATTGATTGATTGTTCAGCTGATGATAGGAATGTAAGTCTTTGAAAGTTTTTAGAAGAGATTGACTCCTAATCAATTCAGCCACTGTGTTGGTTAAACTGAGGGTATAGAACCAATATACTAGCACTATGACGTCATTTTCTTCAATAGCAAGGGGCCATTATTGACAAGTAACACAATCCGCCTCCCCACTCATTATTAAATAAAAAAAAAACTCTCTTTCTCTAACTTAAGGGCCCAGGAAGTTTTGTAAAATACTCTCTCTCCCTCTCTAACTTAAGGACCTAGGAGGTTTTAGTCTAGCCGTCATAATATTTTTACATTGTGAAGTTTATTGAAAAAGAGGGCATGATGCCATGACTTTTGTCTTGGAGTTTTTGTGGACCAACCCTTGTTTTAATTTTGTGATGCATTCTCAATAAAATTTGAAGAGACATCTCTCCCATGTTGACATGTTCTTTACTGGAAATGATAATTCCTTGAGCATATGCTATGTCTCCCAGGTTTCTTATACTTTTATCTGATTAATACTTAGTGATCTAGGAGGATTACGAAACTTGATATGAACCACTTTAGTCATTGTGAGTAGGGTTGGATAGAATCCAAGAACGAGATCTGGGAAGCCTAATTGTATACCAAAATTTTGATGGTCATCACTTGGTCATATGATGTCTAGTTGAAATGATCTTGTTTTCTTTAAATTATGTAACCTTTCGAGGCCTGTGATGTGGAATTGCCCTTTGAGGGGGGCCACACAATTAGTGCAAATTCTATCATTTGAGCTTTAAAATAGGTTGGTCAAATCAAAATTTTTTGAAATTCTTTGATCGAACGTATTTTTTAATCTAGGAAGAATTAGAGCGATTGAAGGCAAAGTGATGTAGGAGTCGAGATCTATATGTTATAGAATTTTAATTTTTTAATATTTATTTCTATTAATCATGTTTTTTTTTGAAAAGCTAATCCATTTAAACAAGAAGATGAATTCGGTTCGAATTGTAAAAGGACGGATCTTATTATTATAAATAGAGGCCATGTACCTCAGTTTTTGAATAATTAATGAAAGAAAAAAAAATCTAAATCCTACTTTCGTCAATTTTTTCATCTTTTTCTAAATTTTTTAAAGAGATTTGAGTTGAGTTGGTTAAAGAAATTCTTCGTTCTGTCCAATTGGATCAAGTTGATATCAAAGCTTTGGTTTTCTACATTTGTAGGGGCTTGAATTGATAGTTTAGATGTGCAAATGTACAACCTATTTGCATCGAAGGATAAAGGCAAGTATGGATGTTAGTTCTATCTCAATAGATGATGAGATGAAAGGACATTGTTTATAATTAAAGGAGACGATTGCCCAACTCATTGGAATTGTGCCTCGATTGATGGCTCATTCAATGCAAGTACTATCAACTCTTAGGTTGCATTTGGTAGCAGGCAATCCATTCAAATTATTGATAATTTAATGGAGCCCCATCACATAACTGTGTTTGGTATATTTTTTATGATGGTAATCTATTCTGTCTAGTAATCTGGATTGCTTTCCAAGAGATAATCTAGATTATCTCTATGAGGGGTGGTAATCCAAATTACCACCTTCCAGGTAATCTACATTATCAAATTACCCTTCCCTTCTTCCTTCCTCTTCCTTCCATATAATATAATATAATATAATATAATATAGTTAATATTTTATAATATAATATGATAAATATATTATATTATATAAATTTAATTCATTTAATATATTAAATTAAATATATATTATATTATATTTAATAATATAGTATGTGAATTTAATATACTATTTAATTTATTTAAATAATATATTAAATACATCTTCTACTTAATATATAAATTTTTATATTAAATTTATTTAATATAAAAATAATTTTTAGTTTTTATATATTTGTTAATATAAAATATAAAAAAATATATTTTATAAATAAGATATAGATTTGATTTAGAGATATTTTAGAAATTTGATTTTACATTATACAAAATTATCGTACAAAATTATTGCATGTACCAAATACAGTAATCCACATTACCTATAATTAATATTGTTGGCAATCCACGTTACTGGCAATCAACATTATCTTTCAAAATTGCCTGGCAATGCACTAAACACAACCTTATAGCGAAGTTGTCTTCCATATCTATAGATAAAGATCTATCATCTAATGAGGAGAATGAACAACCTAGGAACTCAAAATCCCCCTTTTTAGCCTTTTAAAGTCAAAAGCTCAAATCAAGATCCTTGCATATGATGAAGCTATCAATGCAGAGAAGTTGGATAATTGGCTTCACTAGTTAGAGATCTCTTCACTATCTATGAAAACTTTAATGTATGAAGGTAGTTTTTGCTAGCTTCAAGCCTTCCTATTGGAATTCGTAGATGAGGAACAATGATATCTTTAATTTGATATGGGGCAAATTTAAGGGTCTAATTAAGAAACAATTTTATTCAATCGTCCACAATAAGGATTGATGGATTAAGTGGCAATACCTGCAGTAGATGCACGATTAATTTGCATAGGACGATACTAACGAGTTCCACAAGCAATCCATCTCACTTGGAATTTTTTATCAATGATCATGCAGTCTTTATGAAATATGTCGAAAGTCTCCATGAAAGCATTCGAAAGGAGTCAAAACTCCTCAAAGTTGAAAAATTGGTGAAACTAGTGTGAAGGCTACGGGGATTGAAGAGAAGAATTGATCATAAGAAAAAGAGGATGTTAAGTTTAATAAAGATGGTAGAAAACCTAACCGGAAGGGAGAGCAGAGCAACAAGCATGCCAACATGACTTAGAAAAATTATTGCTACTATTGTAGCATCTACGGACACATCAATAATTGTTGGAAGCTTCATCTCGAGTTGCTGCCGAAGAGGTGAAATTCGAAAGATGAGGATTCTAAGAAGAAAGGGAATGTGGTCTTCAATGTGTCATATTGAAGAGCTGCCTGAGCTTGAGCAAGAAGATTCAAAATTGAGTTTGAAGATAAGGAAATCTAAGACAACAATTGAGACAAACCCAGAGATGCGAGAGGAACTCTTCTACTTGAAGTTCCAGATAAAATAGAGCATCAATAGGGCTATTGTAGATTCTAGAGATCAGAAAAATCTCATCTTTGAAAGCTTGATCTAGAAACTAAGGTTGCAGACCAAGCCCCATCCATATCCTTACCCTCTCGAGTGGATTTAGAAAAATGTCAAGTTGAAGGTCACCAAGCAATATACTTTCAAATTCGCAATAGCTAAGAGGTACATTGTTGAGATAACATATAAAGTAGTTTCTTTGAATATATGCCATATCTTCCTTGAGAGCCTATATCTATGGGATTGAAATGTAGTCTTCCAGAGACAGTAAAGAAAGTATCGACTTGTAAATGATAGGAAGTAGTTCATGATCAATATTTTCATAATACAAGAAAATATAGACCTTCCAATCACTGTCTACAAGAAAATATAGACCTTCCAATCACTGTCCAGATGAAGTAGCTAGTTAATTCTTGTAATAAATTCATGATGATGATACAAGAAGCCGATACTACTTATGAGAAGCCAAACTCTTGCCTTATAGCTTTACCGATTGATTGATCAAAATTGAGGAGCAGTTGTCATTATCGTCATCACTAATGAGGAAAGATGGCAGTGAGTTATCCTACCACGAAGTCTAGATGTGGTAGTGGGATGAGTTGTTCGTTAAGATCTGAAAGCAAGGAAGACCAAGGCTAGAAACCATCTCTAAGCAAAGTTAAGTGGTTCAATCGTGAGAAGGGAAAGTAGATGTTTCTTTACCTTTAATTTTGATTTAGTAAGAGCTAAATCCTTTGAATAGGGAGAGCCCTGATCTAAGAGGATCACTAGACTCAATGTGGACCATTTTGGCCATTATGAGTAGGGTTGGATAGGATTCAGGAGCAAGATTCACCACATCGTAAAGCTGAATCGCATGCCAAACTATTGGAGGCCATAACTTGGTCATACGATACTCGATTAAGATGATCTTTTTTAAAAAAAATAGATAACTTTTTAAGATCCACAACTTGTTGCTAGCAATCGGATCCAAATTCCTTATTCAGAAAGTCTTGGATCAGGCGTATCTTCCAATTTAGAAAGAATTATGCAAAGCGATATAAGACAAAGTTAATGTAAGAATCAAGATTTACCTTCCATATGATTTTAATTTTTTTATATTTATTTTTATTAATCATATCTATTTTTTGAAAGTTGGTCCTATTCGAGCTAGGAGAGAAATCTGACCTGAATTATATAAGGATAGATCTCATTATTATAAATAAAAGCTATGTATTTCCATTTCTGAATCATCAACAAAAGAAAAGAGGATCTAAACCCTACTTTCATCAATTTTTCCATCGTTTCCTAAATTTCTTTTGAGAGATGCAAGTTGAACGATTTTAGAAAATTATTCTCTCTTGAACCGGATCTTTTAGTAATCTCTATATCCAAGGTTTGCTAAACCATCTCAAACTGCTTGGTTTGGTGCATGGAAAATCATACCAATGGCCGACTGGGATGGTTTCAGTGTGAAAAATGGAACACCAGTGAGGAGGGAGAAGAAAAGAGAAGGGTGAGAGGAAAGGAGGGGAAAGGCCGAAGAGGCCATCGGAGATTGCTGGAGGCCTGTTGAGGCCTTCAAAGCTCTGCCCTTTTTCGTAGAGAGGAAAATAAAGGGGGAGGGAGAGAGGAATGGAAGGATCTCAAAAGGGCAGAGAGGCTGGTAGTGGCTACTAGAGGGTCATGGTGGCCCCTAGAGAGCGAATCTTCCTCCCCACCTTTATCGAATCGAAATAGGGACGGCCATCCCTATTTCGATTGCAATTTCTTTTATCGCAATCTACAGTGAAGTTGGCAACCTTCGCGGCCCTTTAGCCACCATCACTAGCCTCCCCACCCTCTCACACTACTCTCTCCCTTTCTCTCTCTTTTGGTTTAGAGTTTCCTGCTGCTCTAGTCATTTGAGGGCCTTCGTAACCCTCCAGTGGCCATCACCGATCCGCCATCTCCCTCTTCTTTTCTCTCGCTTTCCCCTGCTCTCTCTCTCCAGTTCTCCCTCTCCCTCGCTTTTTTTGCCATGTCGGTTCAGACTTGGTATGGAATGGTATAGGAGCATACCGAACCATACTGCCAGCCAATTGGCACTGGGTCCGGTTCTAGCATGGCAAACTTTATTTATATTCTTTTATTTAGTTTTACATCCGAAATCATTATAGGCCTTCTTAAAAAAATTAATTTCTCAATTTCATGAAAATTATCTCCAGATTGAATTTTTGAACCATTTATTATTGTTAATGGCGTTAATGTATTCCTCATATGATCTGTCTGGCTACTTAAGTTGTTGTAGTTTTGCTAGAATAAGCCCTTAAATATGCATATTTGTCTCATTTTTCAAATCTGTCTCTCAATTCTTAACCTAGTAAGAGATCGATAATTTAAGCTCTTTTTTTCCCTGCAAAACCCTTGAGGAAACTCATAAATATTTCTGTCTAACAATATGAAGGTCTTATTTAAAATCTTATTTCTAATCTTTTATAGGCTCAATTCCTATTTTACTCCCTCTGCAGATCATTCTAAAGTCTAACCAGCATACAGGGGAGTTTCCTGGTTATGATTGAAAATGACAGAGATGTGCCCTGCCCATTGTTATTTATGTGACAAGTATCTGCTGTCTTTGATGTATAATATGAGCATGTTGTCATTCATAAAATTGATGTGTAGCCATCTATTATCACAATTTAATATAACACTCATTAATTGTATGTATGCATGCATGAAGGCATGAAGTTTTGCATGTATGTTTGTGCCTGTGACAGATAGAACTTTTTTTATAACCATGATATTGTTTATGCATGGGTGGCTTATATCTGAGCTATAACCCTTCTATTTCTTCTTATTTGTCTTTGTCATCGTCTTCTTTTTGACAATAGCGTTGTTTGATCCTTCCTAAAAAGGATATATTATTTACCTAGAGTTCTGCAAAACAGTTCGAAGGGTATGTTTGTTATTTTTATCCTTCAAACTAGCACATATGGATTACAGCAATGAAAGTCAATGTATTTTAGCATCATCTGGTGATACCTGCAGGTATGTTCTCCTAGGTAACCATCGTGATGCATGGACGTTTGGAGCAGTTGACCCCAATAGCGGAACTGCAGCTTTGCTTGAGGTAACTCTTATCTAGAAGCCTTTTACAGTCATACTTCATCCAAAAGCCGTATCAGGTTCAGTTAAATAATCTCAGGATGAATCATCACCTCATTTTGCTGATTAATGTGTTGTTTTGACATATGGACATTCATGCATCTTGGTGACCAACTGATGATGCACATACGCTTGTTATCTAAATTCTTTTTTCTAGGTAGCTCAGAGGTTTGGGAAACTACAAAAGAGAGGATGGAGACCTCGACGAACCATTATTTTGTGTAATTGGGATGCAGAAGAGTACGGCTTGGTCTCTCTCTCTCTCTCTCTCTCTCTCACACACACACACACACACACACACATGCACACTCATACATGCAGTCACACATATTTGTAACATAACTGTTAACTTTATGTTCATCACTTCTGTGCTTTTCTGCAGATAGGATCAACAGAATGGGTTGAAGAGAACAGGGAGATGTTAACTTCAAGAGCTGTTGCTTATCTGAATGTTGATTGTGCAGTTTCTGGTCCTGGGTTCCATGCCTCTGCAACTCCACAACTTGATGAGCTGCTCAAACAAGCAAGTGAAAAGGTGTATGGCATTGTCATGTCCTGTCTTTTTTTTTGTTCTTTCTTTTTTTTTCCTGACTTAACAAACATAAAATCTAATTGCATCATAAAACTAGAACTTAGAATAGCATCAACATTCAAGAAACATTAGTTTAAGTAGACAGTGCATGGACAGTTCTAGATATGTGAGGAAATTTGTGCTTATGGTATGGGAGTCATGAGCCTTGATTAGGGGCGTGCATGGTTCAGTTTGGGTCAATTTGGGATCAATTTTCAAACAGAACTAATCTGAATCGGCTTTCTAAAACCGAAACCGAACCAATCACATAGAAAAACCGGTTCAAACCGAACTGCAAAAATCAGTTTGGTTTGGTTCATTTGGTTGTGGGCTATTGGACTTATGTCAAATAGGTAGTCATGGGATGGGCTAAATGGGCAGTTTATGAAATAGGCTAAATGGGCTAAATATAGAAGCAATAAGCTGATGGGGCTAGGATAAAGTATAAGTTAACAAGTGGTGGTTGATGTAATATATATATACATAATATCCATGGTTCTATTTGGTTTAAATCAGGGTTTTCAAAATTGAAACCGAAACTGAACTGAATATGAAAAAACCTTATCCAAACTGAATCGAAATTAGTCGTTTGGGTTGGTTTTGCTGTTTGATCGGTTTCCTTGCACACCCCTAATCTTGATAGTAGTAGTGTGTCTAAGCTGATGAATTTTAGACATCATCGCGAAAGGTTTTTTGTATTTATATCACCAGGCTTTGCTCTATGTAAAACTTTACAAGACTTGTTTTTTTTCTTGTTAAGGTTCAAGATCCAGACAATTCCTCTCAGACATTATATGAATCATGGATTGCATCTAATTATTCTTCAATGGTAAGTAGTTAAATTTGTTTCTTTGTTTCCATGCTCAAAGTTGTCTAAACTTTGATGTATTTACAAAGAAAATAATATTAAAATAATATTTATTTTAGCTTTGATTCTTGATAACTGAACCAACTTTTCCCTTATTCCATCAAAGATTGGGAGATTAGGTGGTGGAGGAACGGATTTTGTAGCTTTTGTCCAACATGTTGGAGTTCCATCAGTTGACATGTTTTTGGAGGAGGTAACTATCATCTTTCAAAATTATGAATCACATTTTTCTATCATTATCTCTTTCCATGACATGTTTTTTGAAAGAGGTAGGTACTAGCTAATTTTAGGCATGAGATCTAATGTCGTTAGGGGTGGCAATTTATGACCCGACCCATCAACTCGATTCGTGTTCGACCCGCCATAAACAAGTTTGGGTTTGAAATAAACGGGTTCGAGTCGTAAATGGATCAACCCGTTTAATAAACAGGTCGGGTTCATATTTTTTAGGCCTAACCTGTTTACCCTGTTTAACCCATTTAATATACGGGTCGGGTCGGGTTAAGTCGGGCTAGGTAAACAAGTTACCTGTTTATTAAACAAGTTGGGTTGGCTGTATTGAATAAATAGGTTATTCAATTATTAAACGGGTTAAACAAATCGGATTGAGTTGGGTTAGCAGGTTACCCGTTTAATAAACAGATTGAATGGGTCGGGTCGGGTTATTTGTTTATTAAATGGGTCAGGTTCAGTTTTTAAATTATAATCTATTTAATAAACAGATCGGGTTCAGGTTGAGGCTTTTCTGACCTGACCTGTATATGCCCGACCCGATCCGATTGCCATGCATATATGTGGTACACACCCACTCTCTTCCCCTCGATGTGAGAAATAACTTCCCCATACAACCCATGCATTTAAAGCTGCCTCGTGTGTTGATGTCTTCCCCTTCATGTGTTTTTCTTTCTTTGCTTTAAAGAACACTCCCCAACCTTATGATTTATTCATGGTGTTTTAAAAAGTAGAACATGCAGCTGCATATGAAGCCGTATATGCATATGTGGCATGTAGAATGCACTGCATCTATGTAGTGCCCATATATGGTAGGCCACATATTGGGCCACATAATCAGTTTGCAGACCGCATATGTGGGTTGGCTGCATGCTGGCCATTTTTTGCAGATCCAAATGAGTGCTTATATGGGCTGGGGGTTTGAAACTAGGTTCAGCTGGCATATATAGTATACTTAAAAAGTTTCATTAGTATGCTGAAACTCGAACATGGACGTAACCTACAAATATAGTAACTATGACATTTTCCAAGAATATGCCATGGGACACATTGTTCATCTTATTAGAATTTTGTCCTCCACATTTATGTTTAATTCCAGACATGTCCTTCTATGTATAGTTTTTTTTGGGAGGCTTAAGGTTTGGTGCCATGGGATTGGGTGGCTGAGATATCCTTGACTGGGCAACAACTAAGGGTGCAAATGAGCAAAGTAGCTCGTGAGTTGCTCGAGCTTTGCTTGAGTCCAAGCTTGACTCGACTTGACTATCTTTGAGCTCGAGTAGATCAAACAATTTTTAAGTCAAGTTTGGATAGCAAAATATTCAAGCTCAAAGACTCGTGAGCCTAGTCAAGTAAATATATTTTTAATAATTTTATATTTTATTTATTATATATTATTAATTTAATATTTAAAATATAATATTTATATTTTTAATTTGATTTGATTTCTAAATTTTAACCATATTTTTTAATATTTAAATTCGAGCTCGAGTATAGCTCCATTAATATTTGAGTTAAGTCAAGTCGATCTTGAATGTTACTTCTTTTTTATCTAAGTCAAGTTCAAGCTTGAATATTAAAGCTTGAATGAGCTTGAGTTGAGTTTCAAGTTCAAGTTTTTTGAATTGAGTCGAGCTTGAGCTTCTAGCTACTTGACTTGGCTCGGCTTGATTGTAACCTTAGCTACAGCCTCACTTTGCCGCAGTTTTGTGTGTGTTCCCTTGGTGCTCAAAAGTTTAGCATGGTCCTCTTTGATAAGGCTTAGGCTCTCTATTCTGTTCATTGATTGGCTGGGATCAGTGTGATTCCTCTTCAATTGCTTCTTGTTGTTTTGCTTGTGTTTGCTGCAGTTTCCTTTGCTGTTTGTTCAGTTGAGCATCAGGCGTGCGACAAATTGTTTCACCCATTAGGATGGTGGGGTTGGTGTCTAGAATTCTAGGTTAGGGTGGTGATTCTTTGATAAGAAGCTATGCTTGGCCCCATTGTTTCAGGGACGTGTTGTTTTTAGCAGCAGATTGGTCCAACCAATGCCATCATTTTGTTAGTGTGGGCGGGATTTCAGTTATGGCTTCTAATTGAGCTCTGAATCTTCGAGCATCCATTGTTGGGCAAGCATTATATGCTGTGTTGGTTTTGTGAAGTAGTGCTGACCATCATGTGTTTGATGAATTTTCCCTTGTGTTCCAAGGGTTAGTGTAGACTGTTGGTGAGTATCTTTTGTTTGATGAAATGTTTCTTCCTCATTAAAATGGTTAACTATTTTTTGTTCGTTGCTAAAATTTGGGTTCAGTATGGATATGGCTTATTTTTGGTTTCCTAGGTTGAGCCTTGACTCGGTGCATGGAGCCATGTGCTGGCATGTAGAGGAGATAGAGAGGAACTAACCTTAACTCGCTGTGCTGAGCCGTGTGCTAGTTGGTGGAGGCTGAGAAGGATTAATTAGTCATTTGACATTGTGGGACGTTTGTGCCAGCTATTTCTCCTTAGATATGCTTTACAATTTTAACTTTGGTTTAACATTTTTTACTTTTTGCTTCCTTTATGTTGCCTTACCTATTTTTGTATTCTGTCTTTTTGTAATCTTCCAGTTGTTGCCGTTGCATAGGTGGTCTTGGGCATAGGGGCTTATGGTATTTACTCCGTTTTAATGAGGTGGTTATTCTCATACGTACACTTTTTTATTGCCTCTTCTGCTTCTTTGACTTGTACCTAAAAGGTGTTCTCTGTTACTGTTGATGCTATTACCTGGTATATATGGTTGGTCTTGGTTGGTGTTTTTTCTCCTTGCTGCTCTTGGAGAAAAGGGAGAGTTTGTTGCCATGGGGATACAAAAGTTGAGTTCTTCATATGGTGATTGGTTCCTTGGTTTGGAATTTGATCTTCCTCTATTTTCCTATTTTTTTCCCTCATATGCTATTTGTTTTGCTTGATGATTAACATATGCTTGTCTCTTTTTTTTTTCCCCGTGTAACAAACTATGATAAGGCTTACCTGTTTTTAGAATGGTGCATAACAATCTATGATAAGGCTTACCTGTTTTTAGAATGGTGCACTGATAGTTTTGTTTCTTATCATTATTTGCAGATTAGCTGGTGTTTTCCTTCCTTGATATGCACTTTGCCATTATCTTGTGTTTTCCATTTTCTTTTCCTTATGTTTCTATGGCTTTCCTTTGATCTTAGCATGATTTTTTTTTTTTTTTGGGTTTCCATTTACTTTGTTTGATTGTCAACGTGCAAGGCAATGATTGTAATCTGCCATGCATCAGTGATTTATTTTTTCCTTTGGGCATGATAACAGGTTGGATGGCCTTGGTTATCACCTGGTCAACCACTGTAGTTGCCCCCTCCCTTTCCCCCCTCTTTTGTTCACTGGTCAGTGGTGATGAGTTTTTATGATCTTTCTAGCCATTGCACTTGCAGCGAGCTGTAGCCTTTTCGATTTATGCATGCCATCTTTGGTGCTCCACTGTTGCAGCCATGGCTATTGCATGAGTATTATCATAGGCAAACATTGATGTTTGCATGCCCTGGGATGATTAGTTGTTTCTTTTTCTGCTGAGCTTTGCAATATTTTTTCTTCCATTTTTCTGTTAGATATTCCTTGATAATTCTAGATAGACTTTGATAGGGCAATGATTATGGTGGCAATTTGTCTCTTGTGTGGTGTATAGTTCATGGGGAGGGTGTAGATTTGCACTTCTTTACTAAACCAGTGAGTTTTTTTTTTGCTTTTTTGTTTGATTTGTATACTTAGAATTTTCCTCCAATCGCCATTGTTGTTGGTTCTGGCGGTTTACTCTGTAGATTTTGTTGATGTTCTGGCGGTCTACTCTGTAGATTTTGTTGATGTTAGGTTTTTGCAGCTAGAACTTGGTTTTTCTTAACACCAGAAGTGACGCCTGATATTTTATTAGTTTTTTTTTTTTTTTTTGATAAAACGGTGTATTCTATTCAGATATAACGAGAACGAATACAGTCCAAAAAGTTAGTATAATGTTACGTAACTGTACAGGAGTCGTCAGCCAAGATGGCCAAAAAACAAAATCAGAGTGGTTGGCTACGTGCGTTGCAACCCAATCAGCAGCAGAATTGGCCATCCTGAAGATATGCCGTATCATGAGAGAAGTGCATCCTTGAAGGAGGAGACCAATGTCCCGAATGATAGGGTGAGAGGACAGGAACCTCAGAGTCTGGCGAATCCAGGAGATCACCGTAGTCGAGTCATCCTCAATGATAAGGTGGTCCAGGTGAAGGATCTGGTGCGCATAAGCTATACCTGCCCATGCCGCATACAGTTCCGCCAGCGGCACCGACGGATCCTGGAGGTAGATACCTCCAGCAATGAAGAAGCCCCGTCGAGGACCACGAATGACGAAAGCCGCTGCTCCTTGTCCTCGGCGAAGACTCCCGTCAAAACTTACTGTGAAGTGGCTCGGAGGAGGGGGTTCCCAGGAGATAAAAACCTGACGGGACGCTCGATGAGTGGGACGGGAATCCTAGGCCTTCAGTGACATCACAGAAGAAAGGTATTCATGGGTATGGACCCTAGCTCTCTCAATAATCAATCTGGCAGAGAATGATTGAGGCAAAAATCATCTGGTTCCTAGAAAGCCAGATGTGGTAAGCAATATAGGTCAGAAAGGTGGCGTGAGGGTGTGCCGTGCCAGGGGTGAGGAACCCAAGAAAGGTTCCCCCAATATCCTCTTGGGAGAGAAACTCGTGAAAACCCATCAACCTCCAAACCTGGGTAGCCCGTGGACAGAGGAACAGGACATAATCTTGAGTTTCCTTATCCGCCCCACAAGCCGAGCAATGAGAGGGGAGATGGAGGCTTCTAGCAATCAAGAAGTCACGTGTGGGTAGACGACGTCATATCAGCTTCCATAAGAAAAGGGAGACTCGTGGGTGTACTGGGAGCTTCCAAACCCAACCTATGTGTCTCTGGGGCGGTAACTGCTCAGGGGCACAGATGGCCATTAGATCAGATAACCGGGCATGAGGAGTAGTGGATCATCTCCAAATCCTGGTGTCTGGGCAGGGATGGACTGACAATATGATAGACAACACTCTGAAGCCCAGCGTCTCCCCGAATATGATGAAGACAATAGTAGAGTCCCAGCAAGAATAGCCAGGCGTCATAAGATCTGCAATGGATATGGTGTCCAGGATGGCCGTAGATATAAAAGTGGGCCATCTGGCCAGAGGGATATCAGAGATCCAAGGATCCAACATGAAACTGGTGGTCCTGCCATCTCCAAGGATGAAGGATATGTGGGGGACAATACTATCCGCTCTAGCCGTGATTTCCCTCCAGAAGACTGAACAGTACCTCAAAGGGATGAGAGTAGAGAAGGGCAGAACCTGAGGATCACCATATCTGGCTCTCATCATAGAAGACCACACAGTGTCAGGAGTCAGGTAGAATTTGGCGACATGCCTTCCCAGAAGGGCCTCCCTCCTAGCCATAAGAGAGTGGATACCGAGGCCGCCATTCTGGTTAGGCTGGCACACAGTCTTCCAACTAATTAGATGAATCCGTCTACACTCTGGTGAAGAGCCCGAGAGAAAAGCACGAATCATTGTTCCAGTTTAAAGATAGCAGCTTTAGGGATCACTGCATTAGAAAGAAGATAAATAGGGAGTGAGAGAAGGACTGAGCGAATAAGGGTTATCCTCCCTATCATTGATAGTAGTCTGGCCTGCCAGCCCTCAATCCTTTCCTGGACAGCCTGAATCATTGGAGCAGATTCATGCATAGTCAGTCTAGATCCAGTGATTGTGACGCCAAGGTATCGGAGAGGACCCTGCCGATGGGTAATCCCTAGAATAGCCAGAATAGAGCTCCTTATAGAAGCAGGCGTCTTTGGGCTGAAATAGATTCCTGATTTCTGCATGTTTACTCTCTGTCCCGAAATCATACAATAGTCCTGGACCACTCGCCGAAAGCCCCGAGCAGCGATTATCGAGGCCCGCCCAAGGAGCAAACAATCATTAGCAAGCAAGAGGTGCGAGATTGGTGAAGCTCCAGGAGCAGGGATATAATGCTGGATAACTAAGTCCTGCATCGCTGTTTTCAATGTTCTAGACAGGTGGTCAACACAAAGTATGAAGAGAAAGGGAGAGAGGGGACAACCTTGTCGAAGATCAACAGCTGAATAAAATAATTCAGTGGGAGTTCCATTCACCAAAAGAGAAAATGAGAGTGAATACAGGCCAGAATTCTAGAGATCCATAGTAGGTGAAATCCAAAGTCCTGAAGGGCAATCCACAGGAAATCCCAGTCAACACAGTCATAAGCCCTCTCCATGTCAAGCTTGATAGCCATCAAGCTGCGACGGATAGGAGCTCGTTGCAGATCAGACATGAATTCCTGTGTAATAAGAACGTTGTCCGAAATGCTTCTACCAGCAACAAAAGCACCTTGCTCAACTGATCAGCTGTGGTAAAAGAGGTGCCATTCTGCTAACCATATTACTTTGGCACACAATTTGTATAGAGTATTACACAAACTGATCGGACGGAAGTGGCTGGGGTTGTGGGCATCGAGACGTTTAGGAATAAGAGCAACATAAGTCTGCTTCCAAGTAGCCGGCATCCGTCCAGCAATGAAGAATGGTTGAATTTCCGCAACAAGTTCGGCCGAATGATATCCCAGTATCTCTGATAGAAGAAGGAAAGCCATCTGAGCCCGGCACTTTGTCCTCTCCAATCGATCAAAGGGCAGAGTGCACCTCATCCTCAAGACCGGAGAAATAAGCACAGAGTTCTGGACAGAGGAGACAGTAACCATAGGTAGGGAAGATGGGATCTGGAAGAGACCGACCATCTGGAGGAGAAAAAATGGAACATCTCTCTCTGAATATCTTCATCATCCTCCAGGCACTGTCCATCATCGGAGCATATGGCTCTAATTCTGTTCCGGTGTCTGCGAATGATGGTAGCTCGGTGAAAGAAGCTCGTATTTCTATCCCTCCTGTAACCACTGGACTCGCGATTTCTATCTCCAAAGAACTTCCTGGTTGTGCAAAAGGGAATGATGCAAAGATAGCTGAGTGCGGAGCGCAGCTATGTCCTCATCTAAGCCCCCCTCGTCTTCCTTCTCCTGGAGAATCGTTATCGAGTTCTCCATTTCTTCCAATCTCCGGAAGATGTTTCCCACTTCAACCCTGTTCCATCTGAGCAGTCGCCGCCTGAGAAGCTCCAATCTCCTGGAGATCCGGTAAGCAGCGTCGTCCCTGACAGGCATCCTCCAGACTTCCTTGACAATGTCCCTGGCTTTGTGATATGATAGCCAGAATTTCTCAAATCTGAGTGGGGTGAAACGCCTCTGCACCGTGTCAGTGGATGGCAGAAGCGGGCGATGATCAGAAGAAATGCGGTTGAGATGTCGTACAGAGAACTCCGGAAAAACCCCGATCCACGAGGGGGTGGCGAAGTATCTGTTGATTCT
This sequence comes from Areca catechu, assembly GCA_021397845.1. NCBI lineage: Eukaryota > Viridiplantae > Streptophyta > Magnoliopsida > Arecales > Arecaceae > Areca > Areca catechu. The sequence goes on from CM038039.1 coordinate 30,100,455, forward strand.
TTTCCAAACCCTAGCATTGCCAGATCGGTTATTGCACCAAGTGAAACGGGGGCCATGAATCCCATATCCACCAATCCATTATTATGGATAAATCCAGAAAATTCCCTAGAAGCCACATCATCCACAAAAGGGCGACCATCTCTTTTCTCTTCTGCCCGATCAATACAATTGAAGTCACCCGTTATGACAGTGGGAAGACCCAAATCAGCCAGGACGGAGGCCTCCTCCCACACCACCCTGTGCTCTCGATAAGAAGTGCTGGCATGGATACCACACAGAAGCCAAGTCGATCTGTTGGGTTCCGAGATCACAATTGCCACCAGCTATGATGAGCGATAGAGCACATCAATTATGGCCGCTTATCCCAGGTGACAATGATGCCTCCTGATCGCCCCTGTGACTGGATTGAGTAGAAGCCCCAATCCCGAGGAAAACGATGCCGGATACGGTCGAGGCCCAAACCGAACAAGCGTGTTTCCAAAAGAACAGTAATAGCAGGATTATGTAAATGCAGAAAGTGAAAATAAGTAGATAAAAAGGAGGGTTTTTTGGCCCCCCTAACATTTCAAACAAGGGTTTTCATCAGAGGAGATTAGGGTAAAGCAGGACTCCGCCCCTCTACACTCAGTTTCTTCAATCATCATCGAGGCAGAAGCAGTCTGACCCACGACAAGCAAAGCCTATTGGATTTTCTTGACTGTTGTATCATGATCTGTGATCTCAGGAGTCCTTTGGGGTGAGGCAGCCATAGCAGGTTGGTGAGAACCCTGAGGCCCTTTAGGTGAGGCAGCTTTAACAGGTGATAGGCAGCCCTGCACAGAAAGTTCCCTTGCCTTCGAAGGAGCAGGGGAAGTTCCAGAGGAAGGAGCTCCCATAATAACACAACCCGAATTAATCCCAGCACACCCTTCAACATTCCCAAACCTACCATCCCCCCAGGGCAGCCAGAAGAATCCCCACCAATAGGGGACATAGAGCCTCCCTTTTACACTCCTGAAGAGCTCCCAGATCCCATCCCTACCGCCGAACGCCCCGGAAGTTTAGAATCCCCACCCTTCCTCTGTTTACCCTTATACCCCCTTAATTCCTTTTGACAGCTCTCACCCCGCCCATCCCCTGTATGGACTATCATCCCCCCAATCCTCACAGTCGCCCTACTTCCCTCCCCTGGGCTCCCCTGGTCCTCTAGTCGAGAAACAGATAAGGGAGTAACCGAGAGTACAGGCAGCCCATCCTGGGTTGATTTAGAGTCGTTCTTAGCATCCACCACAGGAGAGACAGGGGTACTGACCTATTTGGAAGATGCTGGCGCCAATATTGGTGAGGCAGCACGTTGAGGAGACTGAGAAGTGTTGGGAGGGCTACGACTCCTCTTGAGCGAGACCGAACCACTTTCCACCATCCGGCGGTCCTTCAATCTAGCCTCCTTTGGCAGACCCACCTCCATGCAGGCAGCCAATGGTCCAAACAGACCTCCAGTAACCACAGAGTCAGGGCTATCCTGAGCTAGATTTTTGGAAGTCTCCAGGGACCTTCGGCGGTCAACCTTGGCTAGCTTTTGCCAGCCCTCAGGGTGCGGGGGGGAGCTGGGGGTGGAGGAAGGTGGCGTAGAAGATCCGGTGGGGGAAGAGGATGAGGGGTCCGATGACGATGAGGGTGGTGCCTTAGCCTTGCTCTCTATGAAATTTCCCATTCCCCACTTCCGGCCGAGGCAGCTGCACCCGGGATGTCACCATCCACGGCCCAAAGATGGATCGGTCTTCAGCCTTACCCTCCAGCCCCTCCGGTCCACACTCGGTCATCATGTTGTCCGGCTGGAGTGGGAGTCCCCTAGGACCCTCCCTGGTTGCCCTGTTCGAGTCCCCACATTCTTCAACCGTGTGACCAATCGGCCACACCTGAAGCAAACCGTTGGGATGTTCTCATACAGAAATCGTTGCCAGAAGATTTTCTTCTTCCCTCGAATCATGATGCCGGGTACGAGAGGCTTCAAGGCATCAAGTTCAACCCAAATCCTGGCGTACCTGATTTTCCTGAGTAGATCCGTGAAGTTGTCGCTGAAAAGAGGGTTTCCAGCTTCAGCTGCCATCGCCATGATCGTCGAGGGAGTCCAATATTCGAGAGGCAGTTCTGGCAGCCGCATCCAGACGACAGTCCTCTGGATCGGCTCACGACCGAGTTGGAAATCCAGCTCCCACCTCTCAAGGGCCAACAGTTGGCCGGTGACGAACCAGGGACCGCTTGCTAGCACCTGAGTGCAGTCCCCTTTACTGTTGAGCTTGAGGACCAAGTGATCGCTGGCCACTGGGAAAACTTCAGGATCATACGGCAAGCTCAGCCGAAGCCGAACCTCCTTGATGAGTTCGGCCGCTGCAACACGGTGGCCCAAACTCCGAAAGACCACCGTCTTCCCCTCCCACAGCCTCCGGGAGTCGTCCATAGCTGATTTCGGCAGCTACAGTACCTTCGAAAAGACAGCCTGGAGCCGCTCAATCTCTGCTTCGGAGATTTCATGGTGAGTCCACACCGGAGCTCGGGGGGGCCCCTGCACCACGCGAGCCCATGTTCACTCCCCGTCGACACCACCCTCCGATTTAGAGGCTTCCTTGCCACTGCTCCCATTCTTATCACCCATTTCCAGCCTTCCGTACACTCAAACCCTCGAAGAAGCACGAAGAACACTGAGGAAAAGCAAAGAAGAAAGCATGCATCCCAAGTCACTGGCGACCGCACTCAGACGCAACCACTAAGCTGTTTTATTATTAGTTTTCACTTTCGTGGTTATAGCTAAGAGTAAATGGATACAGAAGAAACATTATTAAAGAATCAGCCTTTCAATATTTAACAAATTATAGGTTTTGCTTCAGTTCCCTTTGTCTTTGTTTCGTTGTTTTTTTTCCTTTTGATGAATGTCTTTTTTTATTGTGCGCGCATGCGCGCGGACATGCGTGTGCTGGTGCTGCTATGATTTATGGTTTTTTGTTCTATTTCTGGCTTGGCATATTATCACTTTGTAAAGTTTTCTTCTTTTATTTTGGTTTAAAGCTTCACTAGTTGTGCTATTATGTTCCTAAGCATCTAATTCGAGTTAAGAATGAAGTAACTCTTATAATTAATTAGTCTTCTGAGCTACTTAAGGTTGTTTTATTGTGAACCCTTGATGAGCAACAAGAGTAAATGAGCTGTTCTTTGGATCTCATATCTATTATTTTTTCTCTTGTAGCTTGGATGGCCAATACTTGATAGTTGCTGTAGGAAACCAACTTGTGCCTACTATTTTTCTTTGGAGCATGCAGCGATCAGTGGGTTTTCCCCCTAAATTCTATACGAGAGACTTTTTCCCCAATAGCCTATTTGCGTGTTTTTTTATATCTTGGTTGTTTAATGTTTTTCTTTTTTAAATTTTGCCAAATATTTCCATTCATTCCATAAGCCAAATGAGAGAAACGATAGACATCCCTTCATAAATCAGAGCTGGAGAAGAATCATAAACTTTTTTATTTAAAAGGTGAGGTTGGAATTATATTCCCAAATTCTTTGTTTTTCACCTAAACAAACTCCCATTCACAGCATGACAGCTTTTGCTAGTTCTACAATATGCACTCAAACAGTGCATATGTGTATTTTTTGATTTTTGATTTTTATTTCTTAATTCAAATGATTTAATTTTATTTTTTCATTATTTATATATCATTTGTCTTTAAATATTTAAAAATATGAACTGCATGTATGCCCACATATTGTAGCCACTTTTTGGAGCGCTGCTTATTCACAACTTGCACTTTCTTTTTGTAAAATAGCATTTATAAGTATGAGCTTGAAAAGTACTAGTTTAGAAAAGAAATGTTGAAGTGTATATCATAAAAAAATAGCATTTATAAGTATGAGCTTGAAAAGTACTAGTTTAGAAAAGAAATGTTCGAGTGTATATCATAAAAAAATTTTCTGTTTGAATAGTATCCTTGATCATAAAACTGGATATTGAATCCAGTTGCTGGTAGATTTGGTTCTGTTGGATGTCTATGGGCAAACCTCTTCTCTGAATATGCTTTATCATGTATCCTCATCTTGACTTTGAACATCTACAAGAAAGTGGAGGGTTAGAAATATCATGTATCCTTGCGAGCAAGCTGCAAAGTTTGCATACATGATGCCTTTTCATGGGTTATAAGTACTTGAACTTCTTTATCTATGATATTTGTATTTTCTTCCCTATATTATTTTGTACTTGAGGATAGTCTTCTTACACTTGGAGTCATGCTTACATTGTTTTAATTGTATATGTTTGACAAACCAAAAAAGGAATCAGAAACCAAAATTATTTCTGACTTAAATCACAGAACTAGAAACCTGATGTTTGTATATTTTAGAGGCATTTTTGTCATATTTTTCATTTTAACAGCTCTAATGTAGGATTGACATCTCTTTCAGGATACCCAGTTTATCATTCTATGTATGATGACTTTGTGTGGATGGAGAAATTTGGAGATCCAATGTTCCACAGGCATGTAGCAGGTACTCCATGAAATTTCACTTCAATACAGACCGTTCTAAAAAATTTTAGCATACCTTTGGGGATGTTTAGTTGCTATGTTGTGCTGTACAAGAAGCATCGGTTCTATTTTAAAAAATTTAGTTGGCTACCTAGCCAAGTATGGCAAATTGATTCCTGGTCCTTTCATTGGTTACCATTTACTGTTAAACCTTGACTTAATCTTGTCTAACATTTACTCTCTATATACAGTTAGGCTTGCTCTTTTTCAAGCAGCTATGCCTGTTTTGCACACATTGACACATGGTCCAGGGACCGGAAAGAAAATGGCCAACAAAACCAAGAGCCAGAAATAACATGGGCAGTCAACAGGACCTATAAGCCTAGATGGAAGTCTCCGAGGCCTGGGAGTTAATTTCCCCAAAATCAGATACCCTCTAACTTCTCATCCTAGTAGCTAAAATAATTAGCCTTAACATCCAGCTGCATATATCATGCCCAGGAATACATATTCCAAACACTACAATTGTTCGCTGCAAGAACATACCCCCATGAGGTCCATATTTATCTTTCTGTGAGGGCCTTATACTTGACTTTTTGATTTGAATTCCATCTGTTTTATTATACATGATGGGAGGTCTAACTTCTGAGTGAGTTTAGAAGCAGCTATGTATATTATGGCCATAATGCTAATATTGGTTTTGGTTGGAATCCATCTCTGTGAGGTTTTAATTGTACTAAATGTTGCAAAACCAGACTGACAGAAGTATTAGAGCACCTTTTCCTGATCTAGAGATTATACAGTGATGAATTCCTATTCTGGTTCACATTAGTCCAGCATCTTGTGGAATTTAGGTTTCTTGTTTTCGTTATGAAAATTAAACACTGATTTTATATAGCTGAAGCTTTGCTTATGTTGCTGTCATGGTAACAGAAGACCATCATTTTTACATACTCCTCTTTTACCGCAAGTTCTTTATGAGAATGGCAGGAGCAAAGGTGTTTTATTAATTGTTTCATCTGAAGTATTGACACATGCTAAGTTAAAGATCAAGGGAAGATCCATTTTGATCCCTTACGTCTCCTTTCTCATATAGTGGCAAGCATGTGGGGACTGGTTGCTTTGAGGCTTGCTGATGAGGAGTTCTTGCCATTCAATTACATCTCCTATGCTTCAGAGCTCCAGGTATAGTTTCTCCTATTATTCACAGCATACATAGCCCTGCAGATGTGCAGAACCATCTGAACATACCCAGATCAATATGTGTGAGCGTGTGTTTCAATTGGAGGTGTATGTCTGCAATATATTCCTTTCTTTGGGGACAACAGTTCTTTTGGTACTCTGTTGGTTCGACATATATCTATGGAAACACATGACATGGTGATCAAGTGCTTATTTGCTGGATTCAAGAATATAAAGGACTCGTATATTTTTCAGCATGATTGGAAGAAATGCCACGATTGAACATCTAAATTCGTGTGTACTTGGATAGCTGAAGAATCTGACAGTGCCTTTTATTGACAGAGTAGCGCAAAGATAGTAGAAGGTGATGCATCGGGGATGCCTGTAACTTTTGCTCCCTTGTACAAGTCTATAAAAAAGCTCAAGAAGGCAGCCACCAAAATAGACAACGAAAAAAAGGTATCCTTAAATCAAAAGAAGATTGAATTAAAATCATTGATGTTTTTAATTAATAGTCTTGTTGCATTTTTAGGCGCTAGAAAGGAGTTTTTTGTCATTGAATTGGAGGAAGGCTCCCTTGAAAGTCCGAGAGCTCAATGATAGGTTGATGATGGCTGAGCGGGCATTTACCGATAGAGATGGACTTTTTGGAAGAGAATGGTACAAGCACCTGGTAGGTTTTTACATATTATATATATATATATATATATATATATATATATATATATATATTTGTAAAGTTCGCACACATCTCAAATTTTACAGGACTAATTTTTCTATCCTGACTTAAACAGATTTACGGACCTTCAATGCACGATGATTATGGATCTAAATCATATCCAGGAATTGACGATGCAATTGAGAAAGCAAAGAGCTTGAACACTTCGGAGTCGTGGAGTTTATTACAACATGAAGTGTGGAGGGCTGCCAGGGCTGTGACCCAAGCTGCTCTAGTCTTGAACGGGAAATTCACATGAATGTTTAGAAATCGTCTACATGGTGCTCAAAGTTTTGTACAGGTTCATCCACTGAAAAGTCGGGTGAATTACTAGGAAATGTATGGCAATCAGTTTTTACAACTAATGTTAACATATTGTGGTGAGAATCTAAGGATATGTTTGGTTGGCGTATGTCGGATTGCAAGGTAATTTGATGATTTTTAAAAATTATTTATCTGAAAAATGATTATGGAAAAAATAATTTTTATTATATTTGATCGGTGAAAATTTTTTCTATAAAATGATATTGATTATTATGTTTGGTTGGAGATAATTTTATATAAAAATATAATCAAATTTAAAAATATGCTCATCAATAAAAATTAATTTTTAATACTAAAATAATATTATGATATTTAATTAATTTTTATATAATGATGTAATTACATAATTGAGTATATAATATCATTTGTATTTTAATTATTTAGCAAAAGTTTTTTAGTTAATAAATTTGAAAAGATATCAAAATAAATTTAATAAATATAAATATATTTTATTGAGAGTATTTTTATTAAATATGGATTATCATTATTTGTGAATTTATCAAATATTAGTCTTTCATAGTATTTATTTTATTTTTTCTTTTTGCAAACTAAGTATATGACCCATCAATTTTTTATAAGCTTTCTCTTTCATTTTTCATATCAAGGATGGTAATTTAATATGAATTTTTTTTTTCTATACTGATTATTCCTAACGGATCCTAAACTTTTGTTTGTATTCCTCGAGCAAATACTTTTGTAGGGTATTATTATAGCATGGACTATCTGTCATGTCCAGAGCCCGGCACCTGGATTGGTCGGTCGTATAAATTCTAAGCATCATCCTAAAGATCGTGCTAGATTTAAAATATATAAAAATCTTGTTATCTTCAGAAATTAAAATTAAATAATTAAAAATTATCAAAATAAAGTTATAATAATTAAATGATCAATTTGTTCGATTATATTAGTATCAGAAATAGAATTAATTAATCAATCTAATAAATCTTGTATTCGAATTTCATACTCGATCTAATTCATGCTATACATTTTGCGACTCTTAAAGAAAAAGAAGTGAAAGGTGAGTTTTATAATCCAATAAAAATTTGTACACACTGGTACTAGTATAATATAATATAATTTAAAAATAATAGTAAATAGTATTAAATGGAATATAAATTTCAAAATCTCATATTAAGTAATCAAAATAATTTAATATCATTATATGTAAAAATATACATCAATTAATATCAAACATCTATCTCATTCAAAAGAAAAATATCATCTCATTAAGTAAAATCTTTATTTTTACTTAATTATTTTCGTATCTCTTATTGTCCATATTTCATTGATACGATCCGGATCAATCACTGTTATCTTTTAAGATTTTGGACTAATCACGATCACGCTCCAGCCAGTGATTGATAACCTCTAGATCGATCATATACTAACCGTCTATGGTCAGGCTATTCCATGTATTATCCATCCATTGCTTGGCGATTCTATGTATTATCCATCTGTAACTTGATTCCATATATTATCCGTCCGTAGCTTAGCGATCCCATGTATTATCCATCCGTGGTTTAGCGATTCCACGTATTATTTACTCGTGGCTCAACGATCCAATGTACTAATTACTCGTGGCTTGGCGAGCACACGTATTATCCGTCCATGGCTGATTATTTTTTGTTTGACGTGGCTAGTCCAAATATCATTTTCCTGATTATTAATTTATCAAATCTCAACATGTTATCAAATTATATTTATTTCAAGATTTTTAACAACCGATATCATGATTCAAATCATTCGAAAAATAATCTTGTTGATACAAACATATTATATAAAACTATAAATAATCATAGCAGTAATTTATAAAATAAATATACACCATGAGAAATCAAAATCATGTAGTGCATAAATAATCATACATACCTATGATTGTGTCCAATGATCAAACATGCAATGTAAAAATATATATAAACTAGTAATCATATCTAAGAACCCTTACCTTTACTGGGGATATATTTAACATGTGTGATATCATTCTACACCGGATCCTCCATCTAGATGCCACGGAACTCGTTTAATGCTTTTATGCTCGAAAAATTATCCTCTTATAATAATAATCTTATTTTTACTAAATAATTCTATGGTATAGTAGTTACTGGTCTAGAACCCTCTATTCAGGTTTCATCAGTAATCTATCTACTGATTCCTAACCTTGACTTCATAACTTTTCCAATCTCTAGAAGAGAAATTTTATAAAGCAAAAATTATAGAGAGAGAAAAAGTAGAGAGAGAAACTAAAGAGAGTAGGAAAAAGAGAGAATTTATTTTCTTTTTTTCCTTTCCTTTTCTTTTTTTCTTTTTTTTTTTCTTTTCTTTTTCTTTTCTTTTTTCTTTTTTTTTTTTTTTTTCCTTTTCTTCTTTTTTTTTTTTTTTTTTTTCCTTTTCTCTTTTCCTTCTTTCTTTCTTTTCTTCTTCTTTCTTCTTCTTCCACTTGGCCCAAGATAAAGACCTGTGTTCCCCATTTTTCCTGGATCGAAGGTTGTGGATGGCATGGCTAGGGTTGGGGAGTGTTGGGATGATGGCGGTGTGTTCAGAGCATCAAAGATCGATGGTCGGCGATAACCTCTGGCACCAAAAAATCAAAAGAGAAGGGCGGAACGAAGGTTCTTTTTCATGAAATAATCCAATAATTGCCAGCCAAAAATAAGAAATGAGGCCACGAAAAAGAGAGAAATAGGAAGAGAAAGGAGGGGAGGGTGAGCAGAATATTTTTGCCTCGCATCGGTAGATTTGACTGGGCCAACGAGAGAGATTTGGTCTTCATGAGATATATGATTGAGGGGGAGGCCCTCAATCTTCCATACATTATGCTAACCCAAATAAGAGATGCAGTTAAGAAGGCCAAGGCATGTTTACCCTATGGTATGGCCTTCACACTCATTTTTAGACATTTTGGTGTTGTGCTTGATGGGGAGGACAGCAGGTTATTACACCATACTTATACCTACTCAGCTAAATCACTTTAACGTATAAGTTATCATCAGGTTAAAGGGGCTTGGTTGAGGAAGGAATTAGATCAGAGGGCTGGAGGATCTTCAGATGATGATGAAGGGCATGAGCAGCTACCAGAGGAGATTGGGACTGCTGCTTAGCCTTCTACACTTGAGAAGACTACTAGTATTGCTACTGAGCTTACTGTTATTGATGCTGAGGAGCTAAAGCATAAAGAGAGGAGTCCTAGGACTTCCCCAGGATCTCCACCAGCACCAGCATCTCCACCTGCTTCAATACCTATACCTCTAGTGCCAGCACCTGCAGTGACTGCTACACCTGCTCCTGGTCCATCTACTGATACTCCGAGACCATCTGCTAATATTCCAGGACCTTCAGTGTCTCATGCATTTTTTGCCCAGCAGATGAGACAGCTATCTCAGACTCTGACCAACTCCATTGGTTCAATATTTGGTGAGCTTCGTCAAATAGTCGATACCAAACTTGAGGAGATTTGTGGTGAGATTAGACAGCTACACTCCAGGGTAGACAGTGTTCAGTCTACCAGACCACAGCCATAGATTGATATACAGGCACTATCAGACTCCCTCAGGACCGCATCTGATGACATCTGACAGACTGTAGCTCATAGTATCGAGGAATTCAGATCTGAGTTGTGTGAGATGAGCTATAGGATGGGATCCATTGAGCAGAGCAGGAAGATGGAAGATGATTATACAAAAGGAATAGGAATTCTCATAGCAGAATTTGGAAGAATGAGAGGTTCAACAGAGGCTTTTACTAAAGCTCAGGATAGTGAGCACATTGCTCTCCAAGAAGGAAACAAAAAGATTCAGACGGAGCTGAGCACAATATGGATCTTTCTAGCCAGGCTATCTTCAGACATTCAGGCTCTTGGAGCAGCTAGACCTACAACTAGCTGCACCTCAACCTAGATAGCCTGCACCACACTTTAGACAGCCCCCACCTCAGTCTACACAACCACCACCTTTTGTTCCTCCTGGTTTGAGAACCTTCTAGTATACCAAGATCTTAGCAAGGTAGATCTGAACACATTAAGGTAGAACCTATTATAGAAGAGCCTAGTGATAGTGACTAGACTAATGTTGTGTATTTCGGCTTTCAAACTTTTGTAATCTGTATTGAAAATCCTGAATGCATAAAATTATATGTTGCTTATGTTGGCAATGTGATTTGTGGAGTGAATGGTATTGTTAATGTGATTTGTGTATGCAACTCAAGATAAATTTAAATTAGATTATCAAAATTTTTTTGAGAAAATGAAATTATCTCAAACAATCTTGACAATCTTCTCATTCTATTAAATATTTGCAAACTTGCTTTGATTAAACCTTGCTACAAGCATTTGTTGATATCTCAAGACTTGATACCTTTTGCCATCTAAAACTCTGATACATTTTAGACAAAACAGCTTTTGATAAGTGGTTATTATGATTCATATTGAACTTATTTCAAAAGCTCTAATACATTATCTATATGCAAGCTCTGATACATTGATTTCAAATACATTCTTGGTATATAGCTCATACATGTTAATATTTACTTCTAAGTATATTTATATATGATTGTAAAGTTTTTCCATGCCCGTGTTTTTGTCATCATCAAAAAGGGAAGATTGTTGATCCCTTAAATGATTTTGATGATAACAAAATATGGAGCATGTATTTGTCTTGCTAATAACTCTTCAAGTGCATTACAATTTTTGTAGGATGATCTTAATGCCCAATTGCAACTCCTACAACCTATTATATGTCTGTCTTGTGTAATGTTGTAAATGTTTCTGTAAAGAACTGAAAGAAAGATTGATGTAATATTCTTGAAAAAGGGTTACTTTATATATATTTTTCAAGCTTAAATTCTTTAGAATTTGTTGTTAGTTGAGTTGGAAGAATCTTAAGTGTTGAAGAATTGCTGGAAGAATTCT